>JAJJWW010004798.1:0-379266 GCA_023531295.1 Papaver armeniacum
AAGCAACGCCTTTTGACGATTCTTACTATCTATGTCTTTACAAAGTAAGACATATAATCAAATCTTCGCTCCGCACCGGTCGCGAGAACGAGCAAGATGCGCGGAGAGTAGTCCATTTTCCTTGCGAATGTTAGAATAATCAGACACGAGGGGTGGAGATAGTGGAACGAAGCTTTCTCTCGGAGTCCGCATAACAAATACACAAGATCGAGAAAGTTCTTATTGAATATTATTGGCACTTTCGTGGTAATAAACCATTCATGGAATAAATACATAAATTAAGATAGTCAAATAATTTGACTACCTTCCTTTGAGAAGTAAGATGTTGAATTAAAGCCAAAGTTATTCCCCAAATGATCCATGACATCATCAAATGAATCTCCAACTAAGCCTTTCAATCGAGATCGCAAATTCTTTTCATTGGAAATAAGTATGGAATTTTCGGTCGCCAAAGTAGAGTTGGATTTTCTAATCTGATACATTGTTCTTGGAATTGCTTCGCTTTTACACTCAAGGTTATTCTACCTTGAATAAGTTTATCTCTCTCGGGAGTAATTTCTTCAAGTTGGTTTTTCAAAGTATGTTTAGCTTGTTCGTGTTCTTCACATAACTTTGACGAGACGTTATCTTTCGTCTGCGAGTAGCTCGCCACCTTATTCAACGAGAACGTTTCTCTTGAGAAAGAGTTCGATTCTCATCCGATAAAGTTTCCAACTCCAAATTAGTTTTAGTCAAAGCATAAGAGAGGCGAGATAAGTCATTACTTAATGAATCTTGCTTTTTGCGATAAATCAAAATTCTCTTTAGACAAGTTATTTATTTGATCACCGCATAGGTATGAAGATTATCTAAGAAATTATCTTTGCTCCATCCAAGCATCTCTTTCAACTCGAACTTCTTCAACGATAGATTCTGTCTCGATATATCTCCATTATTCGTTTCTGGTTTAATACTTGAAGGACGAGCAAGGGTTTGAGTTGAGATTAAAAAAAAAAAAAAAAAAAAAAAAAAAAAAAAAAAAAAAAAAAAAAAGAGCGAGGGCATACCTTTTAATTCTTCATTCTTCTTGCGAAGGTTATCACGATCTAGCGAGACGTTGTGAAATTTTTGATTTTCAAGGTGGAGATTATTGCACTTCGCGGTCATAACACGGAGATCATCCTTGACTTACTAATTTCTTGAACCAAAGACGCTGCACGAGACCTTATCCGGGACCAAAGTGCTTACTTAAAATCTCGCAGACGTTGGATTTGATAGGATCGCGAAGTTCTCTTGGCATCATTCACGAGATCCGAAAGAACCTTAAAGGCCACATCTATACCCTCCAAATTTTCCGTTAGAGGAATTTGCTCTTACTAAAAAGATGAGTCATCCTTTGTCAAAGGAACCTCATGAGAAGAGGAAGTTCGGGGAGAGAAGTGATTGGAGAAATAGCAGGGACATTGATAGCAGAGGGTGATATAACATCGTTTGTAGGAGGACAGTTGTAAGGAACTTGGTCTATGAGGAGTTGAGGCATAGGAATATTATCTTGTGACGACTTCGCAGCAGGAGATGAAGGTGTGAATGAAGGAAATGAAACACTGGGAGTAACAGGCTTGGGTTGGCGAAGCCTTTTAGGAGTTCTGTCAGTATTTCCATCATCCTGCGAGTAACAAGTTAAATAAGAAACAGAGGCAACAATATATTGTTCATAAAAAAGAAATGTTTCTTAAATACCTTGTCACTCATGGCTTCCTTTTGTTAATTATAGATTTTGCTCTGAAGTAGGCTTTGGCTGCGTAATAGATTCTTGTTGCGAAGAAGGTTTCGATGGCGAGCCCAAAGAAAGGAGAGGGTCCTTCACGGTAAATTTGGTTTTGGGATGGTTCTTGCTAAACAACAATGGCAGAAAAACTATAAAGTTAAGCATACCAGTATGATTTTAACAAGAAAAACTAATTTCAAAGCAATCAACCACAAGATCAAACTAGATATGGCAAGATTAACAACCCTGGATGCCATGAGAACAACAACTAGGAAGTAGCGAGAAGAAGAGAAGAGGATGAAGAAGGAAAATAACAGGTAAACACTTGCAGCAGAATGATTCAGAACGATGAAGAAGAGGAACACTTGCAGACGATGAAGAAGATGAAAGGGAAAAAGAAACTTCTTCACAAGGAACACCCCTATAAATAGATGAGAAAAAGATATTACGACCGGATAACATTAAATGCATCGGTAAAAGAGGACACGTGTAAACGGTCACCATTAAATCCGGGAATTTTAGTAGAATTCGAACATCGCACAACATATTTCCTAACAAAGCGAGAAGAGCTTGCGAAATTGATAACTCATGAGGCAAGAGATGCCACTTCATATATACAGAGAAGCTTCGGAACTTCGCAAAAGAATAGAGGCAAGTACGTACTTTTCAAGTCCAGTATTCTTTCGCTCGTTCCTTTGTTAACAAAGATCAAAGATTACTATTAACGACAGGTTTTCCTTAAAAATCGCTCTTCAAGCAATATTCAAGGAAAAAGAGGCAAGATGTAGGATCATAATATCGCAACGTGCGGGGCTCGCGGGGTTAATAAACAACGACATCGGAGGCGATCATGCAGACTTGACTAAAATAAATGACGCGATGAATAACGACACACAAAGCAAACAAAAAGATATGGAACCTGCGAGGGTTAGAAGTGTCGCGAGAATAAATGTTTGTACATCTGCGACACTTCGCGGAACATTTCCCAAATAAAGGATAGATTATTTGTCATCCACTATGTATTACCCTATATAAAGGGCTAAGTGAGTCTGTTGTAAGAGGGATCTTTTTGGAATTGTTGGGCAAGTCATTAGAGAGAGAAAGTTTAAGAGTGTTTTACTTGCTAAGTGTAATCCTACTTTTCCATGTAGACAACTCATGAAATTAATCAATAAACATTCTCAATTATGCAACTTTCAATGGATTAATTAACCGAAATATAGTGAGGGGTGTAGTGTGGGAAAAACCGCTACTACAATTGTTTTCTAGACCGACTTCTAATCCTTCGAAAGGGAATTCGTTACAATATGAGCAAACCCCTCTGAATCAATCCGAGTTTAAGTAAGTTGAATAAAGGCGAGGGAAGGCTGAGGAGATTTGATACCCAAGGCCTCACCGCATGACAAGGCGCGCAGTCACGCATTCAACTCACAGAAACCATCATGAACTTCGAAGTATGCTTAAAAGAGTAACCAATATTTTTCGAACGACTTTCCTATTAAGCTCGTTACCCTATCGGTCTCGTTCTATTCCAAATTTTAAAGCTTAGGTTCGCGTTAAGTATCGTTTTCCTAAGGCGGGCAAGAAGAGAACGGTGATGAAATCCGAACCCTTATCTTGTATGGCCAGTCCATGCCCATTACTAGGAAATTAAAGCAGCCGTTTTCAATTCCTCAAAGCATATATGCAAACGAAGGAATACTGAGAACTCGGCGACGGGGGATTCGCGAGTGTTTCGACAAACTTACCTCTCGTTCCAGACGGGGATGAACCGTTGTAGTCGACTCGGGCCACAACTCCTATGTCATGTACGAACCCGAGGGGCCGAGGTGATATCGTAATCACCGTCCTTCTCTACAAACAGTTTAATATTTAACTACCCTTCCGTAGGGTTTAAAAATAATGTCCCAAAGTTTAAAGTCCAAAGTCCAAAAATAAAGTGCAAAAGAAAAGGAAAGTCTAAAAAAAAAAAAAAAATTTAAAATTTCTCTCTTTTTTTTTCCTCTCTTTTTTTATCAAATAAAAAAAAAATCTTCTTCTTTCGCTCCTTTCGCTTTGCATTTTACTCCCAGTCTTTAAGTATTCGCCAAAAGCTTTGGCAAAATTTTCTTTCGCTCAAAATTCCAAATTCTGTAAGGAAAAGACAAAAACCCAAAAGCGTAAAGAAGAACAAATAAATAAAAACCTAAAAAAAAGAAAAAAAAAATCTAAAAACTCTAGCCTAAAGACAAGTCTGCGTCGGCGGCGCCAAAAATTGATGTGATCTCAATTATGTTTTAGTAATAGGTATGTTGAGACTTGTGAAAGCAGCAGATTTTAGACTTAATTTTAAATTAAAAATATAGAAAACTTAAATAAAAGTGATATGAAAAATATGGAGAAGACTGGGGCTATGGATTCCACTAATTATCAATATCAAAGTGATTTATATTCTCTAATTATAATTATGCAAATCCTTTATTCAAATTGATTCTTAATATTTCGAAAGTTGATTTTTAGAAATAACAATTGTAGATCGAAAGTATGGGACATCAAAACCCTAGGCTAGCATGCTCCATCAATTGAAATAACAATTGTTTAACAAAACCATTTTATCTATTTATTTATCAAGGCAAATAATCATATAATAATTGCATAAATTAAATAAAATAGAGATTACCACTTTTCATTGGCGAAATAGCTTCCTCCCGCCCTGAGGATGGGTTTAGCTCATCATGTTGGAAACACGCTCAAAATTCATTTTTATTGCTCAAATGAGGTGTACAAATGATGAAAATGGGAGAAAATGATTAAAACCGGGTTTGTTACAAACCAACTGTTACAAAGAACGATAACAAATATGCGTCACATCCTTCACCGTAGAAGTACGACCCGCTATTCACCGTCGTTGTCACTTTGTTGCTAAACGACCGACTTTGCGTTTTATGTTCTTCTGGCAGTGTGAAGTGTGTTCTCCGCAACTTGATCAATCTTCTATGTGGTTGCTCTAAACTCTCCCCATTCACTCCGTCCTCCTTCTCTCGACCTCCAAGCACTTCTTTTATACTAAATGGAGTGGCAAGAAATCTCGACAATCAATAGGAATAATTCTCAAATACTCGGCCAGATACGGGAAGATATTCTTTCCTTTTTCTTCTCCTGCACGCATCTGCCAGATGAAAACTCTCCGTATTTAATTCTTACACGCTCCTGGTTGTTGCTCGAGTCACAAAACACGTTCAAATTCTCCAAAACTCATGCATACCCGTGAAAACTTCTCTCGTGTACGTGTTGCTCGTTTGCTTCAATCCCACGATGAGCCAATTCTAACCGGAAATATCGACCATACCATGCTCGTGATGCTCTAAAAGTCATCCCAATGAATATCGACCATTGAATCTCCTTCTAGCATGCCCAAAAATCCAACCCTAATCTGCAGTGCACATAACTCATTTTCCGCCAAAACCAAAATTCAAACAAGGAAGATGGATGCTATGGATAAATTTGGGCTACACATAGCCGTGGGTGCTGATAATGAATTTGGGCTATACATAGCCGTGGGTGCCCCTTAGAAAAAGTGGGGATCCGTATAACAATTATCCTATGAGGGTGCTCCGAGCAACTTTTCGAGCCGAATTTTCCAACAATATTTATTTCCTAAAAATACATAAAAATGATTTAGGAGAATTAGAGAGGATGCAAAGACAAGAAGGGGAATATCTTATTAGAGAGAATAACCAATCTCATACATAGGTTTATTTATGTAAAAATAAAGGGGAAACAAGATGGACCGCACATCCATGGGCCATAGGCCCTGTAACACTCCCCCTTGTGCGGTTCAATAACAAAACTTTATACACAGTGCTTTGAATTTAGTTCTTCAAACGTCGTTCTCTCCTTGATGACTTGTGCCGAAATCAATTGCCTTACTAAAACTTTGACAAGGAAAAACCCGGTGGGATAAAAACCTTGGTACACCTATTCACATGTAGTACTTCACATGTTGTCTCTTACCTTACATGTAGTTCATCACGATCTTCACGGATCGATGAGTCTAAGTTGATTTGCCTCGTTAAAACTTCGCCGGGGAAAACCCGGAGGGACAAAAACCCGAACTAAAGAAAAAGAGTACAATATTAAGCAAACTTAGAACATAGTTGGACTCGAATATGTTGCCTCATTCAAACCTTGACAAGGAAAACCCAATGGGATAAAACCTTGACGAAGGGAAAAGAGTACAACGTGATGAGATGCAAGTAAAGGTGATCCGTTGCGAGATGATCACTTTGCTCCGTTGAAGTTGTCTAGTTGTTTCACAACTCTTAAGGCGCGAGAAAATCCTCGTGTGAAAGATAATAGCCTTAGGTGGGAAAATTACATTCCCTGTGTTTGTTGTTGTCTCATTAAAAACCTTGCCGAGTAACAAAACCCTGTGGGGAAAAGTAACCTCAGTGAAGGAAAATAGTTCAACACACCATTAAATTCTCCCCCTGATGTCAGACAATTTTCATTAGTCTAAGGCATTCAAAGGAGTTTATCACACTTTACTTTTGTGACTTGAATGTTTATAAGACCATCTTGTTGATTCCGGGAAGTTACGTTGCTTAGCAGATTATCGCATTTCATTTCTTTGATTCGAGATATTTTCGGTAATATCCACGCGATCTTTATGTCTTTAACGTTCAACATACTTGATGCTTTTAGTGTTGTCTCGCTAAAAACCTTATCGAGTAACAAAACCCTTTGGGAAAAACTATTCTCGATCGAAGGGAAAAAAGAGTACAACACAACTTCAATTTCAAGTAAAATATGTCGACATCATATCCTTGGATCCTCCCCACGATGTCGGCATCCCCCGATTACTTTCGAGTTATTTCAAGACAGAGTTCCTTTAGTCATGTACTTTTCGAAACTGAATATCGATAATGACCTAGAGAATAGTCTACCATATCTCCCCTAATAGTCTACCGTATATTTGCTAAAGAACTAAGTTCGACTGGATTGTGTAGGCCAAATATGCTATTTATTTGAAATTAATCAAAATAAAGCATGGTTCGATCTCATTGTGCTCTACTTATGGAGCAACTATTTATGGATTATATCATCACTGTGCACGCATGATCCTTCCATTGACTCATGTGTATTCTCATAATCATCAGATTTCATTGTTCTCTAGAATCGTTTAAAACTTGAGATCCTCCGAGTTTGATCCATGGACATATTCAGAGACAATCTTATGAGATGATTTCGATGATATAAATAAGTTGTGCCTTACTCACCTACTTCCTTTCTAGGTGAGGATTGATCGAACCAAGTGGTCTCTCCAACTTCCTTTATGGAGCCACGGCCTCAACCACACTTCCACTGGGTGTAGTTGCAACACCTTATTCTATGGTGTATATCTCGTATTGAGGATTTGTAACTTTGCAGGTAGGTTTGCAGCTGGTATGTGTGATCTCATCACTTTTGCGACATTATTGTACATTCTAAAAATCGAATATTCTTTATCACTTCACATTTACATTTGTGGAGTACAAGAAACAATATGAGACACAATGGGAACACACAATGACAATTCATGTCATTCCCTTTGAAAATACTTTTTCTTATCTCCCCCAAATGACGGGAAGACTGTCTCATTGAAGTGATAACCCGCAAATCTATTGGTAACAGATCTCCTGCCAAAAGTTTTAAAATGCGGATAATTGTTGGGAACTCAATTCCAACATAACTACTTAATAGTTTTGAAGACCCATCATAGTACGACGTGGAGTCGTAATGGCACATATATAGTGTAACCAAATATGCGTAAAAACACGAATGTCAGGCTCAAAATCCAGTTACAACTGGTGCGCAAAAAAGGTTAACTAATATTTGGTTCTAAAAACAAATTAAGTAAGATGCGTGTAATATTGCATATCCCCAAAGCAATAAAAGATAGGTTGGTACGCATAACCTATTCCCAAGACACCATCTGTAACCTTTGACGGTAGCCTCTGCGTGACCATTGGGTATAAGATGCTCTATATTGATCCTATTAAACATGCAATATTCATCAAGTCCTTTTGATGTAAATTCTCTAGCATTAACAAGGGTGGTTAGCCTTTACACTTTGCATTGTGTGGTATGTGCTAGTAGTTTTCAAACGCAAATTTCTTAGGAACTATAACTAGTCCAAAAATGTCAAAACATTCACCAGAGCCATAAGTTACTTTAATGGTCCGCATTCTGCATGAATATTTTTCTAAAGTTCACCTTGTTTTCTTTGTAATATGTAATTTTTACCATTTGCATCTTAGGATGGTATCGATCCTGTTTTACTGAAGACTTTGTAAAAAAAATGAGTGATATGCTTTCTTACCTAAAAGCATAATAGGAAAGGGGGTTGTGCATCTAGTAATTTAGAAAACACTTATTGAGAGATATGTCGTCGGTTGCATTCTGTCAATCTTTTTTCCCATTTTCGTTCACTCAAATAAAGTGATATTTGTATGAGTTCTTTCAAAACAATCATCATGTCATAACCAAAGTTTCTTTATGGCTATGCCCAAAGCCTGTATGATTCATTTTCTAACATTTCATCGTCGGAGTCAATATGATTCAATAACCCAAATATTATAGTGAATTACATTGCACTAGATTGACTCATTAGTTTCCCTAAAATATATTTCCTTCAAAATATATTAAAGTTTATAAAAGATGCAATCAATTACATTCTCATAATTTTGATGTCCACATGATATCCATTTGCACGGGTTACTTGGAAATTTAACAAGGTGTGATTATCTCTAGGTACATCTAGAGATTTTGCGACGTCTTTGTTTTGTCTTGAAAAAAAAATGAGCAGTGCTGCGCTCGATATGCTAGTCAATTGGCCAGGCAAAGTTCTTGTTGCCATTAAAGTTGATGTGAAAATTGGTTGTTACAATGATACACGTACACGTTACATTTATTTACCAACACCTATGACCAGGTGCATTTCCAACTCTTTTATTTATGATGGGAGCTAAAATTACATTTTAGCTGATCCCATGTTCAATTGATACCCATACTTTGGTGTCAATGCTACTGGGAATTTTTTTTTTCTCATGATATATATGTCCCTTTTCACATGCTTTATATGAGTCGGTACGTCTAACCCTCATTACTTTGGGGTTCTTTCCATTTTCAATTTTTCTACATTTAGCGTAATTTGAGAAATTTCTTTATCTCAATAGGCCAAGAGAATCTCACTACAAATGTCAACCACTTACTTTAGGTTGAATATATTACTAAAGATAATTCTCTTTTTATCATACTTCAACATATCGGTGCGTTAGTATTATGGATGAAGTAGAGAAATGAAAATTTTATGACTCATATCACCTTTTGTGAGTTCTTCCGCAATTTGGAATACATGTGATTTTATTTGCAATGTATAAAAAAAAATACCGACACTTAATAGTCGAGCCAGTGGATTGCATCCCACGGAGCATTTCAAATTTGGGGAACAGTATCAAGTATCCAATAATGGTGGTGAAATACTTCTAAACCCCAAATAAATACATTGGAATTGAGTTGGTACAACCAATTAAACAAAATACACCATTCAACCATGACCAATATCATTTTTCAATAGAACAAAATAACACTAAAACAAAAAACTCTTAATGATTGAGATCAATAAAAATAATTTAAATTGACCGTTTATATGCTGTTGACTTATTTTAAGACAAAAATAAACAAAACTAGGCATATTTTTAAAAACAAATAAATAAGCCTAGCGAGTAAGTAAACTTAGCATATAAAAACTCGCGTTATAGTTACATACCTCAAAATTTGGTTCCCACCGTATATACACAAAACCGGAACATCCTTGGTCGCGCACGTCCCAGAATCAAGCTGAAAAGGACCGGGCCTGATTAGATCGGACAGGTCGAGTTAGTCGTGGTTGGATCGGACATGGCGAGTTAGTCCAGGTTGGATCGGCCCCGGAATAGTCTTTGGAAAGGGACCCGAATAGGACCGGCGGACAGGATAGGACAAGGTGAGTCGGACCGGGTTGGACCGGCAGATGATTCTTTTCCTTCCACGGACTTTCTTTCTTCTCGGAATAGGAAACGCAAACGTACAGAGGAAAAAGACCTTCTCTTTCCTTTAACCATCGAGAGTTTTTTTTGTACAGCAGCAAAAGATTTTCTTTTCTACAACCGAGAGTTTCTTTTCCCTCTTTTCCGTGGATTGCAACCATGTCCCAAATTCCAAACCATTGCCCTGATTAGTACACAATATGATGGTACGACAAGGATTAGTCCAAATAATCCCTAATTCATACACAGTACCAAATAATTACAGATTACAAAGAATTAATCAATCAAAATAATTCTTAATTCCTGATTAAATCAATTTTCACCCAGATTTAATAAACCCAATCAATCAATCCATTTCCAACATAGATTTAATAAACCCAATTAATTTAGATATGTCAATATCAAAAACAGGGAGGGGAAGGGAAAAAAAATAAAATAAGAGAAAATTGATCCAACTTATCTGATTTGACGATAACGATTCCATCGATCCCAACGTAGTGTATTTGATAGCAACCCAAAGATGAGAAGAAAAAAAATATCAAAATCCATTGCCGCAGGGTTAGAGCTCGTGGTGATAACGTGATTTATGAGAATTAGAGAGGATGCAGAGACAAGAAGGAGAATATCTTATTAGAGAGAATAGCCATTCTCATACATAGGTTTCTTTATGTACAAATAAAGGGGAAACAAGATGGACCGCACATCCATGGGTCATAGGCCCTGTAACAAAAAACACAATATTAGTGAAAAAATCGAGTTACAACAATAGAGACACTGAGGACAATTTAGACACAAAAATGTGTCTATCATTATTGTAAAATGAAATCCATGTGTTTAGTGAATTTTTCGCAGATTTAGAATTTGAGTAATTGTAGTTTGTTGGGGTTGTATAATGAATTTAGTGAATATAAGTTTAATTCAATTTCAGTTTCTTGTTTTGTTTCAATAATATTTTATTTCAGCTACAGATTCAGTGTTACCAAATCTTTTTTTTGTTTTTTTTTTGTTTTTTGCATTATAAATTAATGAAACGTCTGCTTCCACCAGTTACCATTTATGGGATGTTCAAGGAAGTAGTAATTTGAAAATTTCTAAGAATCTCAAAAGCAGACGTTTTGAGAAATAAGAATACAATCTTAGAGCTCCCAGAAGCAGTCTTTTTTAGAGGTTTTAAGTGTTTTTCTGGCAAACTTTTTTTTTTTTTTTTTTTTGCATTTTCCACTAGTGAAGCCGCTATAGACACTAGCCTACTCCAAGTTAACTTTGACCTGGAATGTAGTTAAGCCCTAACCAATTTCACACCGATCAAGGTACGGTATGTTCCTTACACCTCTCGAATCACATCGGACTCTACGCACTTGATTCCCTTAGATGATCTCACCCACAACTAAGAGTTGTTACGACCCAAAGTCGAAGACTTGATAAACCAATCTGTCTCACACAGAAAAGTCTATTGAATAGATAAATCTGTCTCCCACAGAAATACCTACGGGTTTTGTTCCGTCTTTTGATAAATCAAGGTGAACAGGAACCAATTGATACACCAGACTTATATTCCCGAAGAACATCCAAGTAATATCAATCACCTCACAATAATCTTAATCGTATGGTAGCAAAACAAGATATTGTGGAATCACAAATGATGAGACGAAGATGTTTGTGACTACTTTTATCTTGCCTATCTGGAGATTAAATCTCGAGCAAATCTTAAAGAAGATAATACTTAATATGATAGCAAACAACAAGATCATAACACGCAACTACAGAGAAAATAGTTGGGTCTGGCTTCACAATCCCAATGAAGTCTTCAAGTCGATAACCTAATGGTTTTAGAAAAACCTAGGCTAAAGGAGAATCGAATCTAGTCGCAACTAGTATAACACGGGAGGTGTGGGGATTAGGTTTCCTAGTTGCTAGAGTTCTCCCTTATATAGTCTTCAAACCAGGGGTTTGCAATCAATATTACCTTGGTAACAAAGCATTCAATATTCACCGTTAGATGAAAACTCGATTAGACTCAAGCTAATATCTTTTCAACCGTTAGATCGAACTTAGCTTGTTACACACAAATGAAAAGTGACTTTATTTAGATATGGGTAACCGTACCTAAACGTGTACACCTTGTTGGCTCAACAATAGTTAACGAAGTTAGCTATATGAACACTTTCATATCAACCTTATTCATCTTAACCATAACTAGTTCAAATGACTCAAATGAAACTAGTTTTAGAGTTGTTCAATTGTTTATATTCTCATAGAAGTATACAAGACACAATTGAAGCAAAATTGATTTTGATTCACTCGAATCAATTCATGAACATTATAGCCACGTTTTGCAAAAGATTGTATTCCTTATTATATAAATGTATTAGTTCATGAACAAACCGATTTTAGAACATAACCTACTCAAGTATGCGAACGTGTACGCATACCTAAGTGGCCGGACTAAGTTTGGATTCTCCAGTACGCGAACGGGTACACATACCACAAACTCGGTTGAACTCCAGAACTTGAGCTTATGCCAGTACGTGAACGAGTACACATACTAAGTTCCCGTACTTTCATTAACCAACCAGTACACGTACGTGTACGCATACTATGGTTCCCGGACTTGGAATAACTTGCAACAGTTAGCATAAAAGTACGCATACCGTGCTATATCCAATCATGGTTAGTTTGTTCTAAACTCTCATTTCAATCATTGAAACATTCTTAGAAGATGGGAATAGTTTGTCTCACTATTAGATTGAAGCAATTTTCAAGTGATCGAATTATCAATAAGAAACATTCCCGAGTTTACATCAAATGACTTGTCTCACACAAATCATCTAAGATGTTACCAGGCGATTTTCACACGATCAACGTTTGACTTTCATCAAGAATATAAGATGAACTTGGTTAAAGCGAAAGCTTACCAACACATATTTCGAGAAATATGTAAGCGAGTTAAACTCACTCTCTAAATATCAAATGTGTATAATCGAAGTCTATATATATAGCTATACGAATTTTGTCTCAAATAGGAGATAAAGTAGATAGACTTTTGAGTGATAAATGAGTTCAAGTCTTCATATACCTTTTGTTGGTGAAGTTCCACAAGCTCTCCTTAGTAGTTCTTCGTCTTTAATCAATGAATGCCGTGAAGTCTAAAGCTCAACTACACTTGCTATCCTAATCCGAGAGTTATCTATAAGTAGACTAGAAATCAAGACTTATAGTTTTGGCAACTAAACACGACAAATAAGCTTGACATAGCAACGCTTGCGAGTTCGACCGAGCAATGCTCTAACAATCTCCCACTTTGTCAATTTTAGTGACAAAACTATCAATACATATGGATTACAAAATAAATAAACTTTGTAGCTTATCATCCGAATGATTGATTTCCTTGGTTCTTCAACATTACTCGAAATCTTCGTCACTTCCAAGTACTCCAGTGATTCTGAACGTGTTCAACTCATCATCAGTGTTGTTGAAGATCCGTAGCCATAACAATGAGAAAATAGTAGATCTCAATCATTATTATACAGTGTCATAGTATTATTACACAACATCAAAGTCTAATTGTATCACAACTTTGACAACAATACTATGGTGATATGTATCACTCCCCCTTAGTCAATACTTCATCTCACAATGAAAACCACTCCCCCTTACATAATGATCCGTAAACCATATATATTTGTAGGGCGAACTAAACATTAATTCTCCCCCTTTTCGTCAATATAAATTGGCAAAGGTAAAAACTAGTGGGATCATAATGAAATTCTCATAAAGATACTTCATGACTAAAAGAGAACATATCAATTTTGTTTCGATGATTTTACATAGTCGAAACTTAGTGTATTCATCAATGAGTTTATAAAGATACAAGAAAACTCCTACAATATTCCACAGCCGCACTCCCCACAAAGATTTGGCAATTAAGCACAAGTTCAATTAAGAACTCTCCCCCATAAAATTTTATTCCCGAGAGAACAACAAGAGCGACCTTACTTTTACCAGAAAAGAAGGATTTATTGGAAAAGTTTGATCCCTAACAAAACTTTCATCTACGTAGAAACAAATGTGGAATTGAATCAACACTACATTGAAGTTATAAGCCTTGATTTCCCAAAATATATAAATGAGTCCAGGGGCAAAAGGATAAAAAAACTAATGAACCAAAACAACACCAATAGGCCGTAAGTGTTGAAACGTAAGCGTATCTAAAGGTTTGGTGAGAATATCATCCAATTGTTGTTCGGAAGGCACAAATTCCATAATGATAATACCATTTTCATAGAGATCTCTAATAAAATGCTACCTTATGTCAATGTGCTTAGTTATTGAGTGCTCAACAAGATTCTCAGTGATGCGAATCGCACTTGAGTTATCACAAAATATCTTCATTATTCCAGTGTTAATTCCATAATCAACAAGCATTTGTTTCATCCATAGAAGTTGAGTACAACACGAACCCGCGACAATGTATTTTTCTTCGCATGTTGACATGGATAGTGAGTTTTGTTTCTTTATATGCCATGCCACAAGATTCAACCCAACATAGTAAAATCCCCATGAAGTACTCTTTTTGTCTTTAACACATCCTGCCCAATCGCATCCGAATAGGAAGTAAGATCGGTGTTAGTATCAAAAGTATAAGAGAGACCATGCCGATAGTGTGTTGGATATATCGCATGATCCTCTTTGCACCACAAGATGAGATTCCTTTGGATTAGCCTAAAATCTAGCACAACAACCAACACTAAAATCAATATCAGGTCTATTAGGTTGTAAGATATAAAAAAGGCTTCCAATGATATATCGATAAAAATTTTGATCCACATTTACTCCTTTCTCATCTCGGTGTAGTTTACAGTGGTGGGCATAGGCGTCGGTTTGGAGTTGACTTATCAAGACCGAACCTTGTCACAAGATCCTTAGCATATTTTTCTTGAGATAAGTAAATTTCATCCTTATGTTGTTGAATCTCGTAATCCAAAAAAGAACTTTAATTCACCAACATTGCTAATTTCAAACTAATTTCTTGAGTGTTTAGGGTTTTTGACCGTAGGTATACATTGATCAAATAACATGCTGTAAAAATAGCTTCTCCCCAAAACCTTAACAAGTAAGTTTTTTTAATGGAGCATCACCCTGCCCTTTCCTGAATGTTCATATTCTTCCTTTCTGCAACTCCATTAGATTGAGGAGTAATGGGTGGTGAGTATTGTTGAATAATCCCCAGTTTGTGACAAAATTCAAACACCTTAGTGTCTTTGAATTCAGTTCCACGGCCGCTTCTAATTTTCTTTATATTGCGACCTTGTTCATTCTGGATTCTATTAACAATAATCTTGAATTCACCAAGTGTTTCATTCTTATGAGCTAAAAATGCCACTCATGTGAATCTGGTGTAATCATCTACCATAACTATCTCGAGATCCATATGAATTAAATCAAGTGGAGCTTTAGTGAGAATATCTCGAGATGATTTATGTGGAACTTTCTTTTGTTTACCCATTTGACATACACCACATACACCATCAATCTTAGCATTGATTTTGGGAACACCTCTACCAAGTTCTTTGTTGATGATCTTAGTTAGAAGGCGATAATTGATGTGGATCAAACGCTCATGCCAAAGATGTGTAGATTCCACCTTAGTCAAATTGCAACAATTGCTAAACCGAGTATCAAGAAGATAATGAGATATTTTACCACGAGTTCCCTGAAAAATTACTTTTCCAGTTTTGTCTACAATATAACATCCATTCGCATTTAAGGCAACTTTGTGGCCTTCGTCACAAATTTTACAACAGAAAGAAGATTAGCAGTCATACCTTTAACGTATACTACATCATGGATTTCAGGAATGCCGGGAAGTTTGATCGTCCCCTTTTTGCTTATGTAGCAACAACTCCCATCTCCGAATGTTACAGGACCTCCTTAAAAGTCGCTTGAATTCACAAACCACGAAAGATCTCCAGTCATATGTCGGCTACATCCACTATCAAGAAACCATTGAAAGGGTGATGTTGATTTTAGAGCAAAAGTTCCCATACTAACACTACTAACCCGTTTGGGATTTCTTGTTAGATTTGTACACCTTTTTAGAGAAGTAAACAATTGTTCATCTTTCTTGTGAAGATTACTAGCAAACTTTAAACTTTTCTTGAAAGATGTACATGTATGTTGACAATGATTATGAGAATCACGGAACACACATGGACCAACATCTTTAGACTCTTCTGAGAAGTTCTGAGTCACATCAGGTTTCACAAAGCCTAAACCTCGCTTATCCCCTGACTTCGACACTTCTTCAGGGAAGAAATAAAGGATTTATTCAAATCCATTGAAGATACTTTTGTGAGACTTTAAATCCTTATACTTTGCAATTTTCTGCAACAAGATCAAAATTGATCCGGATTTGTTCATCTAACTTCTTCGGAGAATAAATAACTCTTCAGAATGTTCTCTAAGATTAGAGTTAAATTCTAGTGAAGCGTTTGTAAATACTTTACTATCGATAGAGTCAGATTGCTACAAAAATAGACTTATGAGGTCTTGAACGTGTTTGCCTGCTCCGATACCAATTGAAAAAGCGGAGGTCTAACAACCACACCCAATATTTTGTTTAGGCAATCTGTATGGACAAACTCCAATATAATTCCAAGAGAATCAACTAGACAATCAGACTCAATCAGTGTAAATATATCCAAGATTTGTATCTCTTTTTCACAATGTAATCAACAAATCAAACAGATAGAAATTCGTGAGCTTGATTATTATGTGAAACAATTTGAAACAGTACCAAAGACCAATGTTCAAGTGTCAATCAACTTATATCAACAACCAAAGGTTGGATTATCAAATTGATTGAACTACGCACAACTTTGTGATATTTCGATTATATAGAAAATATAATGCGGAAAAGAAATAACACGGACACCGAGAATTTTGTTAACGAGGAAACTGCAAATGCGAAAAAACCGGGACCTAGTCCAGATTTAAACACCACACTGTATTAAGCCGCTATAGACACTAGCCTACTCCAAGTTAACTTTGAACGGGAATATAGTTGATACCTAACCAATCTCACACGGATCAAGGTACAATCGCGTTCCTTACGCCTCACGAATCCCAGAGGACTATACACATGATTCCCTTCGATCGATCTCACCCACAACTAAGAGTTGCTACGACCCAAAATCGAAGACTTGATAAACCAATGTCTCACATGAAAAGTCTATTGAATAGATAAATCATGTCTCCCCTTGAGAAATACCTACGGGTTTTATTACGTCTTTTGATAAATCAAGGTAAAATACACAAGACTCATATTTCGAAGAACGACCAAGTAATATCAATCACCTCACAATAATCTTAATTGTATGGTGGCGAAACAAGATATTGTGGAATCAAAAACGATGAGGAAGATGTTTGTGACTACTTTTTATCTTGCATATCGGAGATTAAATCTCGAGCAAATCTTAAAGAAGATAATACTCAATACGATAGCAAGCGGCAAGATCGAGAACACACAACTACAAATAAAATAGTTGGAGTGCAGCCACAATCCCAATGAAGATAGTTCTAAAACCATTAGGTTAACGACTTGAAGACTTCATTGGGATTGTGAAGCGGACCAACTATTTTTCTCTATAGTTGCGTGTTACGATCTTCTTGTTTTTATCGTATTGAGTACTATTTTCTTTAAGATTTGCTCGAGATTTAATCTCCAATAGGCAAGATAGAAAGTAGTCACAAACATCTTCGTATCATCGTTTGTGATTCCACAATATCTTGTTTCGCTACCATACAATTAAGATTATTGTGAGGTGATTGATATTACTTGGCTGTTCTTTGGGAATATAAGTCTAGTGTATCAATTGGTTCCTGTTCACCTTGATTTATCAAAATACGGAACAAAACCCGTAGGTATTTCTTTGGGAGACAGATTTATCTATTTAATAGAATTTTTACGTGTGAGACAAGCAACTCTTAGTTGTGGGTGAGATCGGCTAAAGGGAATCAAGTGCGCGTAATCGGCGTGGTTCTAAAGGCGTTAGGAACGCGATTGTTCCTTGATCGGTATGAGATTGGTTAGGGCTCAACTACATTCCATCCCAAGTTAACTTGTAAGTAGGCTAGTGTCTATAGCAGCTTAATACAATGTGGCGTTTAATCTGGACTAAGTCCCGGGGTTTTTCTGCATTTGCATTTTCCTCGTTAACAAAATTTCTAATTGTCTCAGTGTTATTTCTTTTCGCATTATATTTTCTATATAATTGAAATATCACGCGAGGTTATTCGTAAGTTCAATCAATTAGAGAATCTAACCTTTGGATGTTGATTGAATTGATTGACTCTTGGATATTGGTTTTTGATACCGTCCAAGTTGTTTCTTATATTAATCGAGCTCCTTTGGTTTCTATCATTTGATTTGTTGATTACATTAAAAAAGAGATACAACTCTTGGATATATTTCCATTGATTGAGTGTGACTGTCTTGTTGATTCTATTGGAATTATATTGGAGTTTGTCCATAGAGATTGCCTAAACGAAATATTGGGTGTGGTTGTTATACCCCCGGTTTTTCAAAAGTTATTTTAAGCAACATGTTAATCTTTTGGATTTCATGCTTTGTCCTTCCGAAGAGAACTGCGAACACCTTTATGAATTTTTTGTGGTCTGGGATTGAGCTTAATCATAAACAATCCTCGGTCAAGTGGTCAGTTGTTTGGTTACCTTATAAAGAGGGAGGTTTGGGTATCCGATGTATTGAGACTACCAATATTGCTTCTAACTTTAGACATATATGAGATATTGCTATCAATAAGGATACGATATGGGTTAAGTGGGTTCAGCTAAATATTATTGAAGGCAAGGATTTTTGGCATCTTAAGACCCCTGCAGATGCTTTTTGATGTTGGCGGAGTATTCTGGATCATCAGCAAGAAACTTCTAAGTTTGTTATGTCACTTAATTGGTAATGGGAAGAGCAGAAAGCTATGGAAGGATAGATGGCTTCCACAAGGTAACCTCCTTAGTCTGTTTCCCCATCATTTTGTGTATGACACTGAAAACCATCTTTATGCTCCTGTTAGTAGTTGTTTATTGAATAATACATGGGCTTTATCTCCTAACTTGGTAAATGTTTTGGGTAACACCGCTTTAGATATTATGATGGTGAAAACTGATCATCTCATAGAGGATAAAGTGGTTTGGACTGAAAGCAAGTCCGGTGACTGTATACCTTAAAGGATACATATAATGCTATCAAGTCTCACTCTGTAGCTAAGGAATGTCATTCTTTAGTTTGGTTCTCTAATTGCATTCCTAGGTATTGCTTCATTTCTTGGGTGGCTCTTCGTAGAGGCATTAAGACTAAGTTTAAACTTCTTTCTTGGGCATGAGTGTAGACCTTGTCTGTGTGCACTACAATTTAATGCTTGAAGATGATTTCCACCTTTTGTTCAAATGTTGTTATGTTGTTACTATTTGGAGCGAACTGATGTGGTTTGTAGGTCTGAGACGTATGTCTCACTTTGAATGGGAGAGTCAAATTCAGTGGTGTGTGCTTAATCTGAGAGGAGACAACTATACTGGAACCATTCGCAAGCCGACCTTCAATGCTTATATCTACGGTATTTGGGGTGAGAGAAACCGAGGATATTCACCAATAAAACGATGCCAACTACTATTCTTTTACAGAGAATTAGGGAGGATGTGAGGCTAAAGTTTGCCTCTGTTGATGCTTCCATGGTTGATAATATGCATAATAGAGTCCTCTCCTCTAGATGGAATTCCTCTCCTAGATTCTACCATCCTAATAAATAGGGACTTTTGGGTTAAACCAATGACTGAGGAGTTTTCTATTAATATTGATGGAGCTTTTAAGGGTGACATTGCAGGGTTTGGAGCCATCTTAAGGGATGATAAGGGTGAGCCGATTGGTGTTGTGACTGGAAACTCAGAGCGAGTCTTAGTTATTGTTCATGAGCTTTAAGGAGCCGAAGTTGGTCTTAAGCTTTCTATTATGAAGGGAGCTTTGAAGGTATCCTGCGTATGGACTCTAAATCCCTTGTGTCGTACTTCTCGAGGCCTAATGCTGCGCCATATTGGACCTATCATCATGTTTGGGCTTCGGTCCAAAAACTCAGGGATAGTTTTCATAGGTTTTCTACTTATTATTCTGATAAGGCACAAGCGGAAGCAATAGCTCGCGAACACAACACGCAGGAGAATCCACTCCTAAAACAATAGCGTAACTCCAATCCAGGAGCTGTAATGATAACAACTCTAATCCAAGAGTTAAGAAACAATGGTTATAACCAAAATACTGAATCAAATAATATTAATCAAAGATAACGAGCTCGCAAGCTGCTTACAATTGATGCGTGTCGTAACCACAACAAATTAATTAATACTTTACTACCTAATTAACAAGTAATATAGGGTAGTCAAGGTCGATCCCACGAGGAGCACGAGATTCTAGTTGTAAAAATTGTCACGAAAGGGGGTGTAAAAAGCAAAAGAAAATAAACAAAACAATTAAAAGGTAAAGTTGAAAGCAATAAGGGAGACAAGATCAAGGAATCCTTCTTCGTTGCAAAACAATGATTCAAGTTATGTTCTTTTCTACTTGTTATTAGTCACAGATTATCACCAACCGTAGGATAGCAGGTCCGCTTAGCTAGCCCCAAAATCCCTAATTTCACTGAGTAACAGGTCCGCTTAGTTATCAGATTCTATTCAAAAGAACCACCCCGAGGTTCGCTTACAAGATGTAATTCCCCTGAATGCATTAAGATTTATGAATTTAGGTTTAGTACTAGTAGTTAAACTCGGTTCGCTTGGTTCACTTTCTAGCGTTGTTTCTACACACAATTGCTCCACAGAATCCCTCCGCAAGGTCTCGTGTTTGCTACTTATGTAAAGAGTCAAGAAACGATTACTTATCCCCTAACTTTTACTAGCATTAGATTAAATCGACAAATCAATTTAGTTAGCCACCCAAACAATCTATCAATCAATCATGAATGTCTTGAAGATCATTCCCATTAGTAAAAACAATCGATAATCATGTGAAAAACCTCAAGATAGAATTGAAACAATACTCAAAACATATATTAAGAACTAGGAATTCATCCTCAATCAATAATAAAATTAGCTACTCATGCTAAAGAGTTCACACAAATAATAAGAAAAGAAAAGTGTTGTGTGTGTAGAGATGTGTGTGAAAGATGTAGAAAACTTCTCTATTTATAGGCTTCAATATTCTCCAAATCTTCCAAGGATTAGAATCCTTTTCCTTTAGCAATTCAACTTCCAAATCCGAGCTTTTCTCAACTCTTCCACCTTCTCTTTCCAAATTTTAGCCAAATTCTCCATCCAACTCCTAGTCCAAGTCTTCACACCCATGAGAGAAGTCCATATAAAATTCTGGAATTTTGGTCGCCGGAAAAGCGGTATTATGGTAGGAATAAGTAGGAATAGTCGCCACAGGCCACCCGAGTTTGTTGCCGTCAAGGGAATATTCGACGAATATTCAGTCCAGTCCCCGTTAGGACTAATGGTCAAAAGGGTCAACCGTCGTCAACTGTTAGTCGGCGGGTCAAGGAATCATCGAATCGAACCGAGTCGGCTAGCTAACTCTGGCCTTCGGTCTTGCTTTGGCAGTACTTCACGGCCCAGATGGCCATGCCTTCCACTGTCTGTAACTTTCTCAGCCAAGATGGCTGTACCAACTGCAACTACACTTAAATCATTCTTCACATCTCAGCTGCTTCCAAACCAAATCATTCTCAAGCCAACAAGCCCATTCATTCCATTGCGGGTGTAATCTTGGAGCTTCATACCTGCTAACTTACACACTCACTATAGCACCAACACCAACTCTACCCCACCGCAACCCTCCATGTCTCTGGCGGTGACTTCTTATTCTAGTTCCAAGGCCTCCTACCCATTCACCACTACCTTGTGCAACACAAGCCATAAGTCAGAATAGCTTGCTCTTGAACCAACATCTAACCATCAATTCCATCGGTTCACAAGCCATCTTCCACCACAAGTCCTACCGGTTTCATACTCATTTGCCGCAACATAGCCACTCCATTTGCACATAACCTTTTACACTCGCAATGCCAGCCCTTGCAAATCACACAAACCACCTACCCCTTGCAATCTCAAGTGACTAACAACATCAAACCAAAACCTCGGTCTCCATTTCCTAACTGGCAATTTTGCATCAACCATGCCAACACCGGCAATATCACCGGGTTCAAGCCATCCATCCAGTAACAAGCCTAACATTCATCTATAGTTTCAAGCCATTCAATCTGACATTCCCCACGTGCGAACTTCACCCATTCCAGTGTAGTCAAAGCTCAATCTCCCCTGCACTGAATTCTCGACCTCAGCTACATCTCCATCTCATAAGATCAACACCAGTTTCAGCTCAATCCATTTGCAGCTGCAAACACTTTAACTCAATCACCAATGTAAGATCATAATATCGCCACCACAACAACTCGCGAAGACAACGGATAACAACATTGTGAGTCAGTCGCAGAAGGTTAAATATAAATGACGCATTGGATGACGATAGGAGGATATGAAACCTGGCGAAAGTTAAGAAGTGTCGCGAGTACAAATGTTTGTACGTCTGCGACACCCCGCAAGACATTTCCGAAAATAAAGGATAGCTTAATTTGTCATTCACTACTTACTACCCTATATAAAGGGATGAGTGGATCTGTCGTGGGAGAGGTCTTTTTTGGATTGGAGAGTAAGTCATTAGGAGAGAGAAACAGAGAGAATGTTTATAAGTCCTTAAATGTAATTCCATTTTCCTGTGTAAAGATTTCAAGAAAGTTATTAATAAACATTAGTAATTGTTCATCTATTATCCTTTGAATGGATTAGTTAAACAAAATATAGTGAGGGGTGTATTGTGGGATTTCCTGCAACTACATATTGGCGCTAGAAACAGGCTTTGAACAGCATTATAAGAAGAGAATTAACAAGAAAGAAATTTGAGATAATTTTCAAAGAATTTACCAAAAGAGAAATGGCTAGAAGAAGAAATGTACTTGAACAACGGTGAGAAGAAGTGGAAGACTTCTGGAGAAAGGAGAAATGAAAGAGGAGAATCGTCAAGGATGAATATGAGGAATGATGAAGAGAATCATGTCCAAGCTTTAATTCCACCGGTAGCAAATGCTTGTGGATTACGATAGAGTAAGTGTGCACACTTGGGAGGACGGATTCTCGAGGATGAAAGGGAAGAAGAGCAACAATTGGTAAACAATGGACAAGGAGAAGAAGATCAAAGAATGAATGGAGAAATGAATCCGGGGAAATGAAGAACTCACAAGCATTGGAAACATTGAGACAAACGATACATGAAGAGAGGCGACTAGAGGCGGAGGAACGAGCAAACTTGACAAGACGAATCATGAATTAAGAATGGAAAATATAAGATTGCAAAATAGAAGATCGAGAAGCCTTTGCGAGATCGAGTTCAAGATCGACTAGGGAAGAAAGAAGGAGATCTTTACCAACGAAATTACAGAGGTAGAAAACCAACGGGAAGCACAAAATCTCGGCTCAGAACATCATGAAAGAAGAGAGGACGGAGAAGATCGTTATATTCCCCATCCCGAGAATTTCCAAGATGAGCGAGAATAAAGAAAATCGGGGAACTAGGCGATTTCGGGGGCCAAATGATCCAGTTGAAGGAAGAGCAATCTTGCATGGAAGAGAAGCATTGAGAAGGCAAAAAGAGATCGTGGACGACATTGAGAAACATTATCTTGAACAAGCACGCTTAGCCCGCGAGAGAGAGAGAGTAAGAGCATAAGTGGAAAACCAAGAATTGGAAGAAGCAATCAGGCAAAATAATCACGATGGCCGAGAGAGGAGGCGAGCACAAGATCATGTCAATAGAAATACCAATGGAGAATACGAAAGGATGCGAGAGGAGAGTTGATAGAGAACCCGGAAGAGAGAACAATAGATATAATGGTGTGCGAATTGATGAAAGAGACGAAGGAGAAAGTCGCGAGAGAAAGGAGAGAAGAAAATAGTGGACAAGAAGGTCAAAACAGGCATGAACGCAGGAGGCGAGAGGCGAGCTAAAAAGACCAGCGGTGTCAAATCCTGAGGAAAATGAGCAAATCTTGAAAGAACTAGCGAGAAATGAGAAAATTGTTAAACAAGTAGGAAGGAAGGAGGAAGAAGACAGGTTGGATGAAGCCCATCGCGAAGCTGCGCGAAGACTCCTTTCACAATAGAAGTACAAATGGGAGGAATACCACCTAAATGCAACACTTTGCATTAACCAACATTTTCGATGGAACAACTTTGTGCGATACAACACATCAAGGCTTATATGAGATGTATGTTACAGTGGGAGAATCATGATGCCATATTGTGCAAATACTTCGCATCAAGCTTAATTGGAGAAGCACTGAAATGGTTTGAAGGATTACCTAGAAACACAATCTCGTCATTCAACCATTTACAAACTATTTTCTTGGGAGCGTATATAAGTAACAATTCCACGCGACCAGGAATTGAAGATGTATTCGGATTGAAACAAAGAGTTGGCGAGAGTTTAAGACATTTGACAATGAGATGGAGGACAATGTGTAGTGAAATGGCCGGAAGGGTAGAGGAAAGATATCTCATTTTATCATTTGTAAATGCTGCATTTCGCAACAAGTTTGTTATACATTCAAATATTAGAATTAAAAATACGATTACGATGGGTGAAAGCTGCGAGAACTCCAAGAAGAATACATTGCTTTGGAAGAAAGACAAAATGAAATGGAATCATATCCGGTTGCGAATACAAGTTCGAACGCTGCGAATGCAAGTTTATTACCAAAATTTTTAAATTCAGTGGCGACCACTTCGCAAGGGCAACCGGAAAACGAGTTGACGATGGACGGCGAGAAAATAGTAGCAATGGGAAGCCGAGATCAGGAGGAGTTTGATAGAGAAAGGAACTACTACAACCGCGGCAACAATAATAAAATTCGAGAGATTAGATCATATGCAAGAAACTTATGGAGGACAAAGGCGAATAACCATGGAAGGCCAAGAAATCGCAGAGTGGTATGGGAAGAGATCGAATGCCACCACTAAATGCTAGTGTTGAGAAAATTTGGGAAGCTATACTTGTAATGGAGGACGTACCACCACCATGGAATGCGGGGGAGTGAACCACCACCAAGTGACGAAGTCACGAATATTGTTCTTACCATCGCTTTCATGGACATTTAACAAATGATTGCGAAACATAAAGAGAATCATCCTAGAATGATTGATCGGGGAAATTGGCTCATTTTCTAAAAATGAAGAGAAAGGGAAGCAAGTACTAACAACATCACCATCACAAGTGCAAAGAACAGTTTCAAAGAAGGGAAAAGAAGCATTCGTAATAGAAGTGGGAACAAAGGCTAAAAATCTATTTTGCAACTCTATAGTTCATTCATATCGTACAATTGAAGATTTTCACGATAATGTGCTTAGTAGAGTATATGCAAGAGATTTTCATAACAAAGAAGTGATGAACTCAAGCGAGAAAGTCGCAATTGAAAGATTGGCAACTAAAAATTATTTCTTTCTCTATTTGACGAGATACCCAAAGGAAGAGAAGCACATGATAGCCCGTTGGTGGTGCGACTAGACATTAATCCAAGACCAGTTGATGGAGAAGATGACGACGAAAATTGTTGGGCAATCAATAGAATCCTAATCGACACTGGTAGTTCGGTGAATATTCTGTTTTACCATACTTATAAGACCATGGGTGGAGAGGATGAAAATTTGATTCCGTCAACGTACAAAATCTACGGTTTTAACGGCACAACGAACAAACCTAAAGGAGAGGTTCACATGAGGATACCTTTACAAGGGTTTTCAGCTGACATTTTATTTTGCGTGGTTGACGTGGAATCTCCTTATAACGCATTGTCGGGCGACCATGGCTGCACGAAATCTTGGGAGTAGCATCAACATACCATCAATGCATAAAATTTCCCCATCCAAATGGTATTGGAATTATAAAGGGAGATTGGAAGGAAGGTCGAAATGTTATGAGGTTGACGTAGAGAGGCTGTGAAGAGAGAAATGCTAAAAGGAAAGGTTGGAAACAGAATATCAAAGATGAGCAGAGAAAAGAGAAGCTGATGGTGGATACTATAGAGATAAGAAATGAAGAAGCATCGCGAAGTGCCGCAAGAATAGGCGAATGTTACGATGCTCCAACGATAATTGGTTATAGTTCATCGCGAAGTGCCGTGGAAACATCGAGAAGTGCCGCAGATGAATGCATGGAAGCAGGCGAACGTTACGATGGGAAGGAATCCTTCAAGGATTGGGATAACGCTGAGGCAAATAGTACAATGAACAAAAGGCATAAAAAGTAAGCTGAATGGTATGTGGTAAGTAATCGACAAAGGTATATCAAAGGCAAGACTAAGAAGAAATGATACGTGAGAATTTCGACAAGAAGATTGTACAAGAATCGAGGCAAAAATGAATGAACAACATTGTGCGATGTCTTCGCAAATTAAATATCAGAACAAACAATTAAATATGAATGATTGAATGATTTAATGACAATGAATGAATAAATGAATGGGGACGAACCTTTATGGCGTACACCTAGTTCGCGAATTACATTTCGTAAGAGGCAAATGTAAGACCTAAAGTGCGTCATATAAGGGGTATCTCTTAACATGGCTCGGAAAAGGTTACACCGCCCTGGAACCTAGGTCATGCAGATTTGGGGCCCATGAAAGCCTATCCGGAGGAGATACCTTGGATTCCCAACTATATATGTAGGTTATACCCTGGTTGGGCGACCGAGGTCTCTTTCAAGGAGTCGCGTATGATCAAGGCGCCGAGGTACACGGTTGAGTCAAGAGTGCGGGAGCATGGAACTTCCTTACCACTCTTGACAAGTCTTGGCGCATGCTGGCCAGAAGAAAACTCCACTTAGGGTGCAGCCTTGTAACCATAAACTCTATAGGTATAAGGGATAAGAGGCTGCGAAAACAAGCGGGTTGTTGTTAAGACCGGATGGGAGGAGCTAGCCTTGTATGGCCGATGTACGCCTCCTTGAAGGGGCAACTAGGGGAGGTGATAAGGCGGCACCCTCCATTAGGGAGGCGATAAGTGCCAAAGACGCAAATGTCACGAGGCTTTGTTTCCAAGGAAACTTAGGCTTGTCATATTTGTGCAATGATCGGAGAGGCAAAAATACTAACGCGAGGGTAAGACGAGATCAATGGGTCCTTACATGCAAGTGTAAAAGACGTCCTGCGATTTCGTCGCACGACGACAATGTCATGGGGCTTTACTTTCGCAAGAGAATTTAGGCCTGTCATATTATCGCAAGCCAAATATCTGAGAGGCAAAAATACTTGAATAATGATAAGACAAGGTCAATGGGTTTTTACATGCAAGTGTAAAGACGTCCTGCGATCTTGTCGCAATAAAGAGTGTGAGTAAGACCTTTACTTAGGAAGGTCAAGCTTAGAAGTCCACCAAAAATGATAAGGCGAGACCAAAAAATCTCTTGTTTAATGAAAAGTTCTTGCGATTTCATCGCAATTATAAATTTCAACATCATTCCTGATCAGAAGAAGAAAGTGCAAAATCTCAGAAATTTCATTCTTTCATCTGAAGATGCATAACAGAGGCAAATATGGGGATGGAAAAGATGAAATATTGTTATCCATCTTCCAATGAAAGAGTTATACATTAATAATGTTAGCCAATTATATTACAAGGAAAAAAAGCCAAGAAAGGGGAATGAAGATGGAATTTACGGACAACAAACCCAAGAATTTTACAAAAAAGACATTTAAATGCATGAGATATTACACGCGGCGAAAGAAACAAAAAGAATATCTCTTTGGCGATTCTTCTCCTCTATCTCGATCCTTCAATTATATTATTCTCGCCGAGAATTTTCTTCTTTCGGCTTCACTATCGAAATGTACGAGACAGGCAAATTCTCGGGAACTTCTTCGGAAAGCCAAGGATATGAAGAAAGAGGGATTTTATGATCTTTACAAACATACTCCATGGCTTCATTGCGAAAACGAACGGCATCATTATTAAAATTCGCCACCGTAGTTTGAAACCGATTCTTCAACTTGGAATATTTATTCTCGCGAAGGTTGAGATTCTTTGCGGTTGTGCTTTCTCGATTCAAGTTCTTCAATCCTTGCTTGAAATCTTTTTTCGGACTCTGCAATTAGACAATGATAAGTTAACAACTCAATGACAATATTACGAAATAAGAAAGCGAGAAGGTATAATAAGTAACCTTATCAGTCGGATATTATATCTTTAACCAAGGAAGTGTGCTCGGTATGAAGACTAACATCAACACCTAAATTATTCCTGGCATTATCTAAGATTTTAGCATGCCCAAGCGAATTCATCATCATTATTTATAATAAGAAGTGAACGAATTTGGTTTTCCCGCTCAAGAAGTAAGGAATTCGACGAAGCAAGTCATCTCGCTCCATTTGCACTTCGAGAAGGGACTTTTGAAATGTTGCTAATGCACGGGCACCATTATTAGCAATGCGATCTTTGTCATCTATATGGTCACTAATTTTCTTCCTTAAAATTTTGGTTTCCTCATGAGACTCGAGGTACATTTGTTTAAATATGGTTGGCTGTACTTAAACTAGATCTGTGCTCAATTTCTAAGAGGCGGTACTTGGTTTGGAGTTCATTTAATGAAAGAGTATTAATTCTGCTCGACGAACTACATAAAGAGTTGTTGAGATGAGCGAGAAGAGTATCATTATCCATAGGCTCAGGAAATGAATGGAGAAGAATAGCTTCTTCGGAGAGGTTATATACATCTGCGAAAGTGATAAGTCAGGTAGCAACAGGAAATTGATAAAATAAAATAATAAGAGGGAAAAAAAAAAATTTTACCATAAAGTTCTTGATTAGCATTACGGAGAGTGGTAACTTTGTCTTTACAGGCGAGAAAACTCGGTCTCCAATTGTTGGATCTTTTCGCGATATCTCGCAGACTCAACTTCTAATTCTTTGATCCTTGTACAAGATTGGGTATTCTTTTTCAATTGAATGTTATACCTCCTCTCAAGATGCGAGGCAACCACAAAGAAGTTTTTCCACTGCGAAGAAAGATAAAAAAGGCTATTAAGATATAAATTAAAAAATGAAGTTGGAAGGGAAACATAAGGTTGAACATACCAACGAATTAAGTGCATTTAAGAAGCTAGGGGATACAAGATCTAGAAACTCCTTTGAAAGAGTCATTGCCATCCAGTAGTGTAGCATTCCATACAGTGGCGAGGCTCTCGCATATAGAAGTCAGGTGAGTATCTCCAATTCCTTGAAAAGAATCCAAGAAGATGCTGAACAATTGATCCATAGGAGAATTGGCTGATTGAGCTTCATTTTGGAAAGTTGAATCCAAAACATTATCATTATCATCTTCATCGGAAGACTCAGAACTTGAGCTAAGATGAGAGGAAGACTGAGCTTTTCGCCTCTTAGATGGTGGAGCGAGAAGACTTATCCTTGCGTGTATTGGCTTTAGTTTTGCCTTTAACCTTCGCGAGCCTATCTTTTCCTCGGCGTCAACCTTCGCATACAAATGAAGATAAGAAATAGAGGCAACAATATTGTTAAGTAATACAAAAAGGATATTTCTTACTTCATCCGTAAGCGATCGAAGTATTGCCAAGGTGCTTGCCGGTGGATTTGCCTTGTAACTTTTCCTCGGTTTGGCAACTGGAAAATTTACAAACTCAATGAATACAAGAGGAAAGAGGGATTGCAAAAGCAAACTATGGAGACATACCTCTTTCGTCTCCTCGGGCCACTTAAATTCCCAAGGATGATACCTGCGAGATTTGCGGGGAGTACATGCGAACCTGCTATGTAAGGTCCACTTAAGAGCAAAGGAACAACCCACCACCTCTCATCTTTAGAGTGGCGAGGAGAAGTGTTCTTACCCGAATGCCAGTCGATATCTTGCATAAGTAATTTATCCTCGGGGATATTATCTTTTCTCTTCAACCGAGCGCCCCAGCGAGATTTCTTATTTCTCATGCCTATTACTTCATAATTTTCAAAGAAGTTTTCCACAATGTATTTCTCAGGGATTATTTCTAAATTTACATATTCGGGATCTCTGGCACTGTTAGGGTATAGAGATCCTTTGCCAAGCACCACGATTGGCAAACTCGAGCATTAGCGGATACAATCGCCGCATAGTTGATAGACGGCTCGCGAGAAGTTCGGATGGGAAAGGATTTCATAAAAGAGTGGCATCTCGGGATCATATAAAGGAATGGGAAGTCCTGCGAGAAGTTGACCTAGCGAAACAATAATCTTATGATCATCACATTGATGATCGAGAAAAAAGCTTAGCATAGTGAGTATAGATGAACCTTTTTGATTAGGAATGATAGAAAGGGTGAAACCTTGATCTTGCAACTTTTACGAGTCTCAATAAAGCGAGGTTTGTACATACGACTAAGTGAAGCCATTATCAATATGGGGATGGATAAAGAATCGAAGATTAAGATATGATAAAAAAGATTGAAGATTTGCAGTAATAGAAGCGCAACTTGCGGAAGAAAAAGATAAAAGAAAAATTGCAGAGAAAAGACGAAAGAGGAGAAGAGAAAGATATGAAAAATATATATAGAGAGAAACATCCTCGGGGAAACGAGAGCATTTAATGTGAGAAGGGACGTGAATGGTTAAGAATAAACGATTGGAAGAAACGTGTCGGGAATAGAATGGAGGAGTAGACATACGTAATAAAGTCCGTATGGAAAGAAGGGCTGAAACAAGTACAAATAAACGAGTTGCGGCGGTTCAAAAATATCGATTCTCATGACATTCTCTCCTTCGCGAGAGAAGACATGAGAAGAGGAAAGATGTAGGATCATAATATCGCCACAACAACAACTCGCAAAGACAACGGATAACAACATTGCGAGTCGATGTCGAGAAAGGTTAAATATAAATGACGCATTGGATGACGATAGGAGGATATGAAACCTGGCGAAAGTTAAGAAGTGTCGCGAGTACAAATGTTTGTACGTCTGCGACACTTCGCAAGAAATTTCCGAAAATAAAGGATAGCTTAGCTGTCATTCACTATTTACTACCCTATATAAAGGGATGAGTGGATCTGTCGTGGGAGAGGTCTTTTTTGGATTGGAGAGTAAGTCATTAGGAGAGAGAAACAGAGAGAATGTTTGTAAGTCCTTAAATGTAATTCCATTTTCCTGTGTAAAGATTTCAAGAAAGTTATTAATAAACATTAGTAATTGTTCATCTATTATCCTTTGAATGGATTAGTTAAACAAAATATAGTGAGGGGTGTATTGTGGGATTTCCTGCAACTACAACCAATTCCATAAACTCAACCTTGCCTGCAACAACTGCAACCACCAGCAATACTGCACAACCCTGTATCATCCAGTCTTGTAGCATCTTCTTGAGCATCAACACACACTCAGAGCAAGTACCCATTTCTAATCTCCACAAACCAATCAGCATCAGGGTCTTCTCTTGGTTCAATTTCTTCACCATCTGAATTCGACGGCAACAGCTCCAAAACCCATCTCTAGTTCATCTCAGTTCTTCAATCAGCAGCTACCAATCAACACCAACATCAGAACCTATCTTTCAAATCTCAGATTCAGTCTCAATTTCATCTCCCTGTGTTCTTCATTTGAACATCATCAATTTCATCTTATGGGGTTCACAGTACCACTAGAACTTCAAATGGAGATCACCATCTTCAATTTCATCTTTGTTGAGCTCATACTTTTCAAGAACGACAGGATCGAATCCATTTTCCTTCCAAACTTCTTCATCTACGAGGCGTTAACACCAACTCATTTCGATCCGAATCTCGCGATTTCACGGCTACATCTCCCCGAGCTTCACGGCGGCACTCATTCTTCTTTTTCTCGATCTCGATGTTTCTTCTCTCGGTTCTCAACAGCAGCCGCTGCTCTTAGTTTCAGATTAGAGAATTGAATGTATGAATGATTGAGAGAAATCGTTTCTCGATTTTAGGGTTGATATAAATATGGTTATTCAGTGTCTGGTCCCTTTGATAAGGGCTAACCTGATGGCAGCCCCTTAACCTCATCTGGACTGCGTTTAGTATTCCTTCAAGAGTTACCCCTTAATCGGACTGGGCTCCAGGATATCAATCGCCCGTAAAATGACCTTTTTGTCCTTTTGGCTCAAATTGGGTGATTTCTTCTTCTTTTCCTCCGTGTGACTCCAAAGTAGCTACAAAACTCAAAACAAGCGTAAAATACATAATTTACAAGAAAAATAGCAAAGAAAGCATAAACAATAGATGGTAAATAGGATGTATTTTACACCCTATCAAATTCCCCCACACTTAGACTTTGCTAGTCCTCGAGCAAATCAAACTAAAAACTCACAACTTCAAAGCGTTCAAGCGTCCCAAGCATCCAAAGAGTTATGAGGACATAGAGTTTCTGCATGCTAGTAATAAAAGTTAGAAATACTAAAGAACATATTCTCATTCTTAAATGTTGAGTGAGAAATAACCACACCATAATGAGAGAACGCGTGTTTGAGAAACGATCAATAAGCATTTCGCCTCGACTTCTGCCTCACCAAAAAGGATTTTATGATAATTGCACTCAAAAAGACGGCTTTTTTATGGGTCTCACAAGTGTGCAGGTAGGAATGAAGAGAGAATTCCTGCAACACGTTGAATGGTGGGAAGAACAACTTCCGAAATATTTTTAAAAACCCACATCTTTTAATATTTTGAAAAACCATTTTTCTGACGATCTCTAAGAAAGGAAATCAACCATTTTTATAGAGGATGAGATTACTTACTCACCTTCACATCCGATCGCCAATTATGATAACACCACTCTCACGGAATCCAATAGAAACGTCTTCCGCTCCTCGTCTTTATCTTCTTGGTCTTCGTCTTCGGTTTCAACTATTGATGATAAACTCTCGAATTTCATAAATCCTTAACAATTTGTAACTCTTTACCTTAAATCCTTGTCGCTTGAAACTTCCTTATATATTTTCCTTCCCCACGGCTCATTAAATAAAAATAAGAACAAATATTTCTCTTGTTTTTCTCTCTTTTTTTTTTTTCCTTTTTTTTTTTTCTTTTTTTTTCAATTTTTTTTTTTTTCAATAAACAAGAGAAATTAAATACAAAATAAACCATGGCCGTGGAAGAAGTATTTTACCGCTTGATTCTTCATAACTTGTATCGTCTTGAAATCATAAACTTCAAAAATTCTCACCTTTTGATTTTCTTTGCTTTCATGAATAAGTCTTCATACTTGAATATAAAATTACCTCATTGTAGTGTAAGTCTTCAACATATATGTAAAATCCGCTCGTTGTATGTTGCTTTACTTGAATTTGAAATTTGCTCTTTTTCTCGTTCCGTTGCTTGTAAACCTTAAACTTTTCCCAACTTTCCTTGTAGATTTTGATCTCGCTCCTTGTTGATGATGAATGTGTTTCTATGGACCCGTTGTTGTCGCGAGAGAGAATGGTGCTAACTGCAAATCGAACTACAAGAAGGAAGCTTTCATCTATAGACGTCACCCTCATGATTGACAAAATTAGCACTCAAGAGATCAAGAGTAGTGCTTCTATTGGTGGGAGGTTGGGTAGCTCACCATTCTACCCGGAATTAACGTACGGTGACACACACTCAAAAGAAGCTCTTTAGTAGATGGAAAATTTCTGGTCGGTGCCTCACATGATATGAATACGGGTAGTCTCCACTAATGATTGATCAGCAACTCTAATAATGCACTTCTCCCTGCACCAAATTCGCATCACCGGCATGATTAAATCCATTATTTAACACTCTAACAAACAAGAAATCCGAACGTAGTTCTCTAACATTTCCAAGTTCAATTATGTCGGTCAAAATCTCTATGTAAACATACCTAGAAATATGCTAGTGACTCTAAAATCTCTAAAAGTTGAAGTTTTTAGGTAAAACTTTTTTTTTTTTTTTTTTAAATTTTTTTAATTTTTTTTTTAAATACATGCTTAACCACTCCCCACACTTAAACCTTACATTGTCCTCAATGTAATTGAATCCTCCTAGTAAAGTCAAGGTGGGAAATTTTAACATGATAAGGAACAAGAAAAAGAAAGAACAAAAAGCAAAAAGATAAGAAATACAAAACCTATGGGTTGCCTCCCATTAAGCGCTTGTTTTAAAGTCGACGGCCCGACTTAGCTCTTGCAAGATTCACTCCCCATATACTAACAATCTGAAAATTTGAGGATCCACCCATAATACCTGTTTTGCAAACAATAACTCCATACAAATATTAGCACAAGAAAACAATAGTGATGTTATCGCTCGATAGAAATTTCCCCCACACTTATTCTCGTCCACACTCGGAAGTGTATAAAGAACATAGAATTCGGGAACTTCCATGTATTCCTCTTGGCAAACCTGCATAGTGTTAGAATCAAGTGTTTCCAATGGTGGATATCTAGAAACAAAATCATCCAAAAATACTTTCGAAGCACATACATTCAAACCAATAAGAGGTAAAGGAGAAGAATCAATATGCAAAGGGTTAGACAAACCTTGCACAATCTCTTGTATTATAGAATCCTCTTCATCCTTAAAAAATTCAAGTGAATTACTTACCTCTTGTATATCGTGATCCTCTATTAAACCTTGCAACCATTCTTCGTCGTTTTCTACCTTAACCAAAGTCTCGGCACCATTATAATCATTGGCAAGTTAAATTGGGTCTTCCACAAAATCAATGAATGTGGTTTCATCCTCTAGCATCATCTCTTCAACATTCTCATCATCGGAATCGGGCCATTCACTAAAATGATTTTCATCGGTATAGATTATAAAATCTTCTTGTGAGGGTGTTACTTCGTTTACAACAATAGGTAAGTGATATCCAAACTCCTCCTTTTGAATAGGTGAAGGATCTTTATTATGATCCGGAGTTGGAATAACTTCCTCATTGTTGCAACGTTCATACACTTCCGCTGACTCCCATCTTTCCCTAAGAAATTTTTTTCCAAGCACTAAATGCATCATCTTCAAGCTCTACCTTTTGAATAGGTGCGTGATCATCAATAAGATCAAGGCTCGAGTAATCTACACTAGCGTCATCAAAAGTCTCCAAAGGTTGGTTAATTTGTTCGTATATTTTCTCCGAATTCCTTTGAATTTCTCGATGTGATTCTTGAAACTTTTGTTGAAGATCCCCAATCATGGCAGACATCTTATCTGCAAAACTAGAGAATTTCGATCATAAACAAAACTATCCTCCCATCCTTGTGATTGTCCACTTACATACCCGTCATAAGGTTGTTGATATGTATGAGAATATCCATAACGTTATGTAGGAATTTGATCATAGCCAAAAGATTGGTTTTGATTGTATCCTAAGGATGGTTGGAAGTTGTCATAATGTTGAGGTTGAAAACCGTATTGATTGTTGTAATATGCTTGCTCTTGTCCACCGTACATGGAAAATCGCACTGAAATAAGATTCAAAAACCAAGTTAGATACGGAATAGAATCCAACAAAGCAAGAATAAAGCAAAAAGAAAAATAAAAACAACTAAAATCATCCGTTGCTCCCCGGCAGCGGGCGCCTAAAATTTGATGCGTGTCGTAACCACAACAAATTAATTAATACTTTACTACCTAATTAACAAGTAATATAGGGTAGTCAAGGTCGATCCCACGAGGAGCACGAGATTCTAGTTGTAAAAATTGTCACGAAAGGGGGTGTAAAAAGCAAAAGAAAATAAACAAAACAATTAAAAGGTAAAGTTGAAAGAAATAAGGAGACAAGATCAAGGAATCCTTCTTCGTTGCAAAACAATGATTCAAGTTATGTTCTTTTCTACTTGTTATTAGTCATGATTATCACCAACCGTAGGATAGCAGAGTCCGCTTAGCTAGCCCCAAAATCCCTAATTTCACCGAGTAACAGTCCGCTTAGTTATCGATTCTATTCAAAAGAACCACCCCGAGGTTCGCTTACAAGATGTAATTCCATGAATGCATTAAGATTTATGAATTTAGGTTTAGTACTAGTAGTTAAACTCGGTGCGCTTGGTTCACTTTCTAGCGTTGTTTCTACACACAATTGCTCCACAGAATCCCTCCGCAAGGTCTCGTGTTTGCTACTTATGTAAAGAGTCAAGAAACGATTACTTATCCCCTAACTTTCACTAGCATTAGATTAAATCGACAAATCAATTTAGTTGGCCACCCAAACAATCTATCAATCAATCATGAATGTCTTTAAGATCATTCCCATTAGTAAAAACAATCGATAATCATGTGAAAAACCTCAAGATAGAATTGAAACAATACTCAAAACATATATTAAGAACTAGGAATTCATCCTCAATCAATAATAAAATTAGCTACTCATGCTAAAGAGTTCACACAAAGAATAAGAAAAGAAAAGTGTTGTGTGTGTGAAAGATGTAGAAAACTTCTCTATTTATAGGCTTCAATATTCTCCAAATCTTCCAAGGATTAGAATCCTTTTCCTTTAGCAATTCAACTTCCAAATCCGAGCTTTTCTCAACTCTTCCACCTTCTCTTTCCAAATTTTAGCCAAATTCTCCATCCAACTCCTAGTCCAAGTCTTCACACCCATGAGAGAAGTCCATATAAAATTCTGGAATTTTGGTCGCCGGAAAACTGGTATTATGGCCGGAATCCGGCCGGAATAGTCGCCACCGGCCACCTGAGTTCTGTTGCCGTCAAGGGAATATTCGACGGAATATTCCGTCAGTCCACCGTTAGGACTAACGGTCAAAAGGGTCAACCGTCAGTCAAACTGTTAGTCAGCGGGTCAAGGAATCACTGAATCAGAACCGAGCCAGCTAGCTAACTCGGCTGACTGGTCTTGCACTGGCCAGAGTACTTCACGGCCCAGATGGCCATGCCTTCCCTGTCTGTAACTTTCTCAGCCAAGATGGTTGTACCAACTGCAACTGCACTTAAATCATTCTTCACATCTCAGCTGCTTCCAAACCAAATCATTCTCAAGCCAACAAGCCCATTCATTCCATTGCAGGTGTAATACTGGAGCTTCATACCCTGCAACTTACACACTCCAGCTATAGCACCAACACCAACTCTACCCACCGCAACCCTCCATGTCTCACTTTGGCAAAGCTGACTTCTTATTCTAGTTCCAAGGCCTCTACCCATTCACCACTACCTTGTGCAACACAAGCCATAAGCTGTAGCTGCTCTTGAACCAACATCTAACCATCAATTCCATCTGGTTCACAAGCCATCTTCCACCACAAGTCCTACCAGTTTCATACTCATTTGCCTGCAACATAGCCACTCCAGCTGCACATAACCTTTTACACTGCAATGCCAGCCCTTGCAAATCACACAAACCACCTACCCCCTTGTAATCTCAAGCAGCTAACAACATCAAACCAAAACCTCAGTCTCCATTCCTAGCGCAATTTGCATCAACCATGCCAACACCTGCAATGTCACTGGGTTCAAGCCATCCCTGTAACAAGCCTAACATTCATCTATAGTTTCAAGCCATTCAATACAGCATTCCCTGTGCCAGAACTTCACCCATTCCAGTGTAGTCAAAGCTCAATCTCCCCTGCACTGAATTCTCGACCTCAGCTACATCTCCATCTCATAAGATCAACACCAGTTTCAGCTCAATCCATTTGTCTGCAAACACTTTAACTCAATCACCAATTCCATAAACTCAACCTTGCACGCAACAACGCAACCACCAACCAATACTTTTGCACAACCTCAGTATCATCCAGTCTTGTAGCATCTTCTTGAGCATCAACACACACTCAGAGCAAGTACCCATTTCTAATCTCCACAAACCAATCAGCATCAGGGTCTTCTCTTGGTTCAATTTCTTCACCATCTGAATTTGACGGCAACAGCTCCAAAACCCATCTCTAGTTCATCTCAGTTCTTCAATCAGCATCTACCAATCAACACCAACATCAGAACCTATCTTTCAAATCTCAGATTCAGTCTCAATTTCATCTCCCTGTGTTCTTCATTTGAACATCATCAATTTCATCTTATGGGGTTCACAGTACCACTAGAACTTCAAATGGAGATCACCATCTTCAATTTCATCTTTGTTGAGCTCATACTTTTCAAGAAGAAGAACAGATCGAATCCATTTTCCTTCCAAACTTCTTCATCTCGAGGCGTTAACACCAACTCATTTCGATCCGAATCTCGCGATTTCACGGCTACATCTCCCCGAGCTTCACGGCGGCACTCATTCTTCTTTTTCTCGATCTCGATGTTTCTTCTCTCGGTTCTCAAAGCGGAACCATTTGCTCTTAGTTTCAGATTAGAGAATTGAATGTATGAATGATTGAGAGAAATCGTTTCGATTTTAGGGTTGATATAAATATGGTTATTCAAATTGTTCGGTCCCTTTGATAAGGGCTAACCTGATGGCAGCCCCTTAACCTCATCCGGACTGCGTTTAGTATTCCTTCAAGAGTTACCCCTTAACTGGACTGGGCTCAGGATATCAATCGCCCGTAAAATGACCTTTTTGTCCTTTTGGCTCAAATTGGGTGATTTCTTCTTCTTTTCCTCCGTGTGACTCCAAAGTAGCTACAAAACTCAAAACAAGCGTAAAATACATAATTTACAAGAAAAATAGCAAAGAAAGCATAAACAATAGATGGTAAATAGGATGTATTTTATACCCTATCAACAATGGAAGAAGTAAAGACTACTTATAGTATTGGCTAAACCCTACAACCCTTAGATGATTCGAACTTCACATACCCGTGAAGTTTATCCTAACAACTTTGACTCCTAAAGATACTCGGAGGAACTCTTTCTCACTTATCCTAGACTTCTCAGAAAATACTTGCAAACTAAGAAACTAACAGACTCAAAGAAATCCTAACAAATAAGATGACTAAGAAATTAGCCTTGACTAGCATTAGAATCGTATAATAGAACCCTTAAATACGTCCCGTATCAGGATCCCCTTCTGTGACTAAACTCGCCTCGAGTTTACCTTGATCATCAATATTCATATGATATCCACAAGTGCTAATAGCAATAACGCATAGAGCCTTATTAGGCAGCATTCCTTTTCCTCACCGATTTGTTGTCTCTTGGTCGGTAATAGCAAAACTTTCGTCCCTCTCCAATAGAATTCATAGGTGTTTGCCTTTCCACGAAATAACGCATCTACATCATACCGCCAAGGTCTTCCCAAAAGAACATGGCATGAGTCCATGTCTATTACCTCACGAGATAATGCTATCACGATAAACCTTACCAAAAGTAATGGGAATTTTGCAAACTCGTTCAATTCTAGTTTCCAACCCAGTCTTGATCCACCAACACGATAAGGATGGGGGTGTGGTTCCGTTGGTAAACCGAGTTCTCGGACAAGCTTCCATGATACAAGATTCTCGGTGCTCCCACTATCGATAATAAAATCACAAACTTTTTCTAGAATGATGCCCTTAAATTCAAATAGTTTGTTCCTTTGAGTCTCTTCTCTTATTTTTGGGGCAAAAAATACCTTTCCTTTCCTTCATTCACGTTGGAGCACCTTTCTCACCACCGAGAACATTTCCCCCAAGTCATCGGGCGTAAACTTGATCAACTACCTCATCTTCCTCGCTATGTTCTCGTAGACTTATTTTCACCGCCTTTGACTAGTGCTATTTGACGCCTTTTTGGACACTCGTTGGAGTGATGTCCCTACTGTTTATAACGGTAACAAATGTCACTCGGTGGTTTGGCATAAGGATTATTACCTTTCTTCACGGCGAAGCATCGATCGTAGGCACCCTCGGCGACGGTGGTGGAGGCTGAAAAGTGGGTGTTGTAGTCGGTGATTTTGTTGATGTTTCAAGTCTTTGGCTTGCTTCGTTTCGGCTCACTGGTCCCTTTTCTACCAACTTAGGTTGTAGCTCAATCTTTTGAGCTAGACCGATGGCTTCGGGCCACCGTGGATATTGGGTGCATGTACAAAACTTCTTTGATTTCAGGATACAAACCACCAAGATATCGAGATACTTGTTGCGCCTCCGTTTCTGGCAGATTAACCCTTGATCCAAAACGATAAACCTCTTATATATACAATCGACTGGACTTTTCTTTTGTGCACATAATTGATAGCTCTGGAAAAGTTTTTGCGCATAGTCGGGAGGAAGGAAACGGGTCTTCATTAGGCGTCGCATATGCAACCACGAAGTGATTGCCGTTTCACCCCTAGCCCTTCTGTTGTGTACAGTTTGTCTCCACCAAGAAGCATCTCCGTCCTTTAGCTTATACGAGACCAACTTGACTTGTTGGGATTCGGGGATCTTCATGCACTCAAAGAAATTCTCAATGAAGCAACATAATCAAAAAATCCTTCAATATCAATCTTACCGTCATATGTGGGCACCTCTAGTTTCATCATGTATGTTGTTTTTCTTTTGACTTCATCATGGATGGCATCGGCTTGAGATGCATCTTCATAAGATGAATCAGCATCGAGATATTCTTCTTCCCACTCGTTCAGGCCTTGTCGTCCATGTCTCCCTACTCCTGGTTCATATTTAAGACGACGCTGCATGAAATTATGGTTGTCCTGGATAGGACGACGGAAGTCACTTCTCATCGCCAGTCGGTCCTGCACAGGTTTTCTCTGCATGACATCATCTACATCTTCAAAATCCATAAAGCTATCAGGAGCGAAATCATATTCTGAAAACCCTCGTCGGTCTCGAACAGTTTTTCTTCGATACTGATACCCATTGGTGTTTGGTTCGTTCCACATATCCCTCGATGCAAGATTTTCTCCTCTAAATCCAGTATCACCAGCCTCCTCGAAAGGATTAAATGTGCGACTTGGGCCTCCTTTGAACATTATTTTTGACCCATAGATCTACATTCCCATGGTCCTTGGAATGAAATATTTGGTCCTGCAAACGATTTTATCTTGATCTTCAATCATCACCAACATAAGATCTTTAGCGACATTTTTTCTCCACCATCTCCAATGGTGTTGTTTGTGAATCGTCATCTTCTTTATTAGAGAAAATCTTAGATAATAAGGGAATCCTCAACCTTTATAAGATAGATATCAAAGATGATAAACATGAACAAACCTGCTCGATACCACGTGATAAGGCACAAGCGGAAGCAATAGCTCGTGAAACAATAAGATGACACAAAGGAGAATCCACTCCTAAAACAAGTAGCGTAACTCCAATCCGGGAGTTGTAATGATAACAACTCTAATCCAAGAGTTAAGAAACAATGGGTATAACCAAAATACTTGAATCAAATAATATTAATCAAAGATAACGAGCTCGCAACCGCTTACAATAGAAGAAGTAAAGACTACTTATAGTACTAGATAAACCCTACAACCCTTAGATGATCCGAACTTCACATACCGTGAAGTTTATCCTAACAACTTTGACTCCTAAAGATACTCGGAGGAACTCTTTCTCACTTATCCTAGACTTGTCGAACAGACTTGCAAACTAAAAAACTAAAAGACTCAAAGAAATCCTAACAAATAAGATGACTAAGCAATTAACCTTGACTGGCATGAGACTCGTATAATAGAACCCTTAAATACGTCCGGTATCACATTCCTTCCGTGAAGCCAATAGAGCAGCTGATCTCTTGGCCAATACTTCCCATTCTCGGTTTGGTAGAAATTGATCCAAGAAACTTTTCTCATGACTCGAAAAAGATTGTACAAGAAAACAATGTGGGGAAAATCTATATGAGGCACTTTATCGAGAGACGCTAGGTTGTAGGTGGCTTTTTCTTTGGTTTTTTGTGATTTTGTAATCTGGCCAAATTAGGGTATACCCAGATTAATTGGGGTATACCAATTTTAAACCCGTCCAAGGTAGTGTGTTAAGGGGTGTCTAAAAGATGCTGAAAGACCAAATTGTCCTTACTATTTTCAGCCAAATTTAAACCCTGCCGACTAAAACTAAAACCTAAAACCTATCAAAACAATTTCCAAAATCTCTTTGAAACTCTACATGATGAAATCCAAAAAAAAAAAAAAAAAAACATACGGGTTATGAGATTGGTTATGATTTTGTACCCAATCTCAAACTGAGTATAATACATACTCGAGTTGAGATTAGGTGATTCAACATTTTTACCAAAAGTCGACATGGTATTTTTTTGTCGACCTTGCCGACTAGTATTAGTCGGCAAGGTATATTTTTGTCGACCTTGCCGACTAATACTAGTCGGGAGGGTAATTTTTTGTCGACCTTGCCGACTAATACTAGTCGGAAGCTTTCTAAGTTGCATATCGTGACGACTTTTCATCTATGAAATTAGCATATACATGGTCGTCACGGTATTCATCCTTATACCTTGCCGACTATAGTTTAGTCGGCAGGTTATGAAATTAATACCTTGCCGACTAATCATGCATTTGTAACACTTTTTTTTTGTATGTAAAAAATCCTATAGTCGGCAGGGTATTTTTTTGTCGACCTTGCCGACTTTTCATACTTTCAGAATTGAAAGTGTTGATTTCTTCTGTAATTTTGAGTATAAAATCACTCAGCAGCTTTGCGTTCCCCTTTGTAGAAGTGTTTGGCTAGTGTGGTTTCATTTCCGTTACAAAAAGAATCTCAAAAAAAAAAAAATCCACAAAAATCATAACACATAATCCATGAGTTCAATCCAAATAATACCTAATTTGAGCCAACTTATTAACAAATAAATTAATTAATCTAACACATTATTAGTATTAATCAAGTAAGGGTAGATTAGGCATTTTGAAAATATATGGTTAAGGGGTATCCTGTTTTACTTCAAAATGACCTTGATTTTGTCTCATTAGGTATACCCCAATTAATCTGGGTATACCCAAATCTCGCCAGGTTTGTAATGAGTTAGTTTAGCTTTCTTTTCCTGGCTTGATTGGGGTATACCCAGATTAATTGGGGTATACCTAATGAGACAAAAGCTAGGTCATTTTGAAGTAAAAGAAGCCACCCCTTAACCATGTATTTTCTAAATGGATAATATACCCTTGCTTAATTAATACTAAAAAATTTGATTAGCTTAATTAGTTGAGTTTAGATGGATTAATTGAGTAGATTAAAACTTTTATCCCATGAGTTCAATCAACACCAGTTTTGAATTTTATGAAAAGTCGGCCGGCAAGGTCTACGAATGAAGAACATGCCGACTATATCTGGCCGGCAAGGTCTACGGTTGAATAACATGCCGATTATATCCGGCCGGCAAGGTCGGTGAATGAAGAAGATGCCGACTTTATTATTTTTGACACACAGGAGATTGTTGTAAATGTTTCACTAGTCGGCATCTTATTTATTTTTTACCTTGCCGGCTACCTTATAGTCGGCAAGGTCGACAAAAAATACCTTGCCAACTATAGGATTTTTGACATACAGAGAAAGGTGTTTGTAATCGCAGGAAATCCTACAATACACACCTCACAAGAATTCATAATATCTAACACATATTTAAGATCAATAACCAATCTCTTTATTAATTGAGTTAGAAATTTTACAAGAAGGAAGTGAAATAAAGAATGTTATTGCTACTCTAGACTTTCTCTCTCCTCTAAAATTTCTCTCCACTCTCTAAAAAGATATCTCCTTTTCATAAGCCTATTCAGCTCTTTATATAGGACATTACATAATGGATGACATCTAAGTTATCCCTTATTTTCGGATCTAACTTGCGACATCCTCACAAGTGTACAAATGTAAAACCTCGCAACACTCCTAAATCTCGCTAGGTCTTCACGTCTGTCTCGTGTTCTGGCTGTCGTCATCCGTTGCGTCATTTATATTACTCGTCTGCGATATCTTCGCAATGTGTCGTTTATGGATTTCGCAAGGGCGTTGGTGTTGCGATATTCTGATCCTACATCTTGCCTCTTCTCATGTCTTCTTTGCGAAGGAGAGAATGTCATGAGAACTAATCTACTCAAAATGCCGCAACTGTTCATCCTTATCTGTTTTGACATGACTCCGTACTTTTACACAAAATTTATTACACGTATCCCTTCTTCCATTCATTTCTTGACACGTCTTTTTCAACCGTCCTTTCTCAACCGTTCATGTCTACTCTTCGCATTAAATGCGTTTGCCTTTTCGAGAATCCTTCTCTATATATATATTTTTCTTACTACTCTCTTCTTCTTTTTTACCCTCTTTTTTGTTTTCTCTGCAACTTCTCTTCTTCATCTCTCCGTAACTTCCGCTCCTGCTACTGTAAATCTTCTTCTTTTTACTTCTTTTGATCTTTCATCTTCTCTTCATTCCCATACTCTGAAGGATGCCTCCAGTTGGTCGTAGATATGAACTTCTTTTGGAAGAAATTCAAAAACATTTGCTAGAGAGAGGTTTCACATTATCCACTATTCCCAATCAAGAATCTAAATCCATTCTCTCTGCCAAACTGTTTACTAATCATCATTGTGATGATCAAAAAATCATAATTTCGCTAGGTCAGATTCTCGCTGATTTTCCCATTCCTCTCTACAACCCTAATCTTCCCTTGTTTTATGAAATTCTTGCTCATGCGAAATTCTCGCGAGCCATCTACCAACTAAGCGGAGATTGTATCCGCTTAATGCTTGAGTTCGCCAACCGTGGTGCTGGTAAGGGATCTCTTTACCCCAATGAAGTCAGAGATCCTAAATTTGCGAACTTAGAGATATTCGTTGAAAAGTATTCAGTAGATAGTTTCTTTGAAAACTATGAAATAATAAATATGAAGAACGATAGAACTCGCTGGGGTGCACGTTTGAAGAGAAGAGAAAATATTCCCAGCGACAAAATACTTATGCAGGATATCGATTGGCATTCTGGCAAGAACAATGTTCTCGCCATTCCAAAGACGACAAATGGTGCGTCTTTCCACTACTTTTGAATGGACCTTATATTTCAGGTTCAAATGTGCTCCCTGCGAATCTCGCCAATTATCAGCCTTGGGTATTTAATTGGCCCGAGAAAGCAAAAGAGGTATGCTTCCTAAATTTCGCTCAATTTGAAATCTTCTCTCCTTTTTATACCTACTAACCTTGCGAAATTTTCAGATTATCAAGTTGAGGAGGAGTTATAAAATAAATGCTAAGGAGAGTACCCTAGCAGCACTCCGTTCGATCACGGATGAAGTAAGAAATACTTTTCTTTATTATTTTTAACAATATTGTTGCCTCTGTTTCTTATCTTCATTTGTGTGCGAAGGTTGGTGCTGAGATCACTGGAGAAGAAGAAAATCCTAAGAAGACCAAAGGTAAAGGTAAAGGTTCTCTTCGCAAGGAGAAATCTACTGTCCCACCTTCTAAGAAACGAAAGATCCATTCCTCTTCTCCTTCAAGTCCTCAATCCAGCGAAAGCTCTGATGAAGATAATGATGATGTTGATATCTCTCTCGCAAAGGAGAATCCTCCAACTGAATCTTCTATGGCGCAATTGTCTAGCATCTTCTCTGACTCCATGCAAGGAATTGGAGATGATCGTCTTTCTAGTACGTGCGAAGCTCTCGCAAGTATCTGTGATGCTCCTTTATTAGAGGGTGATGATTCTCTTCATGGGGTCTCCATATCAGTGACTCCCAGCTTCCTAAATGCACTTGGTGTCTTGGTACGTCTTTATTCCCTTATTTCTTTATAATTTCAATTTTAAATTATATCTTGATAATTTCTTTACTTTCCTTTATAGTCTGGGAGAGCTTCCTTCGATGTTGCCTCATATCTTGAGAAAAGGCGCAGTATTCTCGAAAAGAAGAATCTTCAATTTCGCAAGAAAAATGAAGAATTGGGAGCTGAAGCTACTGCTCTTCGCAAGAGAAATGAAGAATTGGAAACTGAAGCTGCCACTCTTCGCGAGAAGACCAAGCAATTAGAAGCGATTACGCCACTTAGAAGAATAAGATTTCTAGCCTTGAGCTCCAACCAACAGCTTTATGGTATGAAACTTTTCCCTTTTCCTTTGTTTTGTTCTCTTGTTATCTTCCCTCATCGATTTATCATTTTCGTGACGTCTATAACCTTTCGATGAAGCCATTCTTCTTCATTCATTTCCTGAACCTATGGATGATGATGCTCTTCTTGCTCATCTCAACGATTCTTTGGATAGTTTTTCAAATAACAAGATTAAATCTCTTCCTTTAAACGAACTTCAATCCAAATTTCGCCTCTTAGAATTTAATCATAGATCTAGTTTAAGCTTAGCCAACCAACTTAAACGTCTATATCTTAGTTCTAAAGAAAAAAAATAGTATTTTAAGGAAGAAAATTAGTGATCTCATAGATGACAAAGATCGCATTGCTAGACAAGGTGCTCAAGCATTAGCGAAATTCCAAAAGACTCTTCTTGAGGTTCAAATTGAACGGGATGAATCTATCCGCAAAAATGCTATTCTTAGCGAAAGAGAGAATCAAATTCGTTCCCTTCTTCTCATAAACAATGACGATGAATTTGCTTGGGCTGCGAAGGTTCTAGATGACGCCAGAAATAATTTAGGTGTTAACGTTAGCCTTCAAGTTGAGCATACGGCCTTGATTAGGGATATGATTTCTGACAGAGAAGGTTGTTGATCATTCTTCTTTATTTAATTGTTGATTTTTTATGAAGCTGTCATTAAGTTGCCGATTCATTGTCATATGCTCGCAGAAGCTGAGGAGAGACTTCGCAAAAGAATTGAAGAACTTGAATCTGAGAAAGAACAACTCGCAAAGGACTTCTCTCTTCGAAATGATAAATATTCCAAGTTAAAGAAGCAACTACAAATTATTGTAGTGAATTTCAAAAATGATGTTGTTCTCTTTCGCAATCAGACTATTAAGACAGTCTGCGATGACAACAACATTCCTCATTCTTCATACCCTTGTCTCCTTGACGAAATCCCTGAAAATATGCCTTCTTTGGATATCTCTGACAACGATGCTAGCGAAGGAGAGGAATCTGATGAAGATGACGAAGTAGAAGGATCTGATGAAGATGACGAAGTAGAAGGGTCTGATGAAGAAGAAGAACCAAACAAGAAATAGCTCCGTTTTCTTCTTTCTCTTTTTGTAATATTTGTACATTTATTCTTTTAACCTTCTACTTTTGTAATCTTTTGCTGCGAGTTTCGTGGATCTTCAAATACAAGCTCTGCTTTTGTTGTTCCTTTCTGCACATGTTAAAAGAGCAATTCTTTTTTTGCAATACAGTTAATCAATACATTATCAATCTTTTTCATACTATGAGTGCGTAAATCTATCATATGAAAATAAATAACATGTTCTTAATCTATTCATTCCAATACTTGCCTCTGTTATTTGTTTTCAAATGAAAGATTAAGCAAATTATGTTCATGCCTAAATCTCGCAACTGTTGCTATTTGAATTTTCGCAAGTAAGGAAATCTTGGTTTCTTCCAAGATTTCCTTTTTTCCTTTTTCTCTTATGTGGTCTTATTTTGCCTTCCTAGTTAAAGGTCTTACTGTGCCACCTCTTGTCATTGCGACAAAATCGCAGGATGTCTTCACACTTTCATGTAATGACCCCTTGATCTTGCCTTATCATTTCTTTAGTATTGTTGCCTCTGTAGGATAGTTTTGTTGCGACAATATGACAGGCCTAAAAATCCTTGCGAAAATAAAGCCCCATGAAATTCCGTCTTGCGACGAAATCGCAGGACGTCCTTACATTTTCATGTACTGACCCATTGATCTCGTCTTATCTTTATTTTTTGTATTATTGCCTCTTCAGGATTGTCGCACAAATATGACAAGCCTAAATTTTCTTGCGAAAATAAAGCCCCATGACATTTGCGTCTTAAGACACTTATCAGCTCCCTAATGGAGGGTGCCGCCCTTATCATCTCCCTGGTTGCCCCTTCAAGGAGGCGTACTTTTGCCATACAAGGCTAGCTCCCCCCATCCGGTCTTAACAACAACCAGCTTGTTTTCGCAAAGCATCTTATCCCTTTTGCCTATAGGGCTTATGGTTACGAGATCGCACCCTAAGTGGAGTTTTCTTTGGGCCGAGTGCAAGATATGCCGATACTTGCCAAGAATGGCCGAGACACTTCAAATGCCCTGTGCACTCTTGGCTCAACCGTGTACCTCGGCGCCTTGGTCAAATGCTGACTCCTTAGAAGAGACCCTCGGTCGTCCAATCTAAGTCTTAAGCTTAGATTGAAAATCCAAAGTATCTCCCATGGATGGGATTTATTGACCCCAATTCTCCATGACTCAGGTTCTAGGGGCGGTGTAACCTTTTCCCTGAGCCATGCAATAGGTACCCCCTTCTATGACGCACTTTAGGTCTTACATTTGCCTCTTACGAAATTTTGATTTCGCGAACTAGGGTGTACGCCATAGTTGGTTTGCCTCTGTCTGATTAATTTGTTGATTCTTTTGCATGTAAATTCTTTTGTAATTTCGCAATCATATCTTTATATTTCATAATATATTCTCTTCTTCTGCATATCAACTTCCTTTCGCAACCTCATCTCTGCTATTCTCTTCTGTTGTAATTTTTTTTTTTTTTTTTTTTTTTTTTTTTAAAACCAACTTACATTTATCGTCTTCCTCCCCATTTTTTCTCTGACAATCAACAACTACATTTATTCTTTAAGTCTCTTACTTCTGCTACTTTCTGCCTCTGCATTTTTGAATTTTCCTGCCATTTTCTTGTCTGTTGCGAAACCTTCGCCACTTCCTATCTTCATCATTTTTTGGTTTCACAGCATTTCTTCCTCTCTTTGCTCTATTACATCTACCATTAATCTTTCACCTCTTTGTTTTTCTTTGATGTTGTGTTTCCAATTCTTCTTCTTCGCAGCTCTTTCTTCACAGGATTCTATATCAACTTCATAACACTTCTTTCCTTCAACCCAATCTCCCTTTATGATTCCAACACCAGTAGGATGAGGGAACTTGATACATTGATGGAAAATCGATGCCACACCTAGGATTTCATGTAACCATGGTCGTCCGATCAGTGCGTTGTATGGTGATTCCACATCAACTACACAAAATAAAATTTCAGAAGATAATCCTTTCAGTGGAATTCGCATGTGAACTTCTCCTTTTGGCTTATTTGCAGTATCGTTAAAACCATAGATTTTGTACGTTGAAGGTATCAGATCTTCATCTTTCCCTCCCATAGTTTTATAAGTATGATAAAAAAGAATATTCACGGAACTCCCCGTATCAATCAAAATTTGGTTGATTGCCCAAGAATTCTCAGCTTCATCATCTTCATCCTCGCTAGGTTTTGGGTTGATATCCAATCTTACCACCAATGGGTTGTCATGCATTTCTCCACCCTCAAGTACTTCTTCTGCGGTAAAAGAGATAGTCTACTTTTGCCATTCTTCCAGTGGCGATGTCTTCGCAATGTTCATTGTTTCTCTATCATCGGCATCTCTTGCGAAAACCTACTGAGAGTGTTATCGTGAAAATTTTCAATCGTCTTGTACGAGTGTACGATGGAATTACAAAACAGATTCTTTGCCTTTGCGCCAACTTCAATCACAAATGTTTCTCTTTCTTTTGCCGTATTCGACTTGTGAATATCTGGAGGAGGTGGTAATGCTTGAGTTTGTGTTTGTCCTACTAGAAAGTGATTTAATTTTCCCCGATCTATCATCTTGAGAATGATTCTCTTTATATTTCTGCAGTCATTTGTTGTATGTCCATGGAAATGATGGTAAGAGCGAAATTCATTACTTCTGTAGCTTGGAGGTGGTTCACTCCCCATGTTCCATATGTTCCATGGTGCGGGTATGTTTTCCATTAGGATTATAGCTTCCCATATCTTCTCCACACTAGCATTCAAAGGTGGCATTTTGATTTCTTCCCATATTATCTTAGGATTTCGCTGTCCTCTATGAAAATTTTGCCTCTGACCTCCATAAGTTCCTTGCGGCTGATGACCTCCATACGTTTCTTGTGGATGATCAAGTCTTTGGATTTTGTTATTTCCACCGCGGCTATAGAAGTTTCTCTCTCTCTCTCTCAAATTCTTCTTGATCACGGCTCCCCATAGCTACTAGTTTTTGATGTCCATCTCCCATTACCCTCTCTTGTTGCCTTTGCGAGGTGCTCGCCACTGTATTTATTAACTTGGGTAATAAGCTTGCATTCGATGCTCTTGAACTTGTGTTCGCAATGGGGTATGATTCCATCTCATTTTGCTTTTCCTCAAGAGCAATATACTCTTCCTGTAGTTCTCGCAACTCAGTCATTGTGATTGTATTTTTGATTCTGAAAATTTGAATGTATAACATATTTGTTGCGAACATAGCATTGATGAATGATAGAATGAGATATCTTTCGTCCACATGACCAGCCATATCACTACACATTGTCTTCCATCTCACAGTTAGATGCTTCAAACTTTCTCCAACCCTTTGCTTCAGCCCAAATACATCTTCAATGCCAGGTCGCGAGGAATTGTTGCTTATGTATGCTCCTAAAAATATAGCTTGCAAGTGGTTGAAAGATGTTATAGTGTTCTTTGGTAAACCTTCAAACCATTTTAACGCCTCTCCTGTTAAACTTGATGCGAAATACTTGCATAATATTGCATCATGGTTCTCCCATTGTAGCATACATCTCACATAAGCTTTGATGTGTTGGACCTTGCACAAGTTGTTCCATCAAAAATCAGGGTTAACGCAAGCAAATTAAATTTTGGGGGTATTCCTCCTAATTGTACTTCTTGTGTGAATGGAGTTTTAGAACCAAAGAAGCCTACACCTAAGAAATAAAAAACACTTCGTTTATTATCTATAGCTTCATCTAATTGTCTCTTACCTCCTCCTCTTTTATTATTTATCATTCCCGTCATCTCCGCTAACTCTCTCAAAATTTGTTCATTTATGCCAGAATTTGAATCCATTGGTATTTTCAACTCCGCCTCTCTTCTCCTGCATTCATCTCTATTTTGACTTCATTGTTCATCATTTTCCTCTCGTCTTTCTCTGCGATCTTCTCTTTCACTTCTTTCATTAATTCGCACACCGTCATATCTATCATTTTCTCCTCTTTGCCGTCTTTCAGTTCTCCTTTGTACTCTATCATACTCTTCATTGATATTAGCATTATTGCGGTTTCGCTCACGCCTCCTTTCTCGATTATCATGGTTATTCTGTCGAATTGCCTCTTGTAGCTCTTGTTCTTCCACTTATGCTCTTAGTCTTTCTCTCTCGCGAGCTAAGTGTGTTTGTTCAGTGTAATGTCTTTCAATTTCATCCTCAATTGCTCTTTCATTTCTTTTTATTTATCTTCCATGTAAGATTCTCCTTCCTTCTTCCTGATTTTCTTCGCTAACTTGATTATTTCGCCCCTGACGGTGTCTATTTCCTTGAATTCTATCATTCTGCTCGTTTTGAAGAATTTCAGCACGTTGAATATAACGATCTTCCAATATTTCTCTTCCTTCGCGACGTTCTTCGCTAGGATTTTGTATTTCCTCTAGAGTTTCTTTGTTAGCATTTTCTATAGGCAAATTTTGTCTTATTTCTTCTCTAACTGATCTTGAACGTGATCTTGTAGTGCTTATTGACCTCCTATTTTGCAATCTTATGTTTTCCATCCTCAATTCGTGATTTTGCCTTGTCAAATTCGCACGTTCTTCTGCTTCTAACCGCCTTTCTTCATCTATTGTTTGTCTCAATGCTTCTAATGCTGTAATCTCTTCATTTCCATGAATTATTCCTCCAATCACTTCTTGATCTCTTTCCGCTTGTCCATTGTCCCCTAAGTGTTGCTCTTCTTCCATTTCATCTACGGAATATGATCGCCAAGTATGTACACTCACTCTATCATAATCAACAGTTCTATTTTGTATTGGTGGGGTACGTTGAATTGGCGGTTGAACTTGATTTTCTCTGTTGTTCCTTGTATTCATTCTTGAAGATTCTTCCATCTCGTCTCTCCTTTCTCCAGCAAGTCTCCTACTCCTTCTAACAGTTGTTGGTTGTTTTGACGCATGTCTTCTTCTAGCCATTTTTCAATCTTAATGAATTGTTGAAAATTATATGAAATTCCTTCCCTATTACTCCAAATTCTTTCAAATCACAATATCAATCTTCAGTCCCTATTTCTAGCGCCATATGTAATCGCAGGAAATCCTACAATACACACCTCACAAGAATTCATAATATGTAACACATATTTAAGATCAATAACCAATCTCTTTATTAATTGAGTTAGAAATTTTACAAGAAGGAAGTGAAATCAAGAATGTTATTGCTACTCTAGACTTTCTCTCTCCTCTAAAATTTCTCTCCACTCTCTAAAAAGATCTCTCCTTTTCATAAGTCTATTCAACTCTTTATATAGGACATTACATAATGGATGACAGCTAAGTTATCCCTTATTTTCGGATCTAACTTGCGACATCCTCGCAAGTGTACAAATGTAAAACCTCGCAACACTCCTAAATCTCGCTAGGTCTTCACGTCTTTCTCGTGTTCTGGCTGTCGTCATCCGTTGCGTCATTTATATTACTCGTCTGCGATATCTTCGCAATGTGTCGTTTATGGATTTCGCAAGGCCGTTGGTGTTGCGATATTCTGATCCTACAGTGTTACAAATGCATGATTAGTCGGCAAGGTATTAATTTCATAACCTGACGACTAAACTATACTCGGCAAGGTATAAGGATGAATACCGTGCCGACCTTGTAAATGCAAATTTCAGAGATGAAAAGTCGGCACAATATTCAACCTAGGAAGATGCCGACTAATACAAGTCGGCAAGGTCGGCAAAAAGAAACCATACCGACTGTTGATAAAAATTTGGATCATACAGGATTTGAGATTGGGTACAAAATCATACCCAATCTCAAAAACCGTATAATCCAAAAAAAATAAATTTTTTTTTTCTGATTTGGTTTCATAGTTAGAGTTTTGGAAAAAGATTTTGAATTTTGTTTTTTATGGATTTTTGGTCGGCATGGTTTTTTTGGGGGCAATTTGATCTTTTAACACCTTTTAAACACCCCTTAGCACACTAGTTTGAATGGGAATAAAATGGGTATACTCCAATTAATCTGGGTATACCCCAATCTCGCCAGGTTTCTTTTTCCTTATTTTTTTTCTTTCTTTTTCTTGTAATAGTTGAGGTTCACTTAACCCCCACTCTTTCCCAAAAATAAAATAACATAAATGAACCATCATTATCTGGAAAAAGATTGTCTCAATGTAGTCGATGATGTCAGAAATGTTGAAATAGGGGCCATTCACTGGACTACCATATGTATACTCTAATCTGTGGATGTTAAGAATTACTTGCATGTTTTAATAATTGGGTATGTCAATATGTCTCAAGACAGACAAATGAAATTGCTGATTTGTTAGCAAAGGACGTTAAATTTAGTCAAAATCTTCTGTTTTAGGTTAATTTTCCCACATACTTTTTTTTTTTTTGAAAATAAAGATTATATTACTAAGCCAGCATTAATCTGCTAATTCAGGCTCTTCAGAGACTAACTCTTGCTGAGTTGCTCTTCCAATGACTGAATTTGTTGGATTAATCCTGGCAGAACAAGATACAATGGTAGAGTCATTAGGATTACATAATTCGGATGCTTTGACTGTGTTAAAAGCAATTGCAGGAAGTAAAAAGCTAGGAGCTTGATCAGTCCAAGAAGTTGTGCTACTTGATCTTCTCCCTTCTTTTGCCAACAAGTCTGCCACCTTGTTTGCACGTCTATCTACGTATTGAAAACCTTTAAAAGAAACTAATTTATCTGCTACTAGTTTAACCTCTTCCAAGATTGATATGCATTGCCAGTTTACAGTGATTGTCTTTCCTTGTAAATACTTTATGGTTGCCTGGTTATCCCCTTCTATCGCCAAATTTTGAATGTTGTGTCTGTTGGCCCATTGCACTGCCCTTAGCAGAGCTACAACTTCTGCCTCTTGAGCTGAGAAGGTCCTGCACCATCCACATTCTCCTGCTTGAAAAGTACCTGATGAGTTTCGAAAAACGAGACCGAAACCAGCATTAGTATGTTCTGAAATCCATGAAGCGTCACAGTTTATCTTTACAGTATTCATAGTTGGAAAATGCCAGTAAGGTGTGATTTTGTTGTGATTGCTATTAACTTGAGTTGTGTTATGCAAATGTGTTGGATGCCAATAGTCATAGTGTCTTATTATGTCTAAGGCCATCTGAGTTGGGGTTCTAGATTTATCCTCAAACACTCTAAGGCACCTCTCTTTCCAAATAAACCAACATTTGGTTGCAGCAAGAGCCATAGAAATTGAATTTATATCCCCTGCTAACCATTCATTATATTTATGCAAGAAAGTATTATTCAAAGTATTAGGAATTTGAGATTGAGATACTCCATGTAAGGCCATTGGCTGCAGATTCCAAACCTCCTTGGCATAATCGCATTCAAAAAAGAGATGGTAAGTAGTTTCAACAGCATTATTACAGAAAACACACTTATTGTCTCTGGATCTAATTTTTTTTTTTTGTTGGTAATGCATCTTGTAAGCATTTCCATATAAACAATTTGATCCTTTGTGAGGTATCCATAGTCCACAGACCTTTCCAAAAAAATTTAGTTTTGGCAAGGATTGAAGTAGAAGGATTAGAGAGTTTAGCGTAAAGGGATTTAACAGAGAATTCTCCATTCTTTGTTAATGTCCACCTAAGTTTATCTCTTTTCAGGGAACCTTCAGGAGTATGATATAATCTAATGTTAGTAATCTCTTGCACAGTTGAGTTATCAAATAAAGAATGTAACAAATCAGTATTCCACTTGTTTGTGTTTGAGTCTATTAGGTCAGACACAAGTGTTATAGTTGTGTTTCTAGAAGGAAAAGACTCTGCCAAGTCTCTCTTCTTCCTGGCAGCCACAAATCATCCCAAATGTTTATTAGCAAACCATTTCCTACTTCCCAAATGCTATACTTTTTAATATGAGTTATTCCTTGTAAAATACACTTCCAAATCCAAGAAGCTTGAGATTTCTTTTTGGAATGTAAAGCACCTGACTTCTTAAAATATTTATCTTTGAGGATTTGATCCCAGAGATCCTCAGGGTTACTAACCAGACGCCATGCTATTCTACTGATCATAGCTTGGTTTACCTTGTTTGCTTCTTTAAAGCCTAAACCCCCTTGGTCAATTGGATTACATAAGAAATCAAAAGATTTAATGTAAATACCCTTTGAGTTTGTATTTTTTCCCCACCAGAAATCCCTCTGAAGGTCATTTATTCTTTTTGTTATCTTTTTTGGAAGAACAAAGCATCCCATGCTGAAAATAGGCATGCTGGAAAGAACCGACTTGTTTAAAACAATCTTACTTGGCTGTGACAAGATCTTGCCAAGCCAATTTTTTATTTTTTGTTCCATTTTTTCAATGATCTTATCAAAGGTTTTCAGCTTTGATCTATCTATGAATAGAGGCACGCCTAAGTGTGTATCTTTAAAATTTATTTTCTTTATCTTCATCAATCTACAAATAATGCCTATATGTTTGTTGTGTACTTTTTTGCTAAAAAAGAGACCTGACTTCTCAAAATTTATAACTTGTCCTGAAGCTATGCTAAAAGTATGTATGGATTCCAATAAGTTTTTGCAACTACCTAGATCAGCCTTAGTGAAAAGGAGCAGATCATCAGCGAAAAATAGATGGGAGATGGGAGGGGATTTAGAAGAAAGTTTTATCCCTTGCACTTTTTTTGTGTTTTGTAGATGATTTAATAAGCGCGAAAACACTTCCATGCAGAGAATGAAAAGGTAGGGAGATAAAGGGTCTCCCTGCCTAATGCCCCTGGATGGTCTGAAATCTCTACAAGGTTGTCCATTAAGTAGGACATCAATTGAGGATGTAGAGATACATTGGTGTATAAGCTAGCACCAATGATCTGAAAAACCGAAAGCAGTTAGAGTTCGTATTAAGAAATTCCAATTGACTCTGTCGAAAGCTTTCGACATGTCAATTTTAAGCCCTATATTACCAGTTTTCTTTTTACTTTTTTTCATGGAATGAACAACCTCATGAGCTACGATTATGTTATCAGAAATTTGCCTAGAGGAGAGAAAAGCTGACTGTAAAGGTGATATTATTTTTTCTAAAGTTTTCTTAAATCTATTTGCCAAAATCTTTGCTATTACTTTATAAGGGGTGTTACATAAGCCAATTGGCCTGAAATCAGCAGGAGATTTAGGGTGTTTTTTCTTTGGGATTAAGAACAAGAAAGTTTTATTTAGCTCTGGGTGCAAATGCCTAGTTGTAAAGAAGTCTTGGATGACAGAGACAAGCTGAGGTCCAACTATACCCCAATTTTGTTTAAAGAAACTCACCGGGAATCCATCAGGACCCGGTGCTTTGTTGGGCTTCAGCTTTTTGACTACTTCCCAAATTTCCTCAGCAGAAGGTGTAATTGTTAGTTCTAGATTTTCCTCTAAGGAAATACTAGGAGTAATGTGTGAGAAGAGCAGTTCATCTGAAGCAGAAGCGTTTTCAGTGAACAAATCAGAAAAATAAGAAGTTAAAACTTCTTCAATCTCTGGCCTCGTTGTGACAACATTATTATCCTTGTCTTGAATGCACTCTATATGATTTCTTTTCCTTCTCTTCAGAGTAGTTACATGAAAGAAAGTAGTATTTCTTTCGCCTAAAGCTATTGTGTTATTTCTAGACTTTTGCCTGGCTATTTCTTCTTGTGTATCGTATAGAGCTTCCAGCTCTAAAAGTTTTTTGTTAGTCAGAGAAGAAACTGCATTAGAAGCTGGTTGAGCCTTTAAATTGTCAATTACTTTTAGAAGTAATTTGATTTTTTTGTTAGGATTACCAAAAATGACTTTTTTCCATGTACTAAGATTTTGAGTTAGTGTTGAAATATTTGCTATTAGATCTAGTATATTGTTCCCTGAGTTTAGAGTCCAAGAATTCTGAATAACCTCTAAACAGGATGGTTCTTTTAACATGTATCATAAAATTTAAAAGAAGGAGAAGAGAAAGAAGAAGAAGGTTTTAAAGAAAGGCATATTGGTCCATGATCTGACCCAACAACCACTAAGTTCTCTAAAGAGGCTTCTTTGAATTCTAAATTCCAGTGAGCATTAGCCATGGCCCTGTCAAGCCTTTGTTTGATGTTTGCCAAGCCTTCCCGTTTGTTACTCCAAGTAAAAATGTTTCCTTTGAAACCCAGGTCCTCTAAACCCGTTCTTTGAAATAAGTTTAAAATTGGTTCCATTTTGGTTCTGTTAAAGGGCAGGCCTCCTACCTTTTCCTCACTATTAAAGATAACATTTAGATCACCTATAACTAACCAAGGCATTGAGTTGAGATTGATTCTTTGAGCTATGTTTTCTAGGTTTCCCATGACCTCCAATTTCATGTCATGCTTTGGAGAACCATAAAAACAAGTGAGCAACCATTCCTTTGAATGGAAATTATTTTTTACTATAACATTAATCATATTGAGATTCCATTGAAGAATTTCAAAATGAAATCCATCTACCCAAGCAAGGGCTAAGCCTCCAGCTTTTTCCCACATACTTGTCTTCTCTTATAAGAGAAAAACTAGATGTAAGCCGGTTATTTTTCCAATGAATCTTAGCTTTCCAAGTACGGCGCTAGTACCTGCACCTTTTACCCTTAGCTTCCTTCGGCTCACGAGCAAGTACAGATTTCCTTTTCTACGCCATGAATTTTTTTATCTAATTTTCCAAAGTTTGAAACAAAATCCTATGTCGCACCAATTTTAGAATATCGACCTTCCAAACTATAAGACATGATCTAAGGCATCTACATAGTGTCCAGGTGAACATCCTAATCCTAGGTTTTGGTAAACGAGAAATGTAGGGGTGAACAAGTAGGAATCCCCAAACCCCAATATGTACTTGCAAATTTGTATTTTTTTTTTATTTTTTTGAAAAAAAGCACCAAAGCTTGGTCTTTGGCATTTTCACCACCATATGGGCCTTTTTAATCCTAGCATTTTTAGGGGCGACCCTAAACGAATTAGGGGCGACACAAAAGGACAAAATATGTCATAATCGGAAGGTTAATCCATAATCTCGTTTTTTTAATGGCCAAACTACCCTTTACAATCGGTAGATAACTATACAATCGGTAGTTAATCAACAATAGGGAGTCAATTTAGTTTATATAGCTTCCGAATATAAAGTATCCACAAAATAAAATCCTCTATCTTTTGAATTTTGATTATCCTATAATCGGTAGTAAATAAAGTTATCTTGACTTCCGATTAAAGTAGACCTTTGGCAAATATCCTACCATAATCGGTAGTCAAGATAGTTCATATAACTACCGAATATAGAGCCCCCCAGACCCCCTGTATAGCGTACCGGCATTGTATTCATACCACGTCCATGCCCGCACCGAGCTTTTTCAACTGCATTGGTTGAGCCTATAATCAGTAGCAAATGAAGGTATCCTGACTTCCGATTATATAGTGGGCCTCTTTACCGAAACCCTAGCATAATCGGTAGTCAAAGATAGTTCATATAACTACCGAATATAAAGTTGCCCCAAAATGAGATTTTGCAAAAATCCTCTATTTTTCTAATTTGGTTGAGCCTATAATCGGTAGTCAAAATAGTTCACATAAATACCGAATATAGAGTTGTCCCAAAAATGAGATTTTGCAATCGGTAGCTAACTAAACTACCGATTATGAAGGGGCATACAAGTATTTTCATCCTATTTTGTCTTTTGTGTCGCCCCTAATTCGTTTGGGGTCGCCCCTAAAAATGCTAGCTTTTTAATGATGTACCAAATTTTGCATTTTTTTCTTTCTTGTGTTTCAGACCAAATTGGATGTTTAATGTGCTACAATGGAGTGAAGCATAAAGCGACCAGCATCACGATCTTAGCTCGTCCAAGATGGTCGAGCCATTTAGTATAATGAACCAAGCATGAGAGAAATAGTGTCAACTTGTTACTTGTACAGTTCTATAAAATAAGTTACTCGCATGTCCGCTACTATGGGGAGAAAATCTCCTTGTAAATGTCCAGATGGCCAAAAGGATGTTGAATACACCCTTCAAATCTTCGTTGGTAGTGTTGAAGACCTTGAACAGAACTGCATGACTTACTTAGACAAGTATGAATTACTTTCCATGAGTATGAATATTGCAACTAGACCAATATTCATCCACAAGCTTAGAGAAGTATGAATTACTTTCCATGAGTTTTGAAGGTTCATCGTATTCAATCAAGTTTCCTGCAATATCACAAATAAAAATCACTTGCAGTTCTGGAACGAAGTAGTATAATCGAGAGAGAAAAAAATATACCATAAGATAGGACCATGACCATGTCACTATCTGTAACCGTGGGAACTCTGTGAGCTATTGTTATGACCGTGCAGTTTTTGAACTCCTGCCTTATAACTCGCTGTAAAATAGCATCTGTTGCAGAATCAATTGATGCAGTTGCTTCATCTAGAACTAGAATTTTGTTCCTTTTGAGAAGTACTCTTCCAAGACAAAAGAGCTGGCGTTGACCAGCACTCCAATTATCACCATCCTCGCTCACTGTTAAGAGAACATGTAAAATGTAAATACAAGAATAAGAATCGAATTCCATAATAATACAAGGACTCAAGAAATAAGTATCTTACCTGAAGAATCGAGATGGTTAGGGAGACTACTGATTGTAGCTTTTAGCTGGCACTTCTCTAGCGCCTGCAATAGACAGTGTGATGAGGTTTTATAGTGACAAGTTGAGCCCTCTAGTGCTAGATGCATTATATGAAAATCGCGGAATGGAAAGTGACAAAAAACAGGTTCTCTTACTTTCCATATCTCTTCGTCAGAATAAAGGCCTAGAGGGTCCAAATTATTTCGAACAGTTCCTCGGAAAAGTGTTGCTTCTTGAGGTATTATACTGAGCTTCAATCTTAAATCCTTTAGACCCATCGAGCAAATGTCTAGGCCATCTATAAGAATCTTCCCACTTGCAGGTTCTACAAGGCGAAACAAAGCACTAATGAGTGTAGTCTTTCCACTTCCGGTTCTACCAACAACTCCCACTCTTGCTCCTTCCTTGAAAGTGCAAGTAATTCCTTTGATAACTAGAGGAGCATTTGGACGATACTTTATCTGCAGCGGTAATGGTGTAATATATGATTACGAGTTTTGCACTTATGTGGGTTTTAGATATAGTTGAAGCTACTATCCTAACCCCTAAGAATAGATAAAACTCACCTTAAGATCATGCAAGTCTATCCTTCCTTCAAAGGGCCATGAAGGTGGCGGTCTTTTGTCATCAACAATTGCTGGAGGCTCTGATGGTATATGCATAAATTGCTTTATCCGCTCAACAGAAATGATGTAGTTAGCTAAGTTGCAGAACCATCGAGTTACAATAACTTGGGTGCTGGTAAGCGCCAAGGCATAGGATAAAGAGAGCCCCACAAAACCTGAAACAACTGTCGCTATAAATATGATATTCAAATTGAAGACATGAATCGTCATGGTTTTGAATTACCTGGATTTACAGAACCCCGAGGAAGCAAAACAAGGAGAAGAGCTGCTGTAAATAATGTCAAGTTCTGGAGTGCTTCAACTCTTATAACTAACCACTCCATAGCAGCATTTGAATGAAAGAAGAGCTTAGCATCCGTGTCGATGAGCTTCTGGTAACTACTGAAGAACCTGTCAGTCATAGAAAAAGCCCTTACTGTGACAACTCCTAGTGATGTTTCAGCTGCATAGTTCATAACAGGAGCTTTAGTAGTTCCATTAATCCTAATTAACTCCCTTGCAGAGACCAGATAGTAATCCTTCATTATTAGCACAATTACACTGTCAGACTAAGATTGTCAACAAAGACTACAGTATGAAAAAGTCGATAAGTGATGAGATCCACCTGAACATATTTTACAGCTACCATCGCTATAACAGCCACAACGAGAACTGGCCATGTCACCGAGGCCATTACACAAATGGTTGTTACAAGCTCAACAGAAGCTGCAATTACAAAGGTACCAGAAAAAGGCACGTCGAAATCCAATACACTTAAATCAGATGATACCTACAATAATAAGAGATGTACATATTAATACATAATTATCTTAACTTGGTAAGAAAAATATTAAAGATCTTACCCGTGTTAATATCCTTCCAATCGGGGTTGAATCAAAGAAGAGCATAGGGGCCTTAAACACAGAATTGGTGAAACCACAGAAGAAGGCTTTTGAAGCCTTCAGTCCTAAACGCGCTGCAAAGTAGGCCCTCAAATATACAAATAATGTACTCACAGCTGAAATCCCTGCATAAACTCCCACTAACATGCTATTGTTCACACTGGGAATACTTACGGCAATTGCTAGCCAATAAGTAGAAGCAATTTGGAAAGAACAGAAAAGAATCTGAGAAAACACTGATGAACCAAGAAAGAGTAATCCCTTAGACACAATAATATAATCGTAAAATGGCTTCCACCCAACGTTTCCAGTCTCCCTCTCTTCCTCTTCTGTTAACTGAATCCCTGGTATACCTTTCATTGATATCTTATTATCATTGTTATCTTTTATGTCCAAGGCGTATTTAGACTCCTCCGACATGTTTGGAACCAACTTTTCAAATTCATCTGTGTTTCCACTTTTTGCAGTGTCGATTTCTGTCATTGAATTCTTATGGGCACTAACAAGCTGCTCAAATGCAGTCCCAACAGTTAAAAGCTCCTCATAAGTTCCTGATTGAGTCACTTTTCCACCTTCGATAACCTGAAAAATTATATATTACGAAAGAAATAACAACCAAATGCATTAATCTACATTGTTTAGAAGTAAAACCGATTACCAAAATTACATCAGCTTCAGCAAGAAATTCAACTTGGTGTGTCACTAAAATGACAGTCTTCGTTGCGAGAGCTTCCATGACACAATCCTGAAAGTACATGAAGTTCTCTTTCGATCAGTATGTAGGGGAGCCTGCAGTCAATATTACAAAGAAACAAGTAGTGGACTCACATTGAAAAGAATTGAAGCTGTATGTGCATCAACAGCACTAAACGGGTCGTCAAGGAGATAGATATCAGCATCATAATAGACAGCTCTAGCCAGTTGAATCCGCTGTTTCTGCCCTCCACTCATGTTCAGCCCTCTCTGACCAATTTCAGTAAGATCACCGTAGTTGAAATTTTCAATATCTTTATCGAGAGCGCATGCTTTAATGGCCTTAATGTATCTGCCTTTGTCCATTGGTTGTCCAAACAGTATATTATCACGAATCGTCCCGCTCTGTATCCAAGATGTTTGTGATACATAGGCGATAGACCCAAGTACATCCACCTAGAAACAACAAGTAAAACTATTGTTAATAAAGTTCAATCTGAATTTCTAAGACTAGAGTCCTTGTGTCACTTACTGATCCTGAGATCTTCGGTATTTCCCCCAGTATGGCGCACAAGAAAGAAGATTTTCCAGCACCAACAGGTCCACAAACAGCAATCTTTTGTGCTCTTTTTACGACAAGATCAACGTACCTCAAGGTTGGAACGGCTAAATCTAACTCCCAACTGAAAATACCAGACTTTATTACAATATCAAGACCACAGTTCTGTTGTTGATTCTTCTTCACAATATTTTTATCAGTGAGCTCATCATCCAACAAAAAAATATTAAGGCGAACTAATGAAACCTTGACTTGAATTATAGCAGAAAGAGCCCCTGGAATCATTTTGACAGGTTCTGACATGGTCCTCAGCGTTGCAAGAACTGTAAAGATGGTGGTGGCATTTAAAGAAGCACTATTCATAAATATGCATCCTAGAAAGACTACTGAAGATATCAATGTGGGTGACATCCAGTAGAGTGCAGTGCCATAAGATTTCTGAATTTGTGTCTTGGACAACCATTTGAACTCCCTATCTCGGAGGGACTCAATCAAATTTTTGAAATTGTCTTCCCAAGATTGTAATTTGATTATCTTCATATTGTTTAGAACCTCAGAAGTGGCTCTTAATCTTTCATCTTGTGCAACCATAAATTGTGTTTGATAAATCTGAAGCATCTTTGCAAAGGGCACATTTAGAATTGCACATATAAAGAGAGGAACTAAACCAGGAAGAGCCCCAAAACCAACTATTCCGAAAAGTACTCCAATAGCAAGAAACAACTGAACTGCGTAAGTCCATGAAGAATGGAACCAGAACGGGAATTCACCCATTCGATAAGCATCAATTGCAATGTAATTTACTATCTCCCCAGTTGAGTGTTTTTTTCGTCCCAAACTAGAAAGCTTTAGCTGCTTTTGATAAACGGCCACCATCAAAGCGGATCTCATTCGCATTCCAAACCTTCTTGAGCTGAAGTACCAATGCCTCTGAGATAAAGATTCTGTAATCTTGACAATGACTAACAAACCGACTAGTGAAATGCCGTGAGACAAACCTTCTTCTTTATGGGTTGAATAATTTACAAAGGCGTAAAGTAACAGCGGAGAAATTACAACAGAAACGGTCCTAAGAAATGCATAGATTCCTGAAAGTATCATTTCTTTATAGTAAACCTTAGCTAGTGCCCAAAGAACCAGATTAGTTTCATTTTCTGGGCTCTTTTGGCTCCATAGAACCTCCCAAGCATGAATGAATGCCTGATAAGCAATAAAAGCTTCATCTTCAGGGACAAGATTAGGTATGTCTTCTAATACTAACGGTTTTGAATGACCCACACGCATCAAAGAGTTGAGCCAAGAAAATGTTAACTTGCTAAACAAATTAGCATTTACTAATCCTGAACTGTTATTTTCACCTTTTGCAGTTAGTAGTGGCTCTGACAAAGCCTCATCCTGAATATTTTGTGAAACTAGCAGCTGCCTAAAACACCTTAAAACACAAAAGAGAAGTAACAAATTTACAGACCATGAAACCACATCGAGGATTTTGAATTTTTCGTGTTTCACTAAGATTTCCACATACTGTATGGAATTCAGTAAAGAGAAAGAAATCCACCATCCTAAAATCAAAATTCTTACCCACTTGACCAGCGGCATAATAATGGAGAGTGACACAAAAATCCATATTAACCCCCTGATGAAGTAAAATGCCCAACTAAAATCTGTTAATGCATCTTTCTGAAATGCACCCCGTAGACAAACACTAAAATGTGCAATGGCATTAACAGCACAACAAACAGAAACAACTACTAGTAACCAATCTGTTTTAGGATTACCACGAATGAATTTCTTCCTGAAATAACCAACAATCCAAAACAAAGATAAAGCAATGACGAATAAAAGATTCAAACCATCAATTAGTACTCCATGAGTGCATGAAGACCCCCATCTAATTTCTCCTCCGCAAATCCAAGAGAATTCCCCTGTATCCATCAAGACAAGCCGGTGTTCATTCAAAATATGTGTATTACTGAACGGATTTGCAAGGTCGTTTTACGGGAATTAGGAACATAAGAAACCAAAAAGAGGAGATGTTATGCAAACAACACATGACTCGATGAGAACTCATTTATAGTATTTGCCCCTACGACTTTCAAAATTCACAGTAAGCAACAAACTGTCAATATTGGACCCTATACAAACATATATAGGGTCCAATATATATGTACTCGATGAGAACTCATTTACTACTAGGGTAGATGCTTTTTCAATACATTGAGGGAACACAAAGACGCTTGGTTTGTTGTTTATCATGTCATGTCTACGACTACTCTCTAGACATTATTACAAACATGTGGAACTCATAGTAGGACACTAAAAACATAGAAACAAAATTCACTTTTAGCAAGATTTGGCGATTAACATTGATTAACTAACGACGTGCATGTCAGTAAGTAAAGTAAACTAACCTCTGTAATCTGCACTAGTACTAAAATACCAATCATTCGCCTTATTTCTCCTCTCTATTCAAACTCGCTAGGCCGGCTGTTCGCCGTACTTTGCTAGTTGGCACACATAAATTTTAGTGGTGAATCCAAATCAATAAATTAGCAACTATTTTTACTTTCTGCTTAGTTTCCTTACTTTCACCGAACAATATTGTCGAAGAAAAGACCAATAACTAGCCAGATATTATGAATTAGACAAAACATTAACTAAGCTGGGTCCGTTACATCTAATCGCAACTGTCATTCTTGAATAACATTTCGGGTTGGGCTGCCGAGAAAGACCAGTAGTAGTAAAACTGTACTAGAGAAATTGCTTTTACACCTTCATTTATTTATACTGAAAAGGAAAAGAAAAAGAGAGAGTGATTCCCAACTAACCTACACCCACATAAAGAAACCAACCTCAGATTATTCTAATGGGATACCAACTTGGTTCGGGGGTGTACCAATCCAAAGCTAAAGGATGCTTTGTCTTCTTAAATGGATGGATTTTGGTCAGGGACGGACTCAGTTTTTTTTTTTTTTTTTTGATACGCGAAAGCCGGACCCAGGCCCCTACCCGAACCCAGCCAGTTGGACTGGCCCCACTACCAGACCCAACGCCGCTCAACCCACTATACAACTAATCTACTACAAACCTTTACGGCGGCGGGGATTGAACCCCTGACTTCCTCCTTACTGGAGTTGATGGGATACCACTGAGCTATGCTCTCCCAAATATTCCAGAAAACGGGAAATGTGTTCGCGAGCGTTACCTGTACCATCATAAAGGGAAAACTGAGGAGAGGAGTATACTCTCGGGAGAGGAACTCTTTGCATATCAGGAGGATACGGAGGTTGGTGCTGGTGCAGGTCCACCGGGTTTTCCTTGCCCCGATTTTGGAGAAATCGTTCTAGATCCTCATGCGTGTGATGAAATTGGATGGCTGATTCCTTTCTCTTGAGCGCTCAGGCGCAACACGAACTTCCTCATCTATGAATGCACGCCCCGTTGAAGTGTTGGCGCCAAGAGTGTTGAAAGTACTCCTTATTGTTTCCATGGGTTGACGCGGATCTTGTGGTAGTCGTTCTGTTAGCGTCTTGAGGAATGTGAGTACCTCTTTCTGAGTCGTAGCCATGTCCGCCTGAGCCTTAGCGAGAACTTCTTGTCTTTCCATTAAATCGACAATGGTAATAAGGGGTTGGCTTCCTCTGGCTCCTGCAGTCTCTCGTCATGATGGGGGAGTGGCAGTAGCTCTAGTAGCAACCGGGGGTGTTACGCTCGAGGAAACATTGGGGGTGGCGGCAGCAGCTCTGGCTCTGGTGATTGGAGGTGTCACGCTTAAGGGAACGTTTCCTGCGCCGCTGGTATTAGTGGTTGAGGACGTAGTGCCGCGAGATGCGTTGATCGTGCTAGTAGGCAGTACATTGGCATCTCCGGAAGGAATGTGGACACCATGGGTGTTGTCAACGCCAGTAACATCGGGATTTGTCGTTGATCCAGACCTAAGATCCACCATCTTGAATTTGAGAAAATTGAAATGAAATTGAAAATTGATCTTGCAACCGAGAGATTAATCTCCCACTGTGGTCGCCAGTTGTTTTGGGGTAAAAACTGATTCTGCTATTTTTGGCAAATTTGAGTGTGTTGATAAGAAACGAATTCAAACCCTAAACAAATGCACTGCACGGGAGTACTTTTAGATTCGAGAGATCAATCTGTAAGACTCTGGCCTAAACCAAGAAATGGCCGTTCCGGATTCAATTCGGTCACAAGGTGAAGGAGAAGGGTTGATCTTAGGGAGGGAAGCGAAGAAGGTGTTTGAGATCAGAATGTTGAATTATGAAGGTGTAGCTGTTTTATGACTTGTATCAGACAAATGGTTTCTGGATACTTGTGTTGATAACACTTGTCCCCCTTTTGTTGAAATAGATTGAACCTATTTATACAAGTCATGTTCGAGCACTCCTGATCTCGTAGGAAGTGGAGGCGATTTAGGCAATGGAGAAGTGGAGTTGTGTAAAAGTGGTGATCACCAGTTTCCACTATGAGGGGAAATTGGTCACGCCTTCACCCACTATTTCATTGTTGTTAACTGTCCATTCTTTCTAGACACGCTCTCGTAATGGGCGCGTTGCACGCCGCACGTTGTAAACCGTCAGACCAATACCCCAGTGAGTATCTCCCAGTTTGTGACATGTTTGATGTCTCGAATAAATGGGTCAAGTCATGAGACTCGCCGCTAAAATCAGCACATAGTGCTTTTAGGTCAAACAAATTATTTGTGAAACCAATATTTATAAAACATCGCTTATAATCGATGTATATGAAGCATCGCTTTTAAGCAAGTAGCTGAAAATAATCGATGTGCAAGGAACATCATTGTTTTAGAGCTCGATTGAATCAGTCGCGGGTTGAGTGTCTTAAAAGCAGCACGACCGGCCCTCTTTGGGTGATCGTTTTAGGACCCTATGGGCGAGCTATCACTTGGTCGACCGCTCTCTGTGGAGGAGGGACGGTCGGTGTCACAATGCTGCTTTGTTAGTTTTCTGAAAATAAATCTACACCATCCAACTAGGCTGGCGAAGTTGGATGGACGAGATTGATTTGCGGCAGTTGTATATTGTTGTTGACGCAATTTTAGGGTTTAGGGCCGCGCGGCCAACCCTCTTTTGGGCGAGCGCTTCGAAGCACTGAGTGCTAGTTCGAACAGGTCGATCGACCATGTGCAAAGGTGGGTTGCCGGCAAGCATACTGACATCCCCTGGGCCATCTGAAGTTAGATATAAGCCACTCGATTCAGCTGGAGAAGATGGATGGTCGTGATCAATTTGCGATAGTAGCATACTGCCGCAAACCAAAATTAGGGTTTTTTGAAGTAACATGTTCGGCCTAGTTTGGGAAAACGATTTAACGCCCTATAGACTTGTTGTGGTCAAGTCGATCGACCAAGGGAGATGTTGGGACGACAATGGGCATGCTGACGCCTCTTTGATCATTCCAAGGAAGATCTTAGTCGTCCAACTAGGCTGGCTAAGTTGTACGGTCATGATATTTTTTTTGAGACCGTATTTGCCGGTCTTAGCTCATTTGAGATTATTTTCGAGTAGCGCGAACACCCATGTTTGGGTTGACGTTTGAAGCACTTGTGAATGAGAAAAATAGGACTCGATCAATTAGGGCACTAGTGGGACCGCTGATGGTTAATACGGTGATTTCCTAGTTCCGTCAGGAGTAGTCTAGGCTTGCTGAATCGCGCGGCCAAGTCATGTGGCCGTGATCATTTTTTTGAGATTGATATGAACAGTCTAGATTTTCCTTAAGGAATTTAAACGCGTTCGATCGCGCTAACTTTAAGCTAAAAGGTGTGCAAACATGCTAATCTGTTTGTCAGAGGGTGGTGTAGCCTACGCGAGTGTTTTCATGCAGATTTCAATACTGACACTTCGGGAGATTCGTGATACTCTGCTGCGAGTGAACATTAATCGTCATGTCATGCCAACATTGAAAGTTCACATGGGGAACATAGCATAGGAAAATACTAGGCGAGCCATGCGTTAGTAAATAATGCGATTGGTTAAATTTTATAGAATATCTGGGATTGTGGCTTCATGCACCTATTCTGGATAAATTTCATAAATATGTTGAATTGCTCAATACATACATAAGTAAAGAGGTCTGGGCACTCATTACTTTTAAATGGCCTTTATTCCTTTGTAGGATGTCAGCACATTAAATACAGGATCTTACGATTTTAACCATAAACTAAAAACCACCATCAACATTAAGTCCCCTGTTTAGCATGTAACAGTGACATTGTTGTAGGGTAAGCACTAGATGGTGACAGATGAAGAAATTCACAAGAGAAGTTCGGCGTACATTACCAGGATAGAGGCTGGGTCGGTTCTTGAGTAAGATACGTTTCCTTTCAGTGCACGTCAGTTGTCTTTAGATAGATAAGTACCTACTTGATTGTTATCCCGCATCTGGAGCCTTTATACACGGCAAGTAGAGACTCATTTTCTTCCTGGGATCTTGCTGATTTGTGGAATATAAAGAAGACACTGGAGTCTTTCTCCCATCGCATAATTGCTTCTCTTTTTCGTTCCAGGTATTGTTCCATGTTCATTATGCGGTTTGATTTTGATTGATGATGATAATGATTTTTTTTTATATACCAGCTGTTGATATGATCATAACGCCCCTTTTTCAGTATATGATGGGAACTACTGGTGATGATTACTCTTTTACTTCTCCAGAAAAGAGTTTTGAAGTCGACCAACCCAAGGCTAATGCGTTCGAGGAGGTGATGGCCAAAATAGATTCCCTATTTCGCGAAGCTGGTCGTGATATATAGGGTATGTCTATTCTGCACTTACGCATCGTTCGAGAGCGTACTCAGGCATTTTTGGCTTCAGTCATCATGGAGGATAAATGGAGACACGATGAAGCGCCTCAGCCGACGAGCGCGAGAGCTGAAAGGTTTGCAGCTCGGCTAAAGCGGCGAAGGATCGAGCATGAGCGGCCTCCCAGTGAAACAAGAATGATTACCCTATCCGAGACGGAATCATAATCCTCGATTCTGACGTGGACGAACCGGAGCATCCTAAGAAAGCTGTTGGGGCAGTTCCTGAGGAAGAGGTCGAAGTAGCCTCTGTGGATGGTATCGAAACAACTTTTGGAGGGAACATTGAAGTGGCTGCTGAGGAGATCATGGGAGCGCCATCTGGAGAACATGTTGAAACAGCTCCCAAGAAAGATGTTGGCACGTCTCCTGAAGGGCATATTGAAGCAACTGTCGAAAGAGGTGTTGAAACGACATTAGAAAGGGAAGTCGAGACGGCTTCCATAGAGGATGAAGGTGTCGAAACAACTTCCAATTACAGCTCCAGTGAAGACACCGCTGATCCCTCTAATGACTAGACTTTTCTTTGTTGCTTTCGTTCATAGTTGAACACTTTCCATAGTTTGTAGACATTTTCTTCTTATATTTAGTAGTTTTGTGGCTGAGCCTGGTTTTCATTGAATGATTTTTTTTTATTCACGATATATGGGAACCCTAGTTGTAGTACTTCCAAGTAGGGTTGCAATAGAATCTCTTCATTCCATCGAGTCGTACAGCCAAAGAGGCGACATTCATAAATGATGATGCGTTTTTATGTGACCGTGTACTGTCTTCATGATGATTGCATGTAACCCTAAAAACAATAAAGGGGATGCAATAATAGAAACCAGAGATTGACCACGAACCTGTCTGCCCTCCAATTGATAACGTGTTGCAATCCGCTTAACCGTGTGGCGATCGAGAGGCCGTTTTATTGTTGGAGTAGAATGCTCTTCAGAGTACGAAGCACTTGCCCTAATAATCATACGATTCCTTTGCCCCTTTTCTTTCTGCGTGTGCTCCTTCAATGTTTCTCGAAAGATATGTTTCTCTTTAGGGTTTTGTCTCTCTGGTTTGAACTGATGGGTAATGATGAGGGCTTAGGCTTGCTCAAGACTTTGTGTCATGATTCTGGAGTAAAGAGATTTCTAAAAGGAAATAATACTTCGATTAACCGACAAATTGAAACCCTAATTAGGAATGCAAGCAGTGCAATCATTTTGGAGGAATTACAAATATTTCATAAAAGGGGAAATTGCTGAAGGAAATACTAAAGAGAACACTGGAGGAAAAGGTAGCACAACGTTTTAGGTATTGAAAGGATTGAGCCATCGTGAGTGAATTGTCACGCCTTCCAGTTTGTCGGTATTGATGAGCTTGCAGTAACCTCCTAAGATAACATCTGCCACCAGGTATGGCTCGTCTTCTCTTTATGTAGGCGAATTAGGCTGAGCAGTAACCTTTACTGTCACATCCCCAACTTGAAACGCGGTCACCTTCACTACCATATCTCCAACTTGAAATGGGTTTGGGCGTTGTACAACTACTTGATTCTTGGACTCATTGTCTTTGAATGAGACAACTTCTAAACTTTTGACAAAGTATTTGAAAGGACCAGCATCCCATTCACATCTCCTAGTGGTGGTTGGGTTGTTGATCAGAGTGAGTCCCCGAGCCTTAGCAGTAGGAGGAGTGACTGGTTGCAAAAAGGGTTGTTCAATAAGACTTACTTGGGTTCGGAACCTTCGGATGTATGTTGACGGGCTCTGTCCAAGTAACGCGTGTTAGAGCATCTCCCATCTTGACTTCGAGTTCAATGTACCCGTAAGCGTCTCTAGACTCTCCTTCAGAATCTTTAATCATTGTTGGGTAGTGAACAACTTGCTGCTTTGAAATCTTTGAATCTTTCAGGGTCTTGATGATGAGTGCTAAATAGTGCATATTTATACACCTTTTTATTGGCATTTTACTCATCTTTTGCGCTTAGAAATCAGATATTATCCCAGATTCTGTGTTTTCTTTGTTTTCAAGAATAAATATTTATATTAATTAATTTTGTGTTTTTAGGTAATAAATAAAGCTCAGAGAATCTGAGGAGCCAAAAGAGCAGAAGAATTGGAGGCACGCGTCTATGGAGCAGAAAGCCAAAGCTCGCGCGCGCGCAACAGTTGCAACCCAACAAGTAGCAACTCATCTACAAGACATGGGCTCGAGCTATCCATCTCCGACCCACGACCCGGATCTAAGCCCATCATTTCTGAGCCGTTGAGATCTCCCTCAGCTACATCCAACGGTCGCTCCTTCATGCACATCACACTTTGCTGCTCCCGCTCAACACCAGATCACTCCGAGCCTTCCTGAGCCGTTCAAATATCACTCCCTAGATCCTACGCTCGTTGCATCATTCTCATCATCACTCGCTACGCCTGCTCCATAGCAAAGTCGCCTAACCCTATACCCTCTCGACCAACTCCCCCATTCTCTTTTCCATCTTCTCTTTCTTCTTCCCCCATGCCTCTGCAAAACTTTACCCGACCATACCTCCACTTCCCTCTCCCTGACAAAGCCATCACCACCTCCATCTCTTGTCAGCCACAGCAGACGCCTCAGTCACCATTTCCGCCGCACCTAAGTCGTGTTTATCTCTCACATAGCTTCTCACAACCCTAGAAGCTAAGTTAGAGATAAACAAGACTAGGGTTTTCTCTATCACCACAAGCAAGGCTACCAAAGACGAAGTGACAAGAGGAGAGCTCGATTCAGAGGCTATCAGAGATTGGGTTTGCATTTATTTCATGTTTTGAAAAGATTTAGGGTTTGATATTTTCTTTGCATGTATAAATAGCAGTGAACTGTGTGTGTTAGGGCCCATGCTTGGATTAGCCAGAGCAGCAATTTAGGTTTAATTTGTAGTTTAATCGTTTAATTGATGTTCTAATTTAGTTTGCTAGGGTTTCAATGAAACCCTAATTCAATGTTGTGTTTAAACTCTGTTGAATGTTCTTGAGTGCTTAAATTTTATCAGATAACTTCAATTTTAACACCTCAATGCTTTTGTCTCACAATGCATGCCAAGTATACATTGTAGTTAGGTTATATCTGTGTTGAGTGTGTTTCAGCTCTTGCCTCAATCATTATTGCTAATTCTCTTGACTAGTTGTGCTTAATTAGACAACTAGTGCTCTAGGTTAGTACCTTAGATGTTAATTGAAGAATCACTAGGAGAAACTCCTTAGATAGGTGGTAGAATTGACAAACTACCCTTGTCTGCCACAGGAACAAGAACTTCAACTTAGTTGAACTCACAATAGGAGTTAGTGGTGGATTTGCAGACCCTAGTATCCCCACTGTTTATCATTCTTTAGTTCATTGTCACTACAACTTAGCCGTATCGGCACAAAACTCCCTGTTGTCACATTACCACCTGAAATTCAGTTAAGTAAGCCCTTTAAATCAGCTCCCAGCACCACAAGTCCTTGTGGGATCGACCTGTACTTGCCACGTCTCCGATAGACGTTGTGCACTTGCAGTTTAACATGTAGGCTAAAATACAAACCCATTTCCACGCCTACCAAGTTTTTGGCGCCGTTGCCGGGGACTTGGCGTGTGCTAAGTTGATAATTTGCTTCCTCTACTGATTTACACTCACCCCTGTATATACTCACCCTGCATTGTTGTTTTTAGCCCTGCATTGTAGTGTAACTTAGCTTCCATCATTCTTTGCATTGTAGTTCTTATTTTATCATTGCATTCTTTGCATAAGTTCTCTGTTGAAGCATCTTTCTTCTAAGTAGTAAGTTCAAGCATCTTTCTTCAGCTCAGACATTGTAACTTTCGCCTTTTGCATTCTTGCATCATTCACTACAAATCTGTTGCATATATGTAGTATCATTGCCCTGTATATTAGTGTTACTTGAAATTCTTGAACCCAGTACCCAAGTAACCAATCTTATCACCATGTCGATCCATGTCAGTCCAAATACTGACCTCTTTGCCTTAACATGCACCTTTCTTGGAACTAAAACTTCTTTGTTGAGCTAACAGGTGCATGTGGTACACAACTGAGCCAACCCAAGGAAAACCAAGGAGCGGAGCAACACAGCCATTGTGGCTACAGCCGGTTGGTCATTCTCAAAGCTTGTTATACTCTATACCTGCATGAATATATTTGAGCTTATTTTAGATAGACTTGTTATTTGTGCATTGCATGAGGTGTGAAACTAGCATAGTACGCCCGCCGAGCTTGGTTCACCCGGTAAGCTAGATACCTATTTGAGCGCAACCTCGACGGCATGATAGCTTGACCTGAGAATGCTAACTGAGAATGCTATAACTTGTGCATGATTGAAAGTAAGCTGAGCATCTTTGTTTGTGCACCTGTGTGATTGTGTATAACCCCGAGAATTTGTGTGAGCTGTAGATTGCAAACCTCGCCGCCATCACTCGAGCATAACTCATTTTCGTTGTTGCTTGCCTTGGCTGTAGCTTGTACTCATGTGCACCTGCTTTTCTGCCCTGAAGCTGTGAGTTGAGCTACAACTGAGGCTTCCAAGTTTGTTACAAGCCCAGTTGACAAACCCCTGAGCATGACCTGTGAACACTAAGGTCAACTGACCCTGCGAGCATCAATCTGTGCATATGTACAGGTCAAGAGTGACGGACATTCATGTTTGATTAGCTTGCCATCTGTGTAACCCTGCTAGATCTGTGAATTTATATCTACACTGAGCATATTGTAAAATGATAGCTTTGTGAATTGCTGATAACCCTGAGCATGCTGTGAAATGTTTATACCCTGCTAATAACTGTATACTCTGTGTATGATCCTGAGCATATTGTTAAGTGCAAGCTTTGATATTTGCTGATTCACCAGCCATCTGTGTAGCAATAATCTTGAAATTGTGCTTCTGATGCTATTTATATCTGTGCACCTTGCTTTAGCTATATCTGTGTACTTGCATCTATAACTTTTGTGTGATCTTGTGGTGCCTGAGTGAGTTGTTGAATAGAATAACATTAGCAGTAACTTGTTGATTTTCAAAATACACACCCTGGCACATGCTTCACCAGCACACATAACCTGTGCTGTGACCTGCTAAGATGTGTTGTGTAGTTCCAGCAATAGAAGCACTTCTGTGTGCTTAGTTCTGTGGGAAAGTCTGTCATTTTGTGCTAGTATATGTTACCCTGTGAGTGTGCATTTGCTAACCTGTGGAGAGATTGAGATGCACTCAAACCAGTGTGCTGTGTAAGTTTGAACTGCACACCACTGGCCTAGAACCCAGTTTCACTAGGTTTCCCACAATCTGGGATGTGCACTGTCACCATACCTGGGCTGAACCCTTAACAGCCAAGCCCACATCAGTTGAGCTTTTGGGCTGAGCACATCAGCTGAGCCCAATCATCTGGGCTCTGCATACAACCTAAGCCTGAAACCCAGTTCCACTGGGTTGTCCCTTTACACAACAGCTGAAGCCCAATTGCTGGGCTGTGCAACCAAAGCTGTAGCCCATAACCACTGGGATGACATAACCTGAGCTCTGCTCACAAACCTGGGCTGCATAAGCTGAAGCCCACTTACTGGGCTTTGCATTCTTAACTTTCAGCCCACATAAGCCACACTGCTGGGCTTAAACCAAACTGAGCCCACAGTTCCACTGGGCTGTACTTTCCCCACAAAACCAAATAAGCCCACAAAAAAAAAAAACAAACAAGGAGCCCACATAAGCTGAGCTGTTGGGCTGGAACCCAGTTCCACTAGGCTTTACATTTCCAACAAACCAAAGCCCAATAAACCAAAACCCTCTTAAACCAAAACTGAGCCCACTTTCCATAACCTATGTGTGTTTCTTTTTGAGTTAAAATCATGTCAGGATTTTGGTCTGCAACTGGGGATACAAACAAATCGATTAGAGAGCTTGCTTACGGGCATGCTTCACAATATGAACCCCCCACATACCATAGTGATTTTAGGGAATATTATGAGCCTTCTCAGGGCCCCGACTTCACATACCCTAATCATTATGAGCACATGTATCATCCACCACAGGTTGAAAATGAACAACTTTCTCATACTCAGTCATCACTTTTAGATCAATTAGAAGCTCAAGTATCTGCTTTAGAAAGGCAATTACATGAGCAATCTGTCGAATCTAATCCCCCTAGGAACTATGAAATGTATGCTTGTACCTTATGTGGTAGCTTAGACCACCCTGCTGAGAACTGCTACATCTTACATGAGTTTAGGCAGTCTAGGGAAAGCCATGATAACCATGCACACATGCATCATCCATCACAGTGGGAAGTTGAACAATGTTATACTTCCCCACCTCCATGTATGCACTCAATGGAAAACCTCATAGAGCAAAACAATGATATATTTGAATTGAATGCAATGCATGATCATCCATCTAGCAACATGTATGAGTTTTCCTTGTGTAGTGAGCCATGTGCACAACCATATAATGATCATTCATATGAAACAAGGATACCCACTATTGAAGACTCTCCTTCCATTGAACAACTTCACATGTTCTTAAAGATGAACCTAATTCATTTAGAGAAAGAAGAATGGAGGGAAGTTTATGATAGGATGATTATTGTCCCTAATAAAGAAAATCTTGAAAATAGTGTTTCTCTTCCTACTCATGTAATTAACACTGAATATGAAACTAATCTAGAGGAAAATGAGTACACTAGAAATGCTACAATTTTGAATAGGGAAATACATTTTTGTTATGATGATGATGATGATGAGGAATATGATATGTTAGAAGAGCATGTGTATGCAGATAATATGATGGAATCTTTGGGTTCAGAGACGTTAGGCGTCTCTTCTGTGAACCCTATGAATGATACTTCTTCTAACATTCATATATGTGATGTTAATTCTGAGCTTGGGTTTGTGAAATTTTTCAGTGAATGTGAGCATGCGGCACAACTTGTTTGTGACTTAGGAAAGGATGAATCTTCTGTAGACACTAATATTCTTATGGACCATGATATTATTTTTGTGTCTGATTCCCTGGCCATGTCACAATATGTTGCCTCCTCTGATGAGTATGACATGGAAAGTGATGAATTGTTCTATGCTGGTGAGCATGATTTACCTTCTTCTGACCTTAGGAAAGTGCATGATGGTGCAAATGATCTTATACATGAAAACAACTTAGATGTACCTAATCTCTCTCCTAAGGCACAGATTGAAACTCCTCCACCAAACCTAGGTGTAGTTTGTAACAAAATTGCAAAACCAACTTTTCTGAAAATGCCTAATTTAGGCCTAGAACTTTGTGCTTCCCAAGTCCTCTTGGACTATTTTGCATCAAAGTATAACACCTTTAGGGAACCTCAGTTGGAATGTGTATGTCTGCCTGTTCTTAGCAAAACTCATTTTGAGTTAGACCTTGTGCATGATGTACCTTTAAAATTGCAAGATTTTGTGCTCTCAAACACACCTGTTGACAAGTTTAGGTTTGGGGGAAGCTCATTCACACACACAGTCTTACTTGCACTCTCATATTATATTTGTGTAAGGCTGTTGATGTTTGTATATATTTTCTATTGGGTTGATCCTCAACTCTTTAGATTGTTAGTATATGGTGAATTTTCATTGTATATAATCCAGTAGGACTTGTTAAATTTTCTTTCTTGACTCGGTTGAGTCTTCTTGTACATATTTTGTGCTAATCCGATATGATCTCCTTTTTGAGAATGTTGGATTCTAGCCTTGATTAATGAAGCTCCAACCTTGCTCCCGCCGACATCCGGTAATCTCTTCCCTTTTTCTCTACTCAACATAGTTCTCTTGGTATGTGACTGTTTAAATTTTTTCTATCTGTCGACACATTGAGGACAATGTTTGATTTAGGTTTGGGGGTGTGATTTGCATGTAGAGTTTTTAGTCTTTTTGTTTTCCTTCTTCTTTAAAAAAAAAAAAAAAAAAAAAAACACTCTTTTTGTAAAAACCTCCAACTTTTAAAGATTTTAGAGTCACTAGCATGCTTCTAGCTATGTTTACATAGAGAATCGACCGAAATAAATGAAGTTAGAAGTACTTAGGAGAACACAATCGGGTTTCTTAGTTGATTAGAGCGTTAAAGTTGGATTTAACCATACCGGAGGGCGAATTAGGTGATGTTTAGATATTCGGTAGTAGAATTGTGATCACCCATAGTGGAGACTACCCATTTTACATCAAGTGAGGCACCAACCTTCAATTTTTGCAACTTTCTAGAAAAATATGTTAGAGTGTGTGTCACCGTACATCAATTCCGGGTAGGAATGGTGAGCTACCAAACTTCGCACCAATTTCAGCACTACTTTTGATCTCTTGAGTGCTAGTTTTTGTCAATCATGAGGGTGACGTTTAAAGATGAAAACTCCTTCTAAATATCGATTTGCAGTTAGCATCACTCTCTCTCTCTCAAATCAACAGACCCATAGAAACATATCATCGTCAGCAAGCGGAGCATCATCAGAATATTGAAAGAAAAATTGATATAGTCCAAGGTTACATACAACAAAGAAAAAGAAGATGAGAATTAATGAAATTTGTGAAATCAAGACAATACAAGTTTTATCGTTTATTGTTATTTTCATTTCAGTTACAAAAAAAAAAAAAAAAAAAAAAAAAAAAAAGTCAAGTTTTTGTGAAGTTCAGAAGTTCGTCATCAACAATTGAAGACCGAAGACGTTTCTATGGTTCCTATGAGAGAATGATGTTAATTGCCGATCGGGTGAGAAGGTAAGTGAGTACTCCCACCCTTGCTAATGGTTGATTTCTTTTCTTAGAGATCATCAGAAAAGATTATTTTTGTCCACACTTCTGTGGAGTCTCCAGATATTATTTCGGAAGGTTATCCTTCTTACCTACAACGTGTGCAGGATTTCTCTCTTTATTCCTGCCTGCACACATGAGAGACTAAAAGCGATCTTTTTGAGTGCAATTATCATAAAACCCTAATGGTGAGGCGAAGTCGAGGCTTATGATCACAATCGAATCTGAATTCTTTCATATGGTATGGTTACTTCTCGCTCAAAGACTTAAGGATGAGAATGCGTTCTTTGGTAGTTCTAACTTCATGTTACTAGCATGCGAAACTCTATGTCCTCATAGCTCCTTGGATGCTTGAGACTCTTTTACACTCTGAAGTTGGAGAAGGTTTTGTGGGTACACCTGCGGTAAACCCTCACGAGACTACAACTCGTCCACTAGGGACACCTAGGGGTTTAAAGGCTTAGTGCATACGCTAAATGCATTCGAGAGACTGCGACAGGGGGTATAGTTAGGATTTCTTAATTTGTTTCACTTGAGGACAAGTAAAATTCAGGTTTGGGGGTATTTGATGAGTGCTAAATAGTGCATATTTATACACCTTTTATTGGCATTTTACTCATCTTTTGCGCTTAGAAATCGATATTATCCCAGTTATTCTCGTGTTTTCTTTGTTTTCAAGAATAAATATTTGTATTAATTAATTTTGTGTTTTTAGGTAATAAATAAAGCTCAGAGAATCTGAGGAGCCAAAAGAGCAGAAGAATTGGAGGCAAGCGTCTATGGAGCAGAAAGCCAAAGACCGCGCGCGCGCAACAGTTGCAACCCAACAAGTACCAACTCATCTACAAGACATGGGCTCGAGCTATCCATCTCCGACCCACGACCCGGATCCAAGCCCATCATTTCTGAGCCGTTGAGATCTCCCTCAGCTACATCCAACGGTCGCTCCTTCATGCACATCACACTTTGCTGCTCCCGCTCAACACCAGATCACTCCGAGCCTTCCTGAGCCATTCAGATATCACTCCCTAGATCCTACGCTCGTTGCATCATTCTCATCATCACTCGCTGCGCCTGCTCCATAGCAAAGTCGCCTAACCCTATACACTCTCGACCAACTCTCCCATTCTCTTTTTCATCTTCTCTTTCTTCTTCCCCCATGCCTCTGCAAAACTTTACCCGACCATACCTCCACTTCCCTCTCTCTGACAAAGCCATCACCACCTCCATCTCTTGTCGCCCACGTGAAGACGCCTCGGTCACCATTTCCGCCGCACCTAAGTCGTGGTTATCTCTCACATAGCTTCTCACAACCCTAGAAGCTAAGTTAGAGATAAACAATACTAGGGTTTTCTCTATCACCACAAGCAAGGCTACCAAAGACGAAGTGACAAGAGGAGAGCTCGATTCAGAGGCTATCAGAGATTGGGTTTGCATTTATTTCATGTTTTGAAAAGATTTAGGGTTTGATATTTTCTTTGCATGTATAAATAGCAGTGAACTGTGTGTGTTAGGGCTCATGCCTGGATTAGCCAGAGCAGCAATTTAGGTTTAATTTGTAGTTTAATCATTTAATTGATGTTCTAATTTAGTTTGCTAGGGTTTCAATGAAACCCTAATTCAATGTTGTGTTTAAACTCTGTTGAATGTTCTTGAGTGCTTAAATTTTATCAGATAACTTCAATTTTAACACCTCAATGCTTTTCTCTCACAATGCATGCCAAGTATACATTGTAGTTAGGTTATATCTGTGTTGAGTGTGTTTCAGCTCTTGCCTCAATCATTATTGCTAATTCTCTTGACTAGTTGTGCTTAATTAGACAACTAGTGCTCTAGGTTAGTACCTTAGTCATTAATTGAAGAATCACTAGGAGAAACTCCTTAGATAGGTGGTAGAATTGACAAACTACCCTTGTCCACACAGAACAAGAACTTCAACTTAGTTGAACTCACAATAGGAGTTAGTGGTGGATTTGCAGACCCTAGTATCCCCACTGTTTATCATTCTTTAGTTCATTGTCACTACAACTTAGCCGTATCGGCACAAAACTCCCTGTTGTCACATTACCACCTGAAATTCAGTTAAGTAAGTCCTTTAGATCAACTCCCAGCACCACAAGTCCTTGTGGGATCGACCTGTACTTGCCACGTCTCCGATAGACGCTGTGCACTTGCAGTTTAACATGTAGGCTAAAATACAAACCCATTTCCACGCCTACCACTTGACAATGACAATATTGAAATCATATGCTACATCAATCAGTGTGTTGTCAAACTCAACATCCTTCAAGCGAGCGATGGTTAGGAGTCCCCAGTTACATCTCGCGTTTCCCAGGAAGGATTGGGGCTTGGGAGCGGCCTCCTTAACTGGAAACAGACGCTCGCCTGATACGATACGGTTGAGAGCCCCAAACATGTCTTGACGTTGCGCCTTAGAGAAATACAGAACTTTACATAAATGTTCCATCATAGACTGCACAGTCTTGTGGACAGAGTCTTTAGAAATCATGCAGCTCCTGACAGGAAGAGGGTCTCTGTGGACTCCTTCATTTTCTAATTGATGTTCTCCCGCATCCACCTTCTCTTTGAAAATGCGCTTCAACTTGTTGCAGTCACTGGTTGGGTGATTGACAAATCTGTGATAACGATAATATTTAGGATTCGCCATCTCTTCTTCAGTTGGCGGATGTCTGAGAGGAGGTAGCTTGATGGCGTCATCTTGAATCCATGCTTCCAGGAGTTCAATGACTCCATCTATTGGAAATTGAAAGTCTAGAGCAGTATCTCCAGCTTCAGGAGTCTTAGACGCGGCTTTCCAGGAGGAAGTCGTCTCCGTCGGCGCTGTGCGTTTGGTTTGTTGCTCCGTTGCTGGAGCTTTTATTTTCCCTCCTTCACCTACCACGCTTACAGAAGGACCAATGTTGTATTGCTTGTTGATGAGACGTCTGTTTCCTCGAGTTTCGCCTGCGTCCTCACCCATGGCCGGTCTGGTTCTTTCTAAAAGTGTTGGTGTGGTCGTAGCTGATTGCTTAACAGCTTCATGGAGTTCGGAGAACGTCTGGAAGCGTAGGTTTTCCAGTAAAGCACGATAGATGGGAACCATATCGTTAATGCACGACTCCACCAACTGATGTTCGGTCATATTTGGGTCGTGACAATCCAAAGCTTGAATTCTGAATCTCTTGACGTAATCATTTGGATGCTCGTTATTTCGTTGAAACATTCTTCCCAAGTCTCAGAAAGTGATTTGCTCAGACACGAAGAAATACTTTTTATAAGAAGCGGTGACCATCTCACACCAATTCGATATGTTGTTTGGTGCAATATTGTTTTACCAGGTGTACGCCCTTCCAGTAAGCGACTTTGAGAACTCTTTCAGGCGAAGGACGTCATTGTATTCGTGCTCTCCCAAAGATTCCAGAAAACAGGAAATGTGTTCGCGAGCGTTACCAGTACCATCATAAAGAGAAAACAGAAGAGAGGAGTATCCTCTCGGGAGAGGAACTCTTTGCACATCAGGAGGATACGAAGGTTGGTGCTGGTGCAGGTCCACCGGGTTTTTCTTGCCCCAATTTTGCAGAAGTCGTTCTAGATCCTCACGCGTGATGAAATTGGATGGCTGATTCCTTTCTCTAGAGCGCTCAGGCGCAACACGAACTTCCTCATCATGAATGCACACCCCGTTGAAGTGCCGGCGCCAAGAGTGTTGAAAGTACTCCTTATTGGTTCCATGGGTTGACGCGGCTCTTGTGGTAGTCGTTCTGTTAGCGTCTTGAGGAAAGTGAGTACCTATTTATGCGTCGTAGCCATGTCCGTCTAAGCCTTAGCGAGAACTTCTTGTCTTTCCATTAAATCGACAATGGTAATAGGGGATTGGCTATCTCTGTCTCTTGCAGTCTCTCATCATGATGGGGGAGTGGCAGTAGCTCTAGTAACAACCGGGGGTGTTACGCTCGAGGAAATATTGGGGGTGGCGGCAGTGGCTCTGCCTTTGGTGATTGGAGGTGTCACTAGGGCTGCACATACCCGACCCAACCCGCCGACCCAACACGTACCCGCCGCAAAATACTCGCACCCGATTCAACCCACCTAGGCGTGGGTCGACTATGGGTGAGGCAGCCAGACCCACCGTATATTGGGTCGGTTGCGGGTAGAATCTTCCGTCACCCGAACCGACCCACCCACCCGCCCAAAACTAACATAGGATTCCTGACCCTTAGATTATCTAATTGTAACCTAGAATAAATTATCGCAGCCGTTGGATTGTTGAATAAAATACCTAACCTAATCGCATTTTTCACGAAACCAGTTCTCTTCCGCATCTTCTCTCCTTCTCAGACAGTCAGACTCCATTCTTTTTTCTTCGCTCAGTCTCAGACTCTCAACTCTAAGTCAGATTCGCTTTGTGGATCACTGGCATCACCAGAAGCAAACCAATAACTGAAGGTAAGATTAGGAACCGCTGTAAACTTGTAATTTTTTGATTTCTTTTGATTTTCAATTTAGGGTTTATAGCTTTAGGGTGTTGTTTTAAATTTCAGTTTGGGGTTTATCTGCTTTATGTAATTTGAGTGCTTAAGTTATGCTTATTTCAATTAGGGTGTGAATCGTGTGATGAATTACTTGTTTTTTATTTCAATTAGGGTACTGGTTATTTCAATTTCAGTCTAGTATAGTGGTTTTGTTTCATTAGAAAATTGCCAATACTGTGTTGGTAATCCAAATTTGAAACAAGTAATCATTTGGTATGGCGGCGGATGTTTGTTACGGTACTCAGATGAATCGTACTTCTATACAGGGGAACATGTTCTACAGATTATGTTGGAGTTAGTAACAATGTAGTTAACAGAAATATGCTTAACTCAATATCAGCTACAAGTTGTGTGAAACATCAGTAGTTATGCAACTTATGTTTTCCTTTAGTGAAGCAATGCTGGAGCTGATCCCTCGACATGTTTTCTTTGGGTTATGTTGTTGGTCTATTTTTATTTTTATTCCGTTCTTCTACATTTCCATATGGAAATGTTCGTGTGCAGTGTGCTAGCTGATTAGAATTGAAGAAGACCGAAAGTCTTGGAAATATTCCATATTGATTACTTAGTCTACTGAAACAGATATAGGTCAGTCATCAACAATGATTCAGTTAGCATGCCTGTGTTGATGCTTTCAAGATTGGTTTGATTTTGTCTCTGTATTGATGCATGTGTTGATGTCTCTGATTTTGTCTTTGTATTCAGTTAGCATGCCTGTGTTGTTGTTGATGAGGCCAAAGAAATACGTAGAGTTAGGCTTGTGTGTCTTATGATAGAAACCAATGACTTGCTGAATTTTACATTTCTGGCAAAATTTCATCTTGTACTGAAAGTTAAACTTCTAGATTGTGGAGATTTATGTGTCTTTGAATGTATAAAGGTTTTTATCCCGTATGATAGTACTTGCTGTTGTTGTGGATGGATAAACTAAAATGTTCATTTCGCTTGCAGAGATATTTACTTGTTTCAAGAAATTCATCTACCCTTTCATTCATTCTAATTGTTCATTTCGCTTGCAGAGCTATTTGGTGACCTTGTTGCTTCTTCCATCGCCATAGATGATTGATTCCTATTGGCTTAGACAAGGTAATGACGCCAAGGGTCATTGTCAGTAGCTTGATCTTTCTGAGTTCATTGTTTGTCTGTTTCATCTTTGTTATTGTAACTTTACATACTTCGTTTTATTTCAGGCTTTCAGCGTATTCAGAGGTAAAACCATCCACATCTTTTCAGCTGGTCGATGCTGGTCGCTTTAAATGATCTTAGGCTTTAGTATAGTAGGCAATACTCAATAGTAATGCACTCTTTTATCTTTTGAGCTTTGAACAATTGAACTCTGTTGCTTGTTATTGACTTATTGTTAGCTTTATGATCACTTTGGAGTTTGCAACTTTGCATCAACTTGTTACTTCTCTGGATTTTTATTATGTAAACACTTTTAAGTAAACACTTTGTCAGTGATTGTAACTGTATCTGTATTATTGTAAATCTGTAATGTTCATTTTATTTTATGGTGGGTAACCCACCACCCACCCGACCCAACCCGTCGTAATGTGGGTCGGGTAAAAACCGACCCATTGTGATGTTGGGTCGGTTGCGGGTGACAACTTTTGTTACCCGCCATCAGTGGGTTGGGTGGTGGGTGAGGCCAAAACCGACCCAAACCGACCCATGTGCAGCCCTAGGTATCACGCCTATGGGAACGTTTCCTGCGCCGCTGGTGTTGGTGGTTGAGGATGTAGTGCCACGACATGCGTTGATCGTGCTGGTAGGCGGTAAATTGGCATCGTCGGCAAGAATATGGACACCAGGGGTGTTATCAGCGCCAGTAACATCGAGATTTGTCGATGATCCAGACCTAAGATCCACCATCTTGAATTTGAGAAAATTGAAATGAAATTGAAAATTTATCTTGCAACCGAGAGATTAATCTCCTACTGTGGTCGCCAGTTGTTTTGGGGTAAAAACTGATTCTGCTATTTTTGGTAAATTTGGGTGTGTTAATGAGAAACGAATTCAAACCCTAAACAAATGCACTGCACGGGAGTACTTTTAGATTTGAGAGATCAATTTGTAAGACTCTGGCCTAAACCAAGAAATGACCATTCCGGATTCAATTCGGTCACAAGGTGAAGGAGAAGGGTTGATCTTAGGGAGGGAAGCGAAGAAGGTGTTTGAGATCAGAATGTTGAATTATGAAGGTGTGGCTGTTTTATGACTTGTATCAGACAAATGGTTTCTGGCTATTTATTTTGATAACACTTGTCCCCCTTTTGTTGAAATAGATTGAAAACCTATTTATACAAGTCATGTTCGAGCACTCCTGATCTCGTAGGAAGTGGAGGCGATTTAGGCAATGGAGAAGTGGAGTTGTGTAAAAGTGGTGATCACCACGTTTCCACTATGAGGGGAAACTGAGCACGCCTTCACCTACTATTTCATTCCTGTTAACCGTGCGTTCTTTCCTGAAACGTTCTCGTAATGGGCGCGTTGCACGCCGCATGCTGTAAACCGCCAGACCAATACCCCAGTGAGTATTCCCTAGTTTGTGACATGTTTGATGTCTCGAATAAATGGGTCAAGTCATGGGACTCGCCGCTAAAATCAGCACATAGTGCTTTTAGGTCAAATAAATTATTTGTGAAACCAATATTTATAAAACATCGCTTATAATCGATGTGTATGAAGCATCGCTTTTAAGCAAGCAACTGAAAATAATCGATGTACAAGGAGCATCATTGTTTTAGAGCTCGATTGAATCAGTCGCGGGTTGAGCGTCTTAAAAGCACCACGACCGGCCCTTTTTGGGTGATCGTTTGAGGACCCTATGGGCGAGCTATCACTTGGTCGACCGCTCTTCGTGGAGGAGGGACGGTCGGTGATCACAATGCTGCTTTGTTAGTTTTCTGAAAATCTACACCATCCAACTAGGCTGGCGAAGTTGGATAGACGAGATTGATTTGCGGCTGTTGTATATTGTTGTTGACGTAATTTTAGGGTTTAGGGCCGCGCGGCCAATCCTCTTTTGGGAGAGCGATTCGAAGCACTGAGTGCTAGTTCGAACAGGTCGATCGACCATGTACGAAGGTGGGTTGCCGACAAGCATATTGACATCCCCTAGGCCATCTAAAATTATATCTAAGCCACTCGATTCGGCTGGCGAAGATGGATGGTCGTGATCAATTTGCGATAGTAGCATACTGCCGCAAACCAAAATTAGGGTTTTTTGAAGTAACATGTTCGGCCTAGTTTGGGCAAACGATTTAACACCCTATAGACTTGTTGTGGGCAAGTCGATCGACCAAGGGAGATGTTGGGCCGCCAATGGGCATGCTGGAGCCTCTTTGATCATTCAAAGGAAGATCTTAGTCGTCCAACTAGGCTGGCTAAGTTAGACGGTCATGATGTTCTTTTTGAGACCGTATTTGCCTGTCTTAGCTCGTTTGAGATTATTTTCAAGTAGCGCGAACACCCATGTTTGGGTTGACGTTTGAAGCGCTTGTGAATGAGAAAAATAGGACTCGATTTACTAGGGCACTAGTGGGCCCGCCAACGGTTAATACGGTGATTGCCTAGTTCCGTCAGGAGTAGTCTTGGCTTGCTGAATCGCGCGGCCAAGTCGTGTGTCCGTGATCATTTTTGAGACTGATATGAACAGTCTAGATTTTCCTTAAGAAATTTAAACGCGTTCAATCGCGCTAACTTTAAACTAAAAGGTGTGCAAACACACTAATCTCTTTGTTAGAGGGTGGTGTAGCCTACGCGAGTGTTTTCATGCAGATTTCAATATTGACACTTCGGGAGATTCGTGCTACTCTGCTGCGAGTGAACATTAATCGTCATGTCTTGCTAACATTGAAAGTTCAGCTGGGGAACATAGCATATGAAAATACTAGGCAAGCCATGCATTAGTAAATAATGCGATTGGTTAAAATTTACAGAATATCTGGGATTGTTGCTTCATGCACCTATTCTGGATAAATTTCATAAATATGTTGAATTGCTCAATACATACATAAGTAAAAAGGACTGGGCACTCATTACTTTTAAATGGCCTTTATTCCTTTATAGGATGTCAGCGCATTAAATACAGGATCTTATGATTTTAACCCTGAACTAAAAGGTAGGGCTATTTTTACATTTTAAACATGACGGCCGAAGGCCGTCGAAATTTTTTCGGTGGTAAAAAATACAATTAAGATGTTGATCTGTTTAATACCTGTATATACCGGTTGGAATTCATATTAATACTTACAAAAACAAAGGGTTTAATCAAGAGTTTGAACACTTTCTTGTTAGTTTAAGCACTCTATTGTAATAACTCATAGACAAAAGATCACAAATAGTCTGCTACTTGTTATTTGGCTAAAACAACGATACATAATTTTCGCTCTTGGCTGAAACAACGATACATAATTAGGGCTATTACCTATTTATCCAGTGGGCTAATTATAACAAGTTACGAATTGCATGTACTAAAAAAAAAAATCTACCAAATTAAGGGACGGGCTATAGACCGGATTAAGCCCTTGCTAGGCCCGTCCCTGATTTTGGTACACCTCCCAGCAAATTGGTACCCCATTAGTAGCTTTGCCTTTTTCCCTGCGATCCTTTTAAAAAGTGTGGAGACGGGTGCCTTGGATATTATTAACTTCCCATTTCCCCGATGCTTCCATATATATCAGTTGAGATATTGGGAAAAACTAAGTGGATCTATCAATTTCATTGATGGAGTTTTGTTCTGGGAACATGAAATTGAGACTTATTACTTGAAATTGAGACTTATCTTTATTATAGAAAAAAGGTGTTGATGGACTACGGTGATCAAAAGCATCACTCCATTAGTCTTGTTCTGAGTTATTGTTGATAGGAAAATAAATAAAGATTGGAAAAGTGAAGAGAGGGAGAGAGAAATAAATGTTAATTAATGGTTTTGCCAGGTTTCTTATTTACCCAAATTCAAAGTAAAATACACGTTAGGTGAAATACACCTTCATAAATGTTTAATAATCGTACCGAGTGGAAATCCTCACAAAATGTTTAAATATTTCAAAGGAGGGATGAGAGAGAGCGAGAGCGCCAAAAAGGCGATGGAGGGAGAAAATTGATTCAATTGGAACGTAAGAGTTTTGAGATTACAATGGAAACTATGTGGAATAGAGAGTTGGTGAAAATTCTTGAGAGGGTTTGGGGTGGAGCAAGAGCATGGATTGCTTTGCCACGAGATTTGGTATTATGGGTTATATCCAATCTGAAAGCTTTTCATAAGGGAAAGAACAAAGATCAGAAGTATGAGAAGGCAGGTGGTGAAAACACAATTTTGTTTAAAATCCAATCAAATGATGGAGGAGAATACATAAGAATCTCCAGGCATAGAGAAGGAGATGCGAATAGAGCAGTGAGTATTTGTGTTCCGAGTGGAGACAATAGGAGTTGCTGGTTTATTCTGGCTGAGGTTTTGGATTTATATTTGGAAAAGGCAGGACTGAAGGAGGTTATTCAACAACAACCAAAACAGGCAGATTTCCCAATGGTGATTGCAGCTGATAGGGTCTCAGTGAAATCAAGAATTCAAAGAACTGGTTTAGTGGAAATATCTCGGAAAATCAGCTGGAATCAGGTTGCGGTGTTTATAAAGAAGATGATGGGAATTACTAGATTCTTGGAGATAGAGAGTAAATCTGAATTGGAGGGGTTGATCAAGTTAGATGAGAAGGAGTGGACTAAGATTTGGACTCCTATAAGATGGAAATACAAAGGAGTACAAATTTCTTTTTCGACATGGGGAGGAGATATTAGGAGGCAGCAGTCACACTCAACCAGTAAGGGAGAAAGGAAAGAGCTGGAAAAGCATCAAACCAAATTATCCAATAGGTACAACGATGTAAGTTTTGATTTGTGTAAAACTACTGATATTTTGAAGTGGTTCAAAATAAGGGGTTTACATAAGTTTAAATGGAATTATGAGACTTTGTCCAAGATTGGTAATGAAATATCTTCAGGTGCGTTTTCGAAAATTGCTACTGAAACACTGAAGCTTGAAGGAGGTCAGTTTTCAGAATTGCGGTGACCGGAGAAATCAGTAAGATTTCGGCGGTGCTGGTATCGGAGATAGGAGGGGAGAAGATTGTGATGACGGTGGAGTGGGATCCGAATTATGTGGAGAAAATCAAGCTAAATGATCAAGATTATAGTCGGGAATTGAGGAAGTTTGACTCTTCTGTTATAGAAATTTTCTAAATACAAAATGCGGTCAATACATATCTTTTGGAACGAAATCAGGAGTTGGTTATGGAAGGCTTAGATGATGAGTCAGATGGTGAGTCAGTTGTTCCGATGGAGAAGGGGAATGAGTCAGATGTTGCTGGGTTCAAGTAAATGGACTTATATTCGGAGGTCTACTTTGTCAAGACCCGATCCAAGTCAAATGGTAGTTTATGGTCAAAATTCGACCCTTGGGGGTGGGATTTCAAATTCAAGGTTATCTGACAATTCATTTACTGTTTTAGAAGTAGAAGGAAGCAGTAATGGGGAAGAAGGTCAGCTGGTAAGGGGTAATGAAGTGGTAATGGAAATAATTCTGTTATCGGAATTAGAAAACAGAGTTGTGATGAAATTGGGAGATGTTCAATGTTCTCATACTGAGAGTATGGAAAAGGTGATGGAGGCGGCGGAACTAATGTTAATTCATTGTTGTGCTTATGGTGGTGCTTGCGATGGTGATGAAAAACTATTGAAAGAGGTGGTTATGAAGCAAGTGGTGAAGTACAAGGAGAGATTTAAAAAGGTGAATGAACAGAGAAATGCAATGGCTAGTGAGAAGTTAGATGAGGATTGGGATAAGGAATTGGCACTGGTTCAGGTTGAAGGTTCAGGGCCATTTGAGGTGACTAATGAGATGCAGACGCAAATGGAAGTTGTTAATGGATCTTAAAATAATAAATTGGAATGTTCGAGGGTTGAATGCGTTTGATAAGATGAATGCTTTGAGGAATCTTATTTTTTTCTCAAAAGTGTGATGTGTATCTGATTCAGGAAACTGAAATCATGAATATAGATAGGTGGTTGGTGAGGAAGTTGTGGTATGATGATGAATTTGATTGGCTATTATTTCCTTCTGTTGGAATCAGTGGTGGTCTTCTTTCTATTTAAGTCAAATAAATTGGTGAAGGAGAATGAGAGGATGGGTTATAACACAATTTCAACTGTATTTAAGTCAAAAAATAATGGAGCTCAATGGGCTGTTTGTAATCTTTACTCTCCATGTGGATATAATAAGAGAGCTGAATTTTGGGATGATTTGGTTGAAGTTAGGAATTGTTGGAGAGGTCCTATGTGTTTTGCAGGAGATGTGAATGATGTGAGGTCTGCTGAGGAAAGAAATAGAGGAGAAGGAGATAGCAGAAATAATGGTTTTCTTAACAATTTTATGTGGTCACAGGAATTGGTGGATTTGCCTTTGGTGGGTGGAGCTTTCACTTGGTCTAACATGCAGACATATCCTTTACTTTGCAGGTTAGACAGGTTTATGTTAAGTGTGGATATGGATTTTTTGATTCCTGATGATGTTCAAATGGCTCTCACAAGAGTCACATCTGATCACAAGCCTATTATGTTGATGACTAAGCCTAATATTAAGTGTAAACCTTATTTTAAGTTTGAGAATAGTTGGCTGCTTCATAAAGATTTCTTAAGGAAGATGGAGGAGTGGTGAAATGTTTTGGTGTATCAAGGGAAACCTAGCTTTGTATTTTTTTTAAAGTTGCATAACTTGAAGTTTTTCTTGAAGGAGTGGAGTAGAAAGGAGTTTGGGTCTTTGAGGATTGAGAAGAAAGTTTTAGAAGAGAAGATAGAAATGTTGGATCAAATGGAAGAAACTCTAAAGTTGACAGAGGTGCAGTTTGAAGAAAGATTGAGTTGCTTGTTGAAGTTGAAGAATATTAATGCTATGGAGGCTAGGAAATGGCATGCAGGAGCAAAGCAAAATGATTTTAGATGGGGAAATTCTAATTCTTCTTATTTTCACAGAATCGCTAATGCCAAGAAGAAAAGGAACACAATTGTGAAGTTGGATATTGAGGATGTGGAGTACTTTGGACAGGAGAATTAAGATGGAGATGAAGAATTATTTTGAAGACTTGTTCACTGAAAAATGTGATATAGCTTTTTCTTTAGACAATCTGCATTTTCCTGGTATTGATGAAGAAGAAAAAGATGAAATGGAGAAGGAGTTTTCAGAAGATGAAGTGTTTAATGTCATAAAGCAATTTGGTGCTAATAAATCTCCAGGACCAGATGGGTTCTCTATGGAGTTTTATAAAAACTGTTGGCATATCATTAAGAATGATGTTATGAGGTTGTTGGAGGAATTTCATAAGAATGGTTCATGGGATTGGAGAATGAATTGTTCTTTTATATCCTTAATTCCAAAAAAAAAAAAAGATTCATGTTCTCCAAGAGATTTTAGACCATTGAGCTTGTTAGGGAGTGCTTATAAGATTCTTTCTAAGGTTCTAGCTAACAGACTCAAGAAGGTGATGCACAAGTTGGTCTCTGATTATCAAGGTGCCTTTGTTAAAGACAAACAGATACGATATGGTGTGCTGATAGCTAATGAGTGCATTGATAGTAGACTAAAGGATAGTAAGCCAGGTGTTATGTGTAAAATTGATATGGAGAAGGAATTTAATAATATGAAGTGGAAATCTTTGATAAGGATCTTAGAGGAGCATGGGTTTGGCATAAAATGGATTGGCTGGATGAATTGGTGTATTTCTACATCTAATATATCTATTTTGGTGAATGGTAGTTCAACTGAGAAGTTTAAACCTTCAAAAGGGCTGAGAAAAGGAGATTCCTTGTCACCTTTTTTATTTTTGTTGGTGGTTGAGGTGCTCTCTAAGTTTATTGATGATGTTGTGTTGAGGAATCAGTTACATGGGTTTCAGGTTGCAGAAGGTGGTTTAATGATATCTCATTTGCAGTTTGTATATGCAAATGCAGATGAGATAAGAAGATTACTTCGTATTCTTACTTCTTTAAAGGATAGTAAGCCAGGTGTTATGTGTAAAATTGATATGGAGAAGGAATTTAATAATATGAAGTGGAAATCTTTGATAAGGATCTTAGAGGAGCATGGGTTTGGCATAAAAGGTGTGAAGATTTCATTTGCGCATGTTTGTATATGCAAATGCAGATGAGATAAGAAGATTACTTCGTATTCTTACTTCTTTTGAAGATTTAACAGGTATGAAGTTAAATTTGGAAAAAAGCTCTATGATTAGTGTTGGTGCTGACAACTTAGTGAAGGATCTTGCAATGGAACTAGGTTGTAAAGTTGAGAAGCTGCCTATTAAATATTTAGGTTTGCCAGTTGGTGCTACAGCTAGATGCACTTATTTTTGGGATGATGTTATTAGAATGATGGAGGAGAAATTAGCTATTTGGAAGAAGAAATTTTTGTCTAAAGCTGGTAGGTTGGTTTATTATAAGAAGTTGTTTATCAAGTTTGCCAATTTATTTTCTTTCTTTGATTCATATTCCTGCTATTGTGGAGTTGAAGCTTACTATATTGATGAGGAAGTTTTTGTGGGATTCGACTGAGATTAAAGGAAAGATGTGTTGGGTTTCTTGGTTAAAAATTTGTAGACCTAAGCACATGGGTGGATTGGGGGTGAAAGATTTAAGATGTACAAGTAGAGCATTGAAGGCTAAATGAATATGGAAGTATGTCACAGAAAAAAGAGCTTTATGGAGAAGGGTTGTTCAACAGAAGTTTCAAAACAATGAGGAGGTGCATATTCCTTCTGATGATGCAAATAATCAAGGAAGAAGTATGTGGAAGAATATCCTTAATTCTTCAAATTTCTTACATGAGAAGGTGAGATTTAAGTTGAACAATGGAAGGGCTACAAGATTTTGGCTAGATAATTGGACTTCACTAGGTCCAATCAAGAATAGATACCCAACAGTGTATAAAGCTTGTAGAAACAAAACTGCTTCTGTTTCTGATATGATTTTAGATGGTAGACTTGTCTGTCACAGTAGGAGAAGGTTTACTCAACTGGAACAGATGGAATTAGATATGCTTTGCAATGAACTGGGACCTGTTCATATTTTGAATGGGGAGGAAGATCAGATTCATATTATGGAAGGGTTTACAGTAAAGAAGTGTTATGACTGGCAAATGGAAGATGATACAATATGGGATTTTGAGAAGTTTCTTTGGAAAAAAAAAAACATACCACCTAAAGTGAGTTTCATGTTATGGTAAAATTTCCATGAGTCATTGCCAACTAGAAGTATGCTTAAGCATAGAAGAGTACAAGTACAGGATGATAAGTGCTTATTATGTAGGAATGAGGAGAAAACTGCAGATCATCTTTTTGTGAACCGTCCTTATGCAGTGGAGGTGTGGAATTACTTCATAAACGCTTTTAAAGTGTCTTGGGTGATACCAAATTCTGTGAGAAGTCACTTTGAATCCTAGAGGTTCAATAATCTTGGTGGAAAATGCAAGTTAGTATGGAGAAAAGTGCTTTATGCTGTTATGTGGCATTTGTGGAAGGAAAGGGGTAATAGAGCTTTTGGAGGCAGGGCTAAAGAGGATGGAGAACTAGTTTTGATAATCAAGCAATCAATTATGCTTTGGTTGTCAGATGAGAAGGTTTTTAATGATTATATTGTAAACCAAGTTCTCTTCCAATGGGATACAGTTCTTCATACATAGATTGTGAACTGATCCTAGGCTTGTAAATTGTGTACTTATTCTCTCTTTTTTTTTTTTTAATATATAACCTTCCTTTTCAAAAAAAAAAAAAAAAATCTACCGATTCTCACAGATTTTGGGCCGATAGGATTAGCCGGTCACATTTTTGGACGGTGGGTCCCACAAATATGTGAAAGTAGATAGATTTTACGGAATATTCTCCGCGGTACGTTTAGATTTGTGTTTAGTAAAGCAAACAACCATTTTTCTTTAAAAATCCAAAAATTTCACAACTACATAAAAAAAAATCCCGAGCAAAATTTCGAGAGGATTCGGCAGTCATTGACAAATTTTCTAGTATTAAAATATTGTTGGGCAAAGTGGATCCCTACTCTACTATTTTCAGGATTTTTTTTCCGGTTGGTTTCGTAAATAAATCAGCATATAACCAAGGGAGGAATATGCACCTTGGGTTAGAGGGATGGAGATAGTCAGAGCTAAATTAGTGAGATCAAAATTAGAGAAAACAAGATTCAAGACACTAAAAGTGGACAAATTTGTTACGGACCAATGATATCCAACCGTTCATGTCTCCCTTAGAATCATTTTTCGGGGACTACTCAAAAATGGAGGGGGATACTCCTCAATTTTTTGGGTGGATATTAGAAGTAAAATGAGTCACCCTTATCTAAGTTTTTTTTAATACCAAACTTGCCCTTGGTAATTAAATTAGTTAGTGTAATGATTAATTAGTGTTAGTGTAATGATTAATTAGTGAGGTTAGATTAATTAGTGAGGTTTTTTAAAAGAATAATTTTTGAGAAGAAGGGTTTTTTTTTTTTTTTTTGTTGTTGTTGTTTTTAAGATGGTTGATTTCGAAATGAGGGTTTTGGGTACTTAGGTATACTTCAAATTTAGTTAATGTTGCGGCAAAAACTTTCGAAAAAATGAAAAATGTATAAACTGATTTCGACCATGGAAATAAATTTCGGCTACGACATCTGAAGAACAGGTAGCCGAACTCATCTGCAAGTGTAGTTCGGCTAATAGTTCTGAAGACACAGGTAGCCGAACTTAGCTTTAATGGAGTTTTTGTTTTCAGTGAAAAGTTCGGCTAAGAAAAAAAATTTGCGACGTAACCGAACTATAAGTTCGGCTGGGAAAAAGAAAATTCGACGTAACCGAACTCAATATATAGGTTTTCAGAAAAAAGTTCGGTTAGGAGAAAATAATTGCGATGTAACCGAACTAAAAGTTCGGCTAGGAAAAAAGGAAAAAAATGTTGCGACGTAACCGAACTAAAAGTTCGGCTGTGAAAAAAAAATTGCGAGGTAACCGAACTTATTCTGATAGAAAAAAATCCATTAAAGCTGAGTTCGGCTAGTTCGACAAACTGTTTCACATAATTCCTAGCCGAATTTCTCTCTGCAACTTCCATTTTCAACTCATTTTGATGATTACTACTCAATTTTTCAACCAAGTAATGGGTTTGTGGAATTTTTTTTGAAGCGGAAAGAAGAGAAGAAAATGAACCCTCTAATAATAACGGATTTGTGAAAATTTAAAAGTAATGGATTTGTTATAATTTGGATTTTGATTTTGTTTTGTTAATGATTTAGATTAGGTTATATATATTAGATTAGTTTTAATTTAATTAGGTTAAGGGTAGGTTAGTCATTTCCCCACTTTAGGACACCCCTTATAAATATAGGGTAGACATTCCTACCACAAAGTAGTCCCCCTCCATTTTTGAGTAGTCCCAAAGGGCCTAGGGGTGAGCATGGGCCGGTATGGACCGGTTTTCATCTCCTCCGCATCCAATCCAATGCACTACGGATTTCAAATTTGGCATCCGCATCCAAACCATATCCAATGGATGCACGGATGGACGGATTGGATGCGGATAATCCAACGGATTTGTTTTAGTTAAAATTTATAGTAAAGAAAATAAAGCCAACACAAATGACTCCTTATAAAACCTACATATCCTATATATGTATGCAAATATAAAAATGCCATGTACAACACCCCAAGCAAACACCTTAAAAATTCATAAATGATCCATAATATTTTCTAGAACTATATAAATGCCCTTAATTTAACGGATATGGATGTCAAACGGATTTTCAAGGTTGCATCCGGGCCCAATCCGTAATCCGTTGGATTCCAAAAATTCCATCCGCAACCAACCCATTAACGAACGGTCCAGATATCCATCCGCAAAAGAACGGTCGGTCCCGGTTAAATCCGCGGATTACGGGTCAAATGCTCACCCCTAAAAGGGCCCATTAATCAAGTGGAGGGACATTGGATCGTTTCGGAGAATCGGAGCGTCAAGTCGTCAACTTGGTTCACCTCCATATGTGCCATATTAATGGACCAATGTTGTTAAACAACAGGCCCAGTGACCAAGCCCAAAAACTCTAATAGTAATCAATTACATCCTCCTAGGCTCCTAGTTGGTGATCAAATCCTTAAAAGAAGTACCAATTATTACAAGATAGTCATCAGCGCTAGATTACATGTGTATTCTGATCTCCCAGTTATGTAAAACTTGCATTTTGTCAATGAAACGAAAAGTGTCCTGCTCACAACACCATAGTATGAGCATACGCAATGTGAAGAATAATCTCATATCTGGAGACTTATGCCTTCCTCCAAAAACTCATTTTTTCTTTCGTCCCATACAACCCATATCAAAGCATAGTGCAGTAGTTTCCATAGTTCCTTACTCCCCGCCATTCAATACATTCCATTCCCAAGCATTAAAAAGATGTAAAACCGTGCACAGAACTGGCCAAGAAACATGAAAAGCCTTGATAAAATAATCCCGGACTTCAAAAGTTTTAGAACAGGTGAATGAATAAGTGATTTGTAGTTTCATCCACCAGCCCACACATAACACGGGTTTGCACTTTCAACTTCCACTCCTACATGAATCGGCACATCTCGAGTAGGCAAAGAATTGTTGAACAACGCCCACCATGAAGAAAACTAACTTTATCAGAATTGTTTTCTTCCATAGATGCTTACTGTATGAGCAATCTTCCATAGTTCCTGCCATAGCTTCATAGCACACCTTAGTTGAGAACTTGTCTCCGAAAAATTTAACTTCATCATCACCTTCAGTCAGCACAGGAACCACTCCCAGATCTCTTCTTAAAAGATCCCACTCCAACTGTTCATTAGCATTTAAACTATGTTTGAACACACCAATCCATTTGTTTTTCATGAATCATATCAAAGAATGATTTGCTTGTTTATTGTGACAAGCTTTGAAAATAACTGAAATAGATCTTTAAGACACCCATTCACTGACCATTTATCGTACCAAAATCGAATTCCCTTTCCATTTTTGGTTGAAAAGTCATTGAGCCTTGAATTTCGGGGACCAATCTTGTAACATTTCTCCAAAGACTTCTCCCTTGAGCGGCATCATCATCTGTTGGTAAAATTACATCTTCTGAGGCTTGCATCTTCTGTTGAACTATCCTTCTCCAAAGGGCATGCTTTTGTTTCGTGTACTTCCAAACCCATTTGACCAGAAGAGCCTTATTAGTTGCTCTTAAGCTTTTCACACCTAAACCCCCACAATTTTTTTGACCTGCATATCTTTTTCCATCCCACCCAAACCATTTTTCTTTTCTCTTGTGTAGTGTCCCATAAAAAGTTCCTCATTAAGGCCACCATCTTCTTTTCCACACCCACTGGCAAATTAAACAAAGATAAGTAATAAATAGGTAAGCTTGAGAGACAATGTTTTATAAGAACTAGTCTTCCAGCTTTATTTAAATACTTTCTCTTCCAAGTAGCAAGTTTCATCTCCATCTTTTCCAAGACCGAATCCCAAATTGAAACACTTCTTGAAGTTACTCCAATAGGAAGACCAAGGTATTTAATAGGCAACTTCTCAGTTCTACAGCCTAACTCTTTAGCAAGAGCTTCAATAACACCATCTGCACCCACACTAATCATAGTGCTTTTCTCGAGATTTAGTCTCATACCTGTTAAAGCTTCAAATATAGAGAGAATGATAAAAAGTCTTGTAACTTCATTAGGATCTGCATTCAAGAAGATGAGCGTATCATCTGCAAATTGTAGATGAGAGATGATAGTCCCAGTTTCTGCTACTTTGAATCCACTTATCTGCCCTCTCTCAACAGCATCATTCATTAACTTGGATAGAATTTCCACCACAAGAAGAAAGAGATAAGGGGAGAGTGAATCTCCTTGTCTAAGTCCTTTGCTTGGCTTGAACTTCTCAGTAGAACTACCATTCACAAGGACTGACAGATGCGTTGAGGAAACACACCATTTAATCCACCCAATCCACTTTTCACTAAATCCATGTTTGTGAAGAATACAAAAGAGAGCTTGCCAATTGATATTATCAAAAGCTTTCTCCATATCAATTTTGCATAAGATACCTGGCACTTTAGACTTCATTCTACTATCCACACACTCATTGGCAATGAGAACACCATCTAGAATTTGTCTATCATGAATAAAAGCTCCCTGAAAGTCTGAAATGAGTGAAGGCATCACTGTTTTCATTCTCTCACCCAGCAACTTGGAGATAATCTTGTAAGCACTTCCAATTAAACTCAGAGGTCTAAAGTCTTTTGGAGTACAAGAATCTTCTCTTTTAGGAATGAGAGTAATGAAAGAACAGTTAAGTCTCCAGTCTAGAGAACCATACCTGAAAAAATCATCTAGCATTTTCATAAAATCACCTTTAATAGTGTTCCAGCACTTCTTATAGAATTCAACTGAAAACCCGTCAGGCCCTGGTGATTTGTTAACTCCCATCTTTTTGATAACACTCCAAACTTCATCTTCCGTGAAGCTTCTTTCCAACCAAATCTTCCTGTCTTCACTAACACTTGGGAAATTCAGAGAACTTAATGAAGAAAAAACATTATTTTGGCCAGAGAACAAATTCACATAGTAATTCCGTATTTCTTCTTTGATTGCAGTTTGATCAAAACAATCAACACCATCTATTTGGAGCTTGGCAATGGTGTTTCTCTTCCTTCTGGAACTAGCAATCCTGTGAAAATAACCGGTGTTAGCATCTCCCCACTTAAAGCCATTTTGCTTAGCTCTAAGCTGCCATTTTCTAGCTTCTGAATTTTCCACCATTTTTAATTTTATCTTGAGCTGCAGCCTTCCTTCAAACTGGTCAGGTGTAAGAGCTCCACTCTCTTCTAAGAGATTAAATTCCCCAATTTTCTCAGTCAGAATTCTTTTATCTCTGCCCACAGCACCAAACTCAATCAAACCCCAAGACTTAATGAAGTACTTAAGATTTTTTAAGTTTTAGGAAAAATACTGAACTAGCACTACCACTGTAATGCATTGCATTCCACCAGATAGCAACCTTCTTCTCAAAGTCTTTATGCTCAGTCCAACTTTTTTCTAGTTTAAAATATGGTTTGCTACTGATTGAATGACTTGTAATAACCATAAGTGGATTATGATCAGACACAGTTCTAGTTAGTGCAATTTGCAAAGCAGAAGGGAATGCCTCATCAAACTCAACACTAAATAAAAACCTATCAAGCCTGCAAAGAAGGGGATCAGTTTGATTATTAGACCAAGTATATGCTCCTCCTACCAAAGATTGATCCACCAACTCTTGTTGCAGAATGAAGCTGTTTAGGAAGCCAGAATTCCTACTGTCTGCTTCACCCTTATTTCTTTCTTCATCTGATCTAACTGCATTAAAGTCACCTGCAAAGCAAATTGGACCAGGCCACCAATGTCTAATCTCTTGCATGTCATCCCAAAACTCTGATCTAGCATTATATTCACATGGACTGTAAACATTAGTTATAGCCCATTTGAAACCATTGACTTTGTTAATTAGCAAAGTAGAAATGTTGTTATACCCAATTCTCTCATCTTCCTTTGTGAATTTATTACTGTCCCATATAGATAAGACACCACCACTAGCACCCACTGAAGGAATATATGACCAATCAAAAGAATCATCATACCAAAGCTGTCTTATGAACCAGTTAGAAAACTTCATAATTTTAGTTTCTTGAACTAGGCAGACAGCACACTTTTGACTATTAATGAGATTTTTAAGAGAAGTAATCTTATCAAAATCATTAAGACCTCTTATGTTGTAGCTTAAGATTTTAAAATCCATCACCAAAACTCCTCCCTTGTACTTCAGAGCACCCAATCAATTCCTCCTCCTGTGGTAAACAGTTTTGATCTGAAACTTCCTTCTCCACATTATCTTGTTCCAATTTCTTACCGACATTCTCCTCCTCCTGACTATTGAACCTTTCTTTGTATTTAAGAACCAGTTGAGTCATATTCTTCCTTAGAGACGTTACATTGTCATTACTGATGTGCCCATAACTACAGGCCAGGGTAACAAAAGAATTAACGGTCTTGTTAATATTTTCTTCTTCTCCATTCTTAATATTCTTCGTCAAGTGTAGTTGTTGAACAACTTCATCTTCCAACTCTTTTCTTGCACTCCCATCGGCTGATAATTCCCGTTCCCTTCCATCATTATTATAATCTCCCATACTTCCGTTCACAGAATCTTCATCTTCACGTAAACTTCTATAGCGAGACCCTAATAAAGAAGTATTAATATTTGTATTTGTATTGGGATCCAAAAACCCACCTCTTCTTGGTTTTGAAACGAAAATCCAACTGCCGTCTTTATCCTCGCTAATTACTTGCCCCACACCTTCTTCAAGATAGCCTTGAATAATTTCCTTACTTACCACCTTTGGATTAGGTTGGTCTTCACCACCCATCTGACTTCGAGAATTACGTGTTGTGGAAGCAAAGTCTGGATTTTCCAAATTTGTTGCCTGAAATAACTCATCAAATTTTTGTACCTTCCTTGCATATTCCAGATCCGAGAGCTGATCTTTGGGCGAATATCTCGGATCCCAATTTACCTGCAACACCATCTTCTCTCCTTCCATCTCCATTAGCAACACCGCTGGAACACCTTGACATCCACCATTAATGGATATTCTGAAAAAATGACAAGCTCTTTTTTCTTTAATCTGCAGAGTTTCCAATGAGATTCTGTTCATATCTCCCAACTTATTGCCAATGTTTATCATAGATTTAGAATTCCAAAATCTGTAAGGTAGTCCCTTAATAACAAACCACTGGATTTGTTTATAATAATCATCTACTTGGTAATTGTTTTGAGCGTGTTCCTTTTCCGTCATGACTTGATCACCTGGAGAAATTCCTTCTTTTGTGAAGATTAGACCAGTATCTTTGTCCTCTTTCCCAAACCATTTGCAAACTTTTATGATTATGTCTTTCTGAGTCCATATGATAGGTCTCCATAATATCTTCCATTCTTCTTCCTCCATCTTAAAAGCTGCAGTTAGTGCATTGATTTCTTTAAACTCAATGTATCTAGAAGACCGTATCTTCTTTTTGATAAAACCTGCAACCTTCCTCCAAGGAGTTTTGTGTGATATCTTGACTAAACCCCATTTCTGATCTACAATTTCCTCTTGATGCAGTTTTGGAAAGCTAGAATCAGACTGTAAAGATCCCACAGCATTGTTGTTCTTCTTCATTAAAAAAGACTCCATCACCTCAGCTAACAAAGCCCAGTTCTCCCTACTATCTCCTCCCGGAAAACAGAGATACTGAACTTTTTACCATCTCCATCCTTTTTAAACCTGGATAATCTTAAGTATTCACAACATCATTTCTCTGCAGTTGCATCAAATATACATCTTCTCCCAACCTTTCTGACCATTTCTCCTTTATAGATTCACCCTCCGATATAGACACCAAAATGTGAATCATCCATGAAACCATCTTTTTATCTATAGCAAGCCAAGATCTGAAGCCTCCACTGCCTCTTTCTGTGAACTTTATTACCTTAACAGCACCAACACTATCTTCTTCAATGGTAAAAGATTTTCTATCCAGTTGAATGAATCTTCTCAATGGTTTATTCAGATTTTTAAAAGAAGTACCAATTGATGATAATTTATTTCTTCTTCACGACTTCATTGATGATAGTTTATTTCTCTCAACCTATAATGCTCACACAATTGTAAAAAGGAATTAAAGTCCAGAACTTTTTCTAATTGTTTTTCCTTGGCTTGCTGGCCATTGTTGAAGTTAGTTGGTTCTTTACTGAAATTGTACTAGGGTAGATGCTCTTTCAATACATTGATCAACATTGATTAACTAACGACGTGCATTCCACAAAGTACAAGTAAACTAACCCGTGTAACATGCATCAACACTAAAAAAATACCAATCACTCGTCTTATATATCCCCTCTATCTAATCAACCCGTTAGGCCAACTGTTGGCCGTACTTTGTTAGTACGGACTGGTGGACTGACTGCTTGTTGGCTTAGCCCCCAAAAGTCGATCAACAAACCTTTAGTGTTGTTAGTTAAGGATATGTCTGCTTGGAGCTCTCCAGGACCAGATGGTTTCCAAGATGATTTTTACCATGCTAATTGGAGTATTGTTGGTAACGATGTTGTTCATGTTGCGCAGAATTTCTTTGATACAGAATACATGCCTATGGATTTCAATAAGATATCTTTCGATATGGTGGATTTGAGCTTCATTCTTGCTATTATGAACCAAAAGGGACTTAGCGTCAAATGGTGCAACCTCATACATCAATGTATTTCTACCACTCACTTAGTTGTCTGATAAATGGTGCTTCTAGCAAATTCTTTAACCCCTCCAAAGGGCTTACACAAGGGGACCCTTAATCCCCCTACCTTTTCCTGTTATGTATGAAAGCTCTCTCTAGAAGCCTCATGCATACTGAAAATACCGGCGTGATTCATAGCACTTAAATATGTCCTGCAGCACCACCCATAAGTTATCTCTTATTTGCTGATGATTGCATTTTCTTCTGTAAGGCTAATATGCAGGAATGCAAGAATCTGTGGATATCTTTAGTAGTTTTAGTGTCTCTTCTGGGAAAATGATCAATTTTATAAATCTGGTATAATCTTCAGCAAGAACACTAATATTGCATTGCTAAACTTAAATTCAGTCTAGCTAGCTGGAAAAAAGAAAATCTCTCTCCAAATGGCAGAGCCACCATGATTGCTAGTGTTACCTCCACTTCAAGTATCAACCAGATGAACTATTTAAAGCTTCATAAGAAGACTTGCAAGGACATCGACAAACTTTAAAAGGACTTCTTCTGGAATAAAGACCTTGGGAAGCTAGTAACTGATTAAATAAGATTAAAAAAAGGCGAACTCTAAACTTAATAGGGAAATGTCACTGAACATGCGATACTCACACACATAAAGCTAAACTAGTAACTAGTACCAGGGTGTCCTTATATATTGAGTGACCAAATATAACAAGGGATATGATAGTGCTCACATCCTCAACGCTAATCCTTGTTGTCAAGAATAATGTTTTGAAAAATTGAATGTAATGAACAAAGTACCCTCAAACGATAAATCTTCATAAAAAAAATGGGACCATTGAACTTGGACATAAGGAACATGCCCCCTTTGATAATCACATGAGAGTTAAAAATCTTCTTTCATTGTTCATAGAAGGTAATCTGATATGTGTTAGTATGTCTTTCCCACCTTTTTCTTCAATTACAACACATGAAAAACAGGATGAATCCTAAAAGTAGGCGGTAGTGAGAGTCTGTTAGCTACTTTACCAATCTTTTCCAACACTTGATAGGGACCAAAAAACTTGTCCGAGAATTTCAAATTCTTCTTCAAATGGATAAAAGTTTGTCTATATGGTTGTAAACATAGATAAACCAAATCTTCAATATTAAAGAATTTCTCGACTTGTTTATTATCAGCCTGTTTCTTGATACGATGTCGGGCCTCAAGTAAGTTGTGCTCCAATATATACTTCTGTCATTACCTCTCTAGTGCGTGTAGACCTCTACAATGGAGTTAGATATGATACCACATAGATACTGAGGTGGATCATAGCCATTTAAAACTTGAAATTTATGGGGTCATCTTTAAACTGGTGTGGTATGATGTATTAAACCACCAATCCGCAATAGATATCATGAAGCCCACTTAATATAGGTTTATAAATGCACATACAACGCAGATTAGACTCTATGCAAGCATTTACATGTTCTGATGACCATCAGTCTGTGGATGTTATGAGGTACCCAAATGAAGTAAAAAATATAAAACCTTACACAACTCGCGCCAAAACCTACTTAAGAAGATTACATCTATATCAGATATGATTGTTGATAGAATTCCATGTAACTTTAAAATATAATCAATGAATACTCTAGCACCGACGAAGTTGTTTAAGGATGAATTAAGGATGCAAAGTGACTGTATTTATTAATTAAATCGATCCACAATAACCAGTTGACCTCTCTCCCTTATGATTTGGCAAGACAATAATGAAACCCATACTAATATGCTTCCAAGCCTGGTCAAAAATAAGTAGTGGTTGAAGTAGGCTAGCTGGAGATGTATGTTTCACCTCGTTATGCTGACACATCACATTCCTTAATGAATCATATTAAATATTTTTTCATACCGCAACTACTCAAAATAAGCTTGGCACGTTGGTAACTAGCCTGCATTCATAGTGGCCCCCCCAAATAGCAGATGATTACGCAGCTGCGAGGATTTTATGATGAACATCACAAGATAAGCCTATGTAGATTTTTCCATGACATGAGAGTAAAAGTGTCCATTAGGATTCAAAAGAGATAAAATGAGTTTGGTATCCAATTTTATGTCAATATGGCATCTTCATAAGTAGCTTGCATCTCCTCAAGGTATTTTCGTTAAGTCGTGGAGAGTGTGGAGCAAGAGGCTCATAAAGCATCAACAACTCTATTGTCTACACCCTTTTTCTAGTATAAAGTGTAGTCATATTTTAATTACTTGGTCAACCACTTTTGTTGGAACATGGTGTGTACCTTTAGTGCATAACAATAAGTCTAGATCCACCAAGGATGAAATCCCGTGGAATCCACCGCGTGATACAAAAACTGTGGGGCCCATAGTAAATTAAAACCCCATCCCCTATTTTTCTCCTGGTGGGCCCCAGGGGTTTCTCTCACTAGGTGTATTTTGCGGTGAAAAATATACGGTGTGTATAGCAAAGACGAGTGCATAAAGTATTTAATACTTTGATAGTCAATAAAATCTTGGCGCACTGCAAACCCATAAAGTATAATACCAAATGGGACAGGATAACATTCTAGAAAGATTAGATAGAGAAATGGCAACCCGACATTGGCGCACTGCAAACCCACCTGCAGTAGTTACTCATCTTCCAAGAATAGCATCCGATCACGCCCCAATACTACTACAACAAAAAGCAATGGATTGGCAGGGAACAAAAAACTATAAATTTGAACACCTATGGCTCTCTCATCCCCAACTCAAACAAGTGGTTGAATCAGTTTGGGAACGACAACATGATATTGAACCTACTCTGGATCTTTAACTAAAGCTGATAACAACCGGACAAACACTATTGGAATGGAACAAGGAAACTTTTGGCCATCTACCAACTATGATCAAGAAATCGATAGCCAAGATAAAACACGCTCAACATCAATGTGCTACACAATCGGGCAACGATCTGGAACTTTGGCTATCTCAAGAAAAACAACTCAGAATTGAACATGTAGAGCTATTACAATATCATGCGACATACTGGCAGCAAAGATCCAAAATCCAATGGTTACAATCGGGCGATCTCAACACAACATTCTTTCATACCAAAGCCACCATCCACAGAGCCTGTAACAATATACAATAACTACAGGACTCACAAAATAACTGGATTAACAAGAAGGAAGACGTTGTTCAGCTCATTCTGGATCACTACTCTCAACAATATACAACCCCACCTACAATGATAAATGAAGATCTCTTTACAAATATCAGGCCAAGATTAACTCCCAGACAATCAGATCTACTTACGAAGGAGGTGACTATAGCAGAAATCAAACAAGCTCTCTTCTCCATAAATTCTAAAAGTGCTCATGGTCCAGATGGCTACACAAGTAAGTTTTTCAAAGTTTTCTGGGAAACAACGCACTCTCAATTGATAGCAATGGTTCGAAGCTTTTTTAATAATCTAAATATACACCCGCTCATGAATCATACAAACATAACATTAATACCTAAAGTTGACCATCCTTCAAAACCTTCACAGTTCAGACCCATTGGGCTTTGTAACGTCATATATAAAATCATTGCAAAAATCCTAGTCAACCTAATTAGGCCCCTTCTCCCGTTCTTAATAAGCCCCTTTCAAAGTGCTTTTGTACCGCAAATATCAATACATGACAACATAGCAATTGCTGGAGAAATCTTCCATCACAACAAAACCTCAAACCTCACCAAGGATCCAAAAATAGCTTTAAAACTTGATATCCAGAAATCCTATGATAGTTTAGACTGGGGATTCATCAAAACCGCCTTTACAAAACTTGGATTCCCATCAGCCTTTATAGATTACATTATGTTATGTGTCACAACAGTTACATATTCGGTCAACATAAATGGTACCCCTCATGGCTACATCACCCCAACTAGGGGTATCAGACAAGGAGACCCGCTTTCTTCCTATATTTTCATCATATGTGCTGAACCTACAAAACCAAAAATTAGTTCGAGGTCTGAACATATCAAAAAAAGCGCCTCCCATTATTTATTTGATGTACGCGGATGATCTACTAATCACATATAAAGCCTCGGATCAGAGTAACCAACACCTTAAAACCCTACTCCAATCCTACGGAACTTCTGCAGGACAAGTAATTGATACCTCAAAATCAGTAACAATTCATCACCCAAGATTAGACCCGATTCAAGTAAATTAATGATCTTCAGCATTTCTTCGATATGCCGGAAACATCAAAACCTACAACCTATCTAGGGGTCCAATTCAAACATGGAAGAGCATCCAATAAAACCTTCGCACCCCTCTTACAAAGATTGTCCCGAAGCTAGAGGATGGATGACAAAATGCCTAACTCAAGCTGGAAGATTCATGCTCATCAAAACTTCACTAGTTCCTACCTCAAACCATATTATGAAAACACAGAACCTACCCAGAAATGTGCACAAACAAATAGATCTTATCACTAGGAACTTTTTCTGGGGACATGACTCAACAATTAAAAAACTTCACCCTATAGGCTGGGATAAAGCATCCAAACCAGTATCTGAAGGAGGGTTATGCATAAGGAAAAGTAGTGATCACAACAAGGCTCTCCTCATGAAGAGAATTTGGAATTTACATGAACAACCTAACTCCATTTGTGGAAGTCTATTCAATGCAAAATATCTTGATCAACAACCAATTCTACATGGCATTAATTACATACCTTCCTCCTCCAGTCCTCAATGGAGACAATTGGCATCAATTGTCCCCACCATGCAACAACTGATTTTTCATCGGATTGGAAATGGGTTTTCAACTCCAATAGAATCAATTGGATTCCACACTCACCAAATCTAGACCCATCACAATGTTACCCAATCCGAATGGTAGCAGATATCATTGATCCAATATCCCATACTTGGAATCAGGAAAAACTAGGCACCCTTCCCAATCTTATAGCCCAAAAAATCATAAACATCCACCTTTCCCAACATATCCCCCAAGATGAAATTATCTGTCCACATTCAAAATATGGAAAATACACCACCTCTTCGGGATACAAATGTCTAACTCAAGGTCAATCAGCTCTGATCCCTCTACCATCTACCAAATTCATGTGGACTTTACCATGTCCACCAAAAATTCAGCTTTTCTTGTGGAAAGCAATCAATGAAGGACTATCAACCTTCTCTCTTCTACATCACATCCATTTGACCAACTCTGACATATGCCCAGATGCAATGTTGATCCGGAATCGGTGAGTCACATTCTATTTCATTTTCCAACGACGACTATATCATGGAACACCTTGCTCACTCAACTTTCAAACACTCCAAACTCCACCCCCTCCCTTATTTAACTTTAACACCTCAGACAACCATTTCCCAAATCCTTCAACAATCTGCACCAACTTCTGCAATCTCCTTCTTTTACTTTCTTTTCTGGACCTTATGGCTGGCTAGAAATGATCTTATATACCGCCAAAAGCAAACAACATCGGAAGAAATCTTGATCTGGGCTCAAAAACTACAACAAGAATTCTCCGCGGCGCTACATTCACTGCCACCGATCGTACCAGGAGATGCCCTAACAATTAACAACCCAAGAGGAGACAAAAGGATATCAACAATATCAGTGGGATTGTCCATTCCGAACATCAATTGGATTAAGATTAACACAGATGGAGCAGCTAGAGGTCACCCAGGGTTTGCAGGGGCAGGATTCATCTGCAGAGACTCCGATGCACGAACTTTAATGTCTATGGCTCAACCTCTGGGAATTACGACTGCCTTAACTGTAAAAACTTGGGCTCTATTATTAGCATTAAGAACAGCAACAGAGAGGAAATGGCCAAAAGTCATATTTGAAACTAACTCAGAGAACTTCCCGCGCTTCATCACTTCCTCTACCCCCGCACATTGGCACATCTCAGGTATGATTGAGGAAATAAAGAATTGATTTCAAGAGATTCCGCATGTTGCTATTCAACACAACTACAGGGAAGAAAATCAGGCAGCGGATGGTTTGGCCAATCACGTGGCAGATAGAAGTCAAATGGGAAATTCATCAACAAAAATATGGGACCAGGCAATCCCATTTTTTATTAGTCAAATTCTATTTCATGATTCTATGGGGACCACATACCCACGACAAATTGTAACCTAATTTCCTTTCAATAAAATGCATGCTTCAAAAAAAAGAAAAATCTTGAAACGAGAACCCAACAAATAAGATTTTCATTTGGTGTCAGACATATAACAATTCCCAACAATATTTTTTCATAAATAGATAAGGACCCGTACCTCATCTGCATAGCCTTAATGAAGTAGGCAATATGTCTTTCTTGTTGCGTCAATCCAGGCTACTCACATTCTACTATCACTAGTATCAGTTTTCACTTCAAACTCCTTAGTAAAATCAAGCAATATTAGAACTCGAGTAGTAGTCACCACATTCTTTAACCGTTCAAAAGCCAACTCTGCCGCAGGATACCATGAGAAACTATTCTTTTTTAATAGCTCAGTTAGAGGCTGACAAATGAGTCCATAACCTTGCAAAAACTTGCGATAGTAATTAACCTAATCATGCCCAAAACTCCTCTCAAGCTTTTGAGAGTGCCAGGCCTATGCCAATTAATTATACACTCAATATTTGTAGGATCAACAACCACTCTATCCTTGGTGGTGATATGACCGAAAATACTCTATTTGGTGATTCCCGAAAGAACACTTTTTGCGCGTAAGCAGTAATAAATGATCTTGAAAAGTGGTTAGGGGAGTGTAAAGGTGCTGGCAATGAGAAGCTAAGTAAGAGCTATAAACTTATCTATCATCAAAAAGAACAAGAATAAACTTTCTGAGATGAGGTTTGGAAATGTCACTCATGAGTGATTGGAAGGTTTTCGGGAATTAGTGACCCAAATTAAAAGGGCATGACTCGGAATTCAAAATGACCATGATATGTACAAAAATTAGTTTTTTGCACATCAGGTGGGTGAACTCGAATTTGGCGATTCCCCGAACAAAGATCCAACTCCGAAAAAAGTTGAGCCACGTGTAGCTCATCAAACAATTCATCAATAATATGGATATATTGCACTTATTTTTTAATAGTAATGGTATTCAACTTGCGATATTTAACACAAACCTCCAATCTCCATACGTCTTCTTGACTAACAACACTGATGAAGAAAATAGATTATGACTGGGTTACCAATTTATCAATAATATCTTTATGTACATATGACACACGATAAAGTGATATGGTGATCATGTGATATTTCAAGGAGAAGTAAGGTGGGAAGTTGAAAATGGAAGGAAGCTGCTCTAGGACCTTAGTAATTGTGCAGCTACGTGATTCTGTTGGACTGTCACTGATAAGGAGACCAACTAACTAATTTAACTATACTCTCCTTTTTGATTCATCCTCTGTATTAAAGTTCCTCACATAAGGAAGATTGAAGCCTCATCCGTGCACATACTAATTTAATTTTCTTTCCTATATACTGAAATTTAATCAACAACTTCTGAAAGTCAAAGACAACTGAACTTAATCCTCTCATCCAATCCACCGCAAGGACCATATCACAATCGTAAATCATGTGAAAATATGTGGCCCTGCATACTTCAAGTAAATCCAGGGTATTTAACTTGACTGAGTAGTTTGTTACCATCTTCTACCGTGACCTGCAATATTTGAGTTGGTGTAGTGGTGCTACCACTCTTGTTTGCAGCTATGGGTCTATGGAGCTATGAGTACTACCACTATCTGAAAAAGCGGGGGTCTAACAACCACACCCAATATTTCGTTCGGAAATATGAATAGACAAACTCCAATATACTTTCAAGAGAATCAAATAGACAGTCAGACTCAATCTAGAGAAAAGTATATCAAAGAGTTTATATCTCAATTTCTCAATTCAATTTGCAATCAGCAAATAGGAATTTGCGACCCCGATTGAATAAGAGAAATAACTTGAACGGTACCAAAGACCAATGTTCAAGTGTCAGTCAATTTATATCAACAACCAAAGGTTAGATTATCTAATTGATTGATCTTAACGCACAACCTGTGATATTTCTATTATATAACAAAATATAATGCGGAAAAGAAATAACACAGATAACATAATTTTGTTAACGAGGAAAACCGCAAATGCAGAAAAACCCCGGGACCTAGTCCATCTTTGAACACTACACTGTAATAAGCCGCTACAGACACTAGCCTACTACCAATGAACTTCGGACTGGAATGTAGTTAATCCCTAATCAATCTCACACTGATCAAGGTACAGTTGCGCTCCTTATGTCTCAGAACCCCAACAGGATTCTACGCACTTGATTCCCTTAGCTGATCTCACCCACAACCAAGATTTGCTACAACCCAAAGTCGAAGACTTGATAACCAAATTTATCTCACATAGAAAAGTCTATTGGAATAGATAAATCTGTCTCCCACAGAAACACCTACGAGTTTTGTTCCGTCTTTTGATTTTTCAAGGTGCACATGAACCAATTGATAAACCAGACTTATATTCCCAAAGAATAGCCTAGTATTATCAATCACCTCACAATAATCTTAATCATATGGTAGCGAAACAAGATATTGTGGAATCACAAACGATGAGACGAAGATGTTTGTGACTACTTTCAATCTTACATATCGGAGATAAATCTCAAACAGATCTTAGCAAAGATAATAATCAATCACGATAGTAAAAGTAACATCAGAACACGCAACTACAGAGAAAATTGTTGGGTCTGGATTCACAATCCCAATGAAGTCTTCAAGTTGTTAACCTTCAGGGTTTTGTGAAAAACCTAAGGTTAAAGGAGAATCGACTCTAGTCGCAACTAGTATCACACAAAAGGTGTGGGGATTAGGTTTCTGTTGATGGGTGAAAACTACTCCTGCAGAATTTGGTAATTTGGGGTGTGGATGAGGAATGAATCTAAACCTTCAACAAATGCACTGCGCGGTGAGTGCTTGTAGATTCGAGAGATCAACTGTGCAAGTCCGGCCTAAACCAAGAAATGGCCGTTCCAGATTTGTTTCGGTCACAAAGTGAAGGAGATGGGGTTGATCTTAGGGAGGGAAGCGAAGGAGGTGTTGAGATTGTGTAGGTGTTGGCTTGCTTATGACTTGTAACGTAAAGATGAGCAAGCTTACGGTTGATGCAAGCAGTGCTCGAGTGTTTGAATACGGTTTTTGTATTAACACTTGGTTTCTGTCGTCTGAACTTGTGTTGTTCTCCGTTATTCCCTGTTGTTGGAAATAGGGCGGAGAACCTATTTATACAAGTCATTGAGCCTCATTCACGTTTCTCGTGGGAAGTGGAGGTAGTGGAATGATGGAGTAGTGGAGTTGTGTGTCGGTAACACACCCACCAGTCTTGCCCACTTTTCCTGTTCATCTCTAACCGTCCATGACTTCCTAACACGTTCTTGTAATGGCGTGTTGCACGCCGAACGCCGTAAACCGCGCACCAATACCCCCATGATGTATCCCCGATTTGTGACATGATTGATAAACTGGAATGTGGATCGTGGATCCACGAAAGATAGCATGTAATGTTTGAATTGAATAACTGCGTTATTCGTAAAGTCGATACTTGTGAAGTACCGTGTGTATTTTATGTATCGCATTACGGTGGTGGTACATTGATGGGTAATGACTCCTCACTAACCAAATAACTCCCGACTGTGGTTGTATAACCAAGTTTGGTGAGGTCGGACGGACGAGATGATGTTTGAGACACTCATCTGCGACCGTTGATGAAATTAGGGTTTTTAAAGAGGTGCGCAAGCATCACTCTTTAGCTTGGTCGAAACCAAGCATGGGAAGGGTTTTGAAGAGGACCGACCGGGCATGTGTGTAGACAACACGCCGGTGTGCACGTCCATACTTCACGTTCCCAAGAAGTCGCGATCTAAGCCACTCAATTCGAGGTAAAGTTGAGTGGTTGAGATCGATTTGCGATAGGAGTTTGATGCCGCAAGGAGTCGCGCACCATACCCTTTTCCTAAGCGTGTTTTCCAAGATGACTCGACTTGGTCGGTCTTGGCCGGTTGGTTTGGCGTGAAGATGGTAGGCTGATGTTCACGCCCATGTCTCACCGTCCCATGAAAACATGATCTAAGCCACCCACCCGTCCGGTGAAGTTGAGTGGTCGAGATCGATTTGCAATTTGGGAAGTGTAACCACGCATGTTTGAGCGGGCGTTTTGGATTGGCTGTGCATGACATGCCTTGGCCGACCGCATGAGGAGGTAGATGGGCTCACGGTGGTCATCGGTGTGACCGACCCTTGCTCAATCTAATCTGTGACCCTCCATTCGTGCTTAGGAGAAGATGGACGCGCGCGATGGCTTGAACCCTAATTTTGGCTTTCAAAGCCGCGCGACCATGCTCTTTCAAAGCGGACGAATTTGTTGTAACCAATCATGGTTGGTTTTGACCGATTGGTCAAGTGTGTGGCGGTCACATGGTGATTGTGTCGACATGCTCCGGGCCCTTTGAGTCTACATCTACACCCTCCATCTATACCGCGAAGATGGATGGTTGAGACCGTTTTGCGGCACATGTAATATGCCGCAAACCCTAATTTTAGGTTTCCGTCCATAATGATTGGTATGGACGGTTCTTTGGCAAGCGAAGGCCAATGGTCGACCATGCGGGGTCGGCCGTGTGTATTCCATACCTGCTTGGGGGTGATGGAATTGATCTGGGGTCGTCCAATCATGCTTGTGGAGTTGGATGATCGCGATCAGATCATATCCCGACTGATATGGTCGGTCTGCCGGATGCTCAATCGGGCTAGTATAACACACCGAGAGGGCTCAATCGGGCTAGTATAACACACCGAGAGGGCTCGGGCTAGTATAACACACCGAGAATCACCTGTCACGGGTATTTCGTACATGGTTTCATTATAGTGTTTGGAGGTTCGTGTTACTCAGTAAGAGTAACACTCGACCGTCATGCCACATCGATAATGATTCATTATGGTGCTTGAGGTTCGTGTTACTCTGTAAGAGTAACACTCGGTCGTCATGCCGCACCGATAATGAGTACAGAAATACAAGGTGATATGAAATTCAAGGGAAGGGATTGTTGCTACATGCTCCAACCTGGAGGAATTTCATGTATTCACAGAATGGGATTGTTGCTACATGCTCCATTCTTGGCGAATTAAGTGAGGAGTATCCGTCACTTATAAACGGCTTTATCTTTTACAAGATGTCAGCGCATGATTTTTCTGGTTACTTACAAATTTAACCTTAAACGAAAATCCACCATCAACATTAAGTCCCCTGCCTAGCACATAATGGTTGCACTATTGTGTGGTAGGCATGAGATGGTGACATACAGAAATGACCAAGCTGGAGTGAATACATATTTACCGGATAGCTTCACATTGTCAGGCGTTTCCCTGGAACTGGTTGGTCTTGATTAAGGATGCGAAGGAAGCAGGACTTGATCCGGTGAGTCGCTTTGGTTCCTCTCGTACATGTATGAGTTCGACCGCTCCTTCAGGTGTTTGAGTCGGGGATAGGATTCCTCTTCTACCGGATTTAGGGCGTGGGTGCTTGCACATTGCCGGTTGAATTGTTGTGTCCAGATGCTCTTCCGGTTCTTGATCAGGGCTCAAAAGAAATCCTGACTTGGTCGGCGTTGAATCCTCATATATCGGGCGCCGTAATCGTTTTAGGGTTTCCTCAGTATTTATGCAGGTGAAGAGATTTCTTGATCCGTTTTTACAGTAGAGCTTCCTTGCAAAACTCTATTTCCCATCATGTCTAACAACAGTGGATCATCTTCTTCATACCATCCAGATCTCCCGTTAAACGTGTACGACCCGCGTCGAGCTTCATGATCAGTCCCCCGTTCGTGTTCTTCGAGTCAAGAAGATCATACCGGTTTGTCTCTTCCTTCTTTTTCTCAAACATTGTTTGTTCTTCATAACGGTCGGGTGAATAATCCCTTCATTCTTGCAGAGATACCCTACCGGAACATGTGTGACGGTCATTGACGATGATGACTTAACCATTCCTCTTCCTTCAAACTCAAACACGCCTACCCCCGCGAACCTCGAAGACGCTGACCTGGGTATCTCATCTTATGAATATCCAAATGCAGGTCTTTCATTCGATGTTCGCATGAAATGCTTATCCTCCAGCTACCAAGATGTCGGTGGATTCTTGGTGCGGAAGGAGTTTGTGCCTTTGTACACCAAGTTGTGGAGGAAGTACGGTCATATCGCAACCAGGAACGTGGTCCGACATTGTTCCTCTCGCTTTGGTTACCGAGGTAAATTGCCTTCTTCCCATGATTGCTTTGAGATGGAGAGTATTTCTATCCGCAATGTTCTTGAATCAAGTCTCGAAAAGTGGGAGAATATGGTATCTACCGTGAATCCATGAAGTTCAACGTGGGCTGGTTATGCAACGTCTTGATGTCATCAAGGTCGATCGAGTTGGTATCCTCGCAAATGTTGTTCCCGCTTACGAAAGCTATCTTGGAAGAGGAGAAAGCTCGGCCGCAGAATCGAGAGAAGGTGGAGCAGCCGTGCAGACTTGAAGAAAAGAACGGAGAGATATCAAGCTAGACTCGCAGATGATGCTCTCAAGGAATTATAATCTTCTAGATGGCCTCTTCTAAGCTGTACTCCCTTATTGTTAATGACGTTTATGTCAAGAGTTTTGAACATCTTTGCGGAATAAATTGCATTGGTTTTTGATTGGTGAAACAGGTTTTCATTGACACATCTCTCGAATATAGTTGATGATTCAAACATGTAATGAAAATAAATGCCTGTATTGTTGACACAAAGCAGTAATGGTCGGTGTAATATGCCTTGAGCCACTTTCCATTGATGACTGCTTCAAGCTTGCCTCCGTCTACCTTAATGATCTTGTAGTAGCCGTGCATCGTAAGCCTTGGTGACTGCGTAGGGACCTTCCCATTTTGGTGAGAATTTTGGTGCGAGACATGTCTTGTTGGATGTGTTTGGCTGTTTTCAAAACCAAATCTCCCACCTTGAAAACGCGTGGTTTCACAATTTTGTTGTATGCCCTGGAAATTCGATTCCTGTACACCTGAGCGCGTTCTTCCGCTTTATTCCTTCTAAAATCCAGAGTGTCTAACTCCGCTATTCTAGAGTCAGAGACTTCAGCCTCGTTCCAATGGATCCCGGTTGTTGCTGCAATCCTGGCTGATGGGATTCTGATCTCTGCTGGGAGAATTGCATCCGCTCCGTAGACAAGTGAGTATGGCGAAACCCCAATGGAGCTTCTGGGCGACGTACGGTATGCCCATAGTGCCATTGGTAATCGATCATGCCATTCCTCGGGATTGTCGTGTACCGCTCGACCGATGATCCGGATCAATGTCTTGTTGGTACTCTCGCCTTGCCCGTTCCCTTGAGGATAGTAGACGGTGGAGAAGACCCGTTTAATGCCGTACTCCTCCAAAGAACTCCCGTACCGCTTGTTGGCGAAGGGAGTGCCATTATCGATGATGATATGCTTGGGCACGCCAAAACGACAAATGATGTATTCTTTAATGAAAGCCGCAATTGTTGCTCCTGTAGTCCCTCGTAGGGGAATGGCCTCTACCCATTTGGTGAAGTATTCCGTTGCGGTTATGATATACTCATGCTGCTTCGATGACGGTGGATTAATCTTCCCGATAATGTCCAGTCCCCAGCAGTAGAATGGCCATGGGCTGCTTATAGAATGCAGAGGGGTAGAAGGCGCATGAACAAGGTTCCCATGAATTTGGCATGTGTGACAGCTTTGAACGAAAACGGCTGCATCATCCTCCATGGTCGGCCAATAGTATTTCTCGTGTATTTGGAGAAACAGTTTCCTCTTCCCTTGATGTTCTCCTTCGTGTGTCTGCTTCAGCATGACTGGGATTTCTCCTCCAGCCAGGCACCGTAGCATATCACCTCCGAAGCTCTTGCGGTATAAGATCCCTTCATGGAATATGAACCGCTTGGCTCTCTGCTTCATCTTAATAGCGTCCTTTTGACCGGCAGGAATTATCCCATCACGGAGATAGCTAATGTAGGGTTCTCTCCAGTCCCCAGTGCGGTTCACATTAAAAATCTCCAACTGGTGTGGTGGTGTCTGGCAATTCGAGCAGGACTTTTGAAGTAGTCTGGATTGAGCCTCCATCTCTCGCCGTAATAACTCAGCGTTGAAGTCGCCAGAAAGCGTTACCACCGATGATTGTCCACAAATTTCATTGTGAATACGATCCAGTGTATTTGTGCTTCGTCACCTCCCGGACATCTTGACAGGAGCCGTCTGATTCCGATAATACAAAGATACCATGAAGCATGAAGAAGTTTTGCGGGGTTTTGAGACTGACCTTTCCTTGTGAGAGTGAGCCGTTGAGCTCTCGAATGATCGGAGTTCGCCAATCGTCGGTCTTGGTGTCTTTGTATTGTGATAGCCATGTCGATTCTATGGTTCTCCTCTTTACCGTCAAAGTTTCTTCCGCCCTTCGAACTTGACTTGGAAGCCAATGTTGCTAGGCACCCGGCGTGTTTGTTGTTGCTTTGCGACTAACATGGGTTATGGTTGCATCGGCAAAGTAGTTTAGTAACCTCTCGTGCTTCCGATCGGTGACGGGCCAGTGTTACTTCTTTCAATGCGTATACTCCGTTCATTTGATTCACCAAGAACTTGGAGTCACCTCTTATCTCCGGCGTGTGACTCCTGCTTGTTTAGCTATTGAAAGCCCTATGAGGAAAGCTTCATATTCTGCAGAGTTGTTGGTGCATTCGAAGTCTAACTTGAAGGAGTGTGAAAATACTTCTCCGGTTGGAGAGACTAACACCACGCCTGCTCCTCCAGTATTACTGCTAGGGGTAGCGGAGCCGTCAAAATACAAAAGCCACACTTCTTCTTCCAGAATAGAGATGTTCGGGAATTCTCCAGGGAGTTCTTCATGTAGTCCCGTAGTACCTTCTCCAGGGAAATGCCGCGGTAAGTCTCGCAACCGCTTGACCCTTGATAGCTCTAGGCGATGCGCACGTTATGTCTAGCTCGACATTTGGAGAAGCCATTTTCCCGTCCTCCCCGTCAGACCGGCTTTGAAAGCAAGAACTTTGCGGGATCGGATTTAGACACGAGTATCACCTCGTTGGATAGCAGGTAATGCCTAAACTTCGAATGGAATGGATTAAAGCTAAACACGCTTTTTCCGCTCTGGGATATCGGAGTTCAAAGATCTCTCAATATTCTACTGAAATAGTATATGGGACGTTCGATTCCTCGTCGTCTTCCTAAGCGAGTAAAGCCCCTACGGTGGCGCCACCGAAGGCGGTGTAGAGGACCAATGGTTTCCCTTGTACGGGAGATTTCATGACGGTTGGAGATGATAGTATTCGTTGGACTTTCCGGAAAGCTTCCTGTTGGGTTGCGGTCCAAACAAAGTTGGCTCCCTTCTTCAAAGAAGGGGGTGAATGAGGCGGTAAGTTGGGCTAACCAGGTATGAAACGTCGAATGTAGTTTACCTTGCCCATGAAACTCTGGAGCTCTTTCACAGTTCGGGGAGGCGGCATTGTGAGGATAGCCTGAGTCTTGGACGGGTCTACTTTTATTCCTTCTGCGGTCACTTGGAATCCCAGAAATTTACCTGAGGAGACACCGAAAGCGCATTTTAAAGGATTCATCTTTAACTTGTATTCCCGACACCTCTCAAATACTTGCCGTAAGACGTTGGTGTGATCAGCTCGAGCCTTTGACTTGACCACAATATCATCCACATAGTCTTCTACTTGTTTATGCATCATGTCGTGGAAGATTGCCGTCATAGCACGTTGGTATGTTGCGCCGGCATTCTTTAAACCGAATGGCATAACGGTATAGTAGAAATTGCCAAGAGGGGTTCGGAAAGCTGTCTTACTTGCATCATGCTCATACATCCTTATTTGATTGTAGCCGCTGTAGCCATCCATAAAGGAAAACATGCCGTGTCCGCTAGTGGCGTCTACTAACATGTCGATGTTAGGCAGGGGAAAGTCGTCCTTGGGGCAAAGCACTTGTTCAAGTCTCTCGAAATCCACGCAAGATCGAATGTCCATTTTTCTTTTTTACCGGGACCACATTGGCTAACCATGTCGGATGATGAATGGGTCTGATGAAGCCAACAGCTAGCAGCTTCTGAATCTCATTCTTGATTTGTTCTTCTACCTCATGTCTGAATTGCCTCGGAGATTGCTTGATTGGCTTGGATCCAGGCATGACGTGTAAGTGATGGGTGACCAATTTTTCATCTAGACCGGGCATTTCTTCGTATGTCCAGGCGAACACATCTTGGTATTCCTTGAGTAGTTGAACAAGGCTTGTACGTTCGTCTGTGGATAGAGTCGAACTGATAGAGAACGGCCTGGGAGATTCATCAGTCCCGATGTTAACAATCTCGAGCTCGTCAGTCGTGGAATTGGTTCCGTCTTGTAGCTGTCGCGGGGCGTCCAATACCTCTTCTTGTATTCCGTCGTCCTTGCAGCATCCAATTGGGCGGAGAGACTGGATGGTCTCTCCTGCTAATTGCTAATAGCGGCGCCGGTATATTGTCTTCCCCTTCTGATCACGGCTTGCCTCGAAAGAGCGCTCCCTTTTGGCGTGAGGATGGGCTGAAGTTTCACCGGTTGGAGATGGATGTCTCGTCGGAGAGAGTGTGTCGTGGTGTTTGGCCCCCAAACCGATGTAAGTCGGTCTTCCTCCCGGATTGAAGCCCACGTGGGTAGTGGAGTGCACATGATTTTGTCGGACTTTCCCATGGATCATCTTTTGACTCGAACAGACTCCACTCCACATATTGGCGCGTACGGAGACAATGATGCGGGAATACGGACGACCTCCTCATTTAGCACGGTCTTCGAGCACGGTGATACGTTGAAGGAATGACCTTGTTGTGGTGAAGCCACGGTCTCCCCAAAGATCATGTGGTAATCCCGGCTCCTTTTCTATGACTTCAAACTTTGCTCGTGATCGAACAGTCCTACCGATAAATTCAAATTGACGTACCCGTATGTGCTGGTTTGATTCCCTTCAAGTCCGTCATCGTGATGGGCTGTCGTACAATCTTGCATGGGATGACCTTGGCTGTCTTGAGGGTCTTGAGAGTAATTACGTTTGAAGATGCTCCTGTGTCGACGAGGGCCCTCCGAACTCGAACCCTTGATGTGTGCGGTAACATGTAGGGCTCGGTTGTGACCTTCCTCCGCCATCATGTCATCTTCTCGTGAACGTAACATTGTTTATAGATGTTTCCGACGCAGTTGAGACTCCTGGACGAGAAGGAGCAAGGTGTGCGTCCAGAGCTATTTTATTGACTGCAGCAAACGTCTCTGCCCGTTGATCTTTTGAGAGGTGTAAGAGTTCACACAAGTCTTCCACTAGAGACACAGCTTCCTGATCTACTGGCCTCTGGTTCGTAGTAAAACTGTTGATCTGAGGGGAACTAGTCCCCGGTGTAAAGGTCTCTGGCACGCTCATTTCCGACGTCATCTTGATGAGGAGGTCAAGTATGTCGTTTACCGCTTCTTTGATCAGCTCCATGTTCCTCGTCTGAGTCTCAAGTATCCGAGCCAACTCGCTCATAGTTGGGATTCCTCCTGTTGCGCCAGCAGATGCGCCGTTGGGAAGAGAGGCATCCTCGTTGGAGGAACTTCGACCGGGATTTGGATTTGTTGAGGAAGTCCTAAGACCAACCATCTCGGAATTTAGCCAAACAGGATTGGGTATTGAAGAAATTGATTTCACAACCGAGAGATTAATCTCCCACTGTGGTCGCCAATTGTTGATGGGTGAAAACTACTCCTGCAGAATTTGGTAATTTGGGGTGTGGATGAGGAATGAATCTAAACCTTCAACAAATGCACTGCGCGGTGAGTGCTTGTAGATTCGAGAGATCAATCTGTGCAAGTCCGGCCTAAACCAAGAAATGGCCGTTCCAGACTTGTTTCGGTCACAAAGTGAAGGAGATGGGGTTGATCTTAGGGAGGGAAGCGAAGGAGGTGTTGAGATTGTGAAGGTGTTGGCTTGCTTATGACTTGTAACAGAAAGATGAGCAAGCTTATGGTTGATGCAAGCAGGCTCTGAGTGTTTGAATACGGTTTTTGTATTAACACTTGGTTTCTGTCGTCTGAACTTGTGTTGTTCTCCGTTATTCCCCTGTTTTTGGAAATAGGGCGGAGAACCTATTTATACAAGTCATTGAGCCTCATTCACGTTTCTCGTGGGAAGTGGAGGTAGTGGAATGATGGAGTAGTGGAGTTGTGTTTCGGTAACACACGACCAGTCTTGCCCACTTTTCATGTTCATCTCTAACCGTCCATGACTTCCTAACACGTTCTTGTAATGGCGTGTTGCACGCTGCACGCTGTAAACCGCAGACCAATACCCCAAATATGTATCCCCGGTTTGTGACATGATTGATGTCTGGAATGTGGATCGTGGATCCACGAAAGATAGCATGTAATGCTGAATTGAATAACTGCGTTATTCATAAAGTCGATACTTGTGAAGTACCTTGTGTATTTTATGCAAGTATCTTGCATTACGGTGGTACGGTGATGGGTAATGACTCCTCACTAACCAAATAACTCCCGACTGGGTTGTATAACCAAGCTGGTGAGGTCGGACGGACGAGATGATGTTTGAGACACTCATCTGCGACCGTTGATGAAATTAGGGTTTTTAAAGAGGTGCGCAAGCATCACTCTTTAGCTTGGTCGAAACCAAGCATGGGAAGGGTTTTGAAGAGGACCGACCGGGCATGTGTGTAGACAACACGCCGGTGTGCACGTCCATACTTCACTTTCCCAAGAAGGCGCGATCTAAGCCACTCAATTCGACCGGTAAAGTTGAGTGGTTGAGATCGATTTGCGATAGGAGTTTGATGCCGCAAGGAGTCGCGCACCATACCCTTTTCCGGCGTGTTTTCCAAGATGACCTGACTTGGTCGGTCTTGGCCGGTTGGTTTGGCGTGAAGATGGTAGGCTGATGTTCACGCCCATGTCTCACCGTCCCATGAAAACGTGATCTAAGCCACCCAATTCGTCCGGTGAAGTTGAGTGGTCGAGATCGATTTGCAATTTGGGAAGTGTAACCACGCATGTTTGAGCGGGCGTTTTGGATTGGCCATGCATGACATGCCTTGGCCGACCGCATGAGGAGGTAGATGGGCTCACGGTGGTCATCTTTGGTGTGACCGACCCTTGCTCAATCTAATGTGACCCTCCATTCGTGCCGGAGAAGATGGACGCGCGCGATGGCTTGAACCCTAATTTTGGCTTTCAAAGCCGCGCGACCATGCTCTTTCAAAGCGGACGAATTTGTTGTAACCAATCATGGTTGGTTTTGACCGATTGGTCAAGTGTGTAGGCGGTCACATGGTGATTGTGTCGACATGCTCCGGCCCTTTGAGTCTACATCTACACCCTCCATCTATACCGCGAAGATGGATGGTTGAGACCGATTTTGCGGCACATGTAATATGCCGCAAACCCTAATTTAGGGTTTCCGTCCATAATGCTTGGTATGGACGGTTCTTTGGCAAGCGAAGGCCAATGGTCGACCATGCGGGGTCGGGCCGTGTGTATTCCATACCGCTTGGGGGTGATGGAATTGATCCGGGGTCGCCCAATCATGCTTGTGGAGTTGGATGACTGCGATCAGATCATATCCAGGACCGATATGGTCAAAGTGCCGGATGCTCAATCGGGCTAGTATAACACACCGAGAGGGGCTCAATCGGGCTAGTATAACACACCGAGAGGGCTCGGGCTAGTATAACACACCGAGAATCGGCACTGCACGGGTATTTCGTACATGGTTTCATTATAGTGTTTGGAGGTTCGTGTTACTCAGTAAGAGTAACACTAGTCGTCATGCCACACCGATAATGATTCATTATGGTGCTTGAGGTTCGTGTTACTCGTAAGAGTAACACTTAGTCGTCATGCCGCACCGATAATGAGTACAGAAATACAAGGCTGATATGAAATTCACGGGGAAGGGATTGTTGCTACATGCTCCAACCTCGGAGGAATTTCATGTATTCACGAGAATGGGATTGTTGCTACATGCTCCATTCTTGGCGAATTAAGTGAGGAGTATCCGTCACTTATAAACGGCTTTATCTTTTACAAGATGTCAGCGCATGATTTTTCTGGTTACTTACAAATTTAACCTTAAACGAAAATCCACCATCAACAGTTTCCTTGTTGGTAGAGTTTTCCTTTATATATTTTTCAAATCAAGGTTTGCAATCTAAGTTACCTTGGTAACAAAGCATTCAATATTCACCGTTAGATGAAAACCCGATTAGATCAAGCTAATATCTTTCAACCGTTAGATCGAACTTAGATTGTTATACACAAATGAAATGTACCTTCATTTAGGTTTGAGTAACCGTACCTAAACATGTACACCATGTTAGTTCAACCGTAGTTAACCTAAGTTAGCTATATGAACACTCTCATATCAACCTTATTCATCTTAACCACAACTAGTTCAAATGAATCAAATGAAACTAGTTATAGAGTTGTTCAATTGCTATATTCTCATAGAAGTATACAAGAACACAATTGAAGCAAAATCGGTTTGATTCACTCGAATCAATTCATGAACATTATAGCCACGGTTTGTAAAGAATGCATTCCTTATTATATAAATGTATTAGTTAATGTCACAACCGATTTTAGAACTTTAACCACTCAAGTATGCTAACGTGTACGCTTACTTAAGTAGCCGGACCAAGATTGGTTTTCGCCAGTATGCGAACGGGTACTCATACCTCCAATCCCAGAAGAAATTCTCGGACATGAACCTTACACCAAGACGCATACGGCACGTGTACTTAGGTTCCGGACTTCTCAAACCACCATGTACGCATACGGGTATGCATACTATGGTTCCCGGACATGGATTACGTATATGCAAAAGTGCATAACATGTTTATAATCAAATGTTTGTTAAGTGTTCTAAACTCTATTTCAATCATTGAGACTTTCTTAGAGGATGACAAGAGTCGTTTTCACACACTATTAGCATTAAAGCGATTTTCAAGTTATTCAAATAATCATAACGAAACATTCCAAGTCTACACCAAATGATTGTATCACACAAACCATGTAAGATGTTACTCGGATATTTTCACATGATCATCTTATGACTTTCGTCAAGAATATAAGATGAACTTGGTTGAAGCGAAAGCTTGCCGACACATATTTCGATAAATATGTAAGCGAGTTAAACTCAGCTCGAAATATCAAATGTGCATAGTAGAAAACACTACACCATTTTAAGGGATTTGCAACCCAGATTAGGAACGGCAGTAGATCCGTTGAAAAATTTCCGTTGATAATCCCCGTTGCTAATATTTTGCAACAGGTATCTGCCGTTGCGAATTTTGCAACCGCGCATGTGAGGTTGCGAATTGCAATTGCTCTAGGTTCAAGCGTGTGAAGCACGTGTTTGGTCGGGAACACTATGCTATATTATTTCGCCCAAGTCAAACATTGGTCAGCTGAACTAATTTTTGTTTTCACCCTTCAAAGATCTTTCCTTTAAACCCTAGATTCTAAGATAACTTGCCTCTTTCTATCTAGTCTGCTCTCTCTCAGACTCTGCCGCTGCTGAGGCTGCTTCTTCTTCTTCTAGTGATACTAATTCTCTTTTCATCATGAAAAAAAAAACATAGAGAACAACATACTTCTAATGATATCGTTCTCTGTTTCTCTCAAATTTTCGTGTTAAAGCAGAAGAAGATCGATCTCATGTATTTGAAGGTTCTTTGTAAAGGTTAACTTCAGATCTCGTGTTTGAATTTCGGGTTTCATCTTCTTAACAATCAAAAGTAAGTTTTTCATTTCTTTTCTCGTAAATATCATCAAAATAAAACATGGATTTTGGTAATCAGTTGCTAATTTCTTGAATCTAATTCTTTTACTTTGTTTTTATCATCCAGTCTTGTTCATATCTTAAGTCTACCGAGAAATACTAGCCTTTTTTTTTGTTCAATTCGACCAATTTTGAAATCGTTCAAGTCGATCTCAATGGTGAATAACCTGTCTCAAGTAAAATTAGGTCAAACGAATTATAAGAAAATTCAAATTTCAGGTACAATTTTTATAGAAACCCTTTAATGATTTGTTTTGTTAATTGGTTCAGTTGATTTCAATTTATCAAAATTATTTATGTTCGAAATCATAACTTCATAGTGACGGGACATGGGAATTATGCAGGTGTTGATTGTAACTGTGAAGGTTTTGGTGATGATTGAAATCATTTAATTTTGATTTTCGGTGGTGATTTGAGGGTGATTCTTTTCACCAAGGAGGGTAATTTTTTGATATATCCATGGTGGGTTATTAGGATATATATTGATAAGATATTATCTGATTGGGAGGTTTTTGTTGACGGATCTCTGGTTATTGACTTGTAGGGTGGTGATGATAATAATGAGTGTTGCTGGTTGCTCGTTGCTTGAGCAGTTCCGTATTCGCTTCATGGGTTAACATTACAAAGAAAAAAAATCATGTTATAGCTATAAATATGTACTGATATTGGGGTATTTTATTATAACCATGTATAGCTATTTAATTGACAGACCAGAAGATGAACCACAACTCTTGGATTCCTCGAAAACAACTCTAGGTAAAGGAAAACTTGAAGATGCAGTCAGTTATGGAACTAAGGTATTGGGCTCTAGAGATATTTAATTTCAGAATTTTAGTACTTAGCATATGTTCGTTTAGTCCTCTACCTGATACCATGCTGCCAATGTTTTTACTTTTTTGCGGTAAGAACTGAATGTCCAAAATTAGGTCTTATGGAGGTTAATGATTATCTTCACAGGTCAAAATGAGGATTTGATGGGAACATATTCAAGTCCACTTACATATTTGTTTATACTGTCAAATCTGAAATTTTCTAATAACGTATTCATTTGTAGATGAGTTAAATGCAAGCTCGGGTTTTCAACCATGTCCAAGTCCAAGAATAATTGAGCTAGCTCGACCATGTCGAAGTCCAAGAACAATTGAGATAGCTCGACTACAACAACTCACAACTGCGTCTTGTTATATAAAAACATCACATTGGGCTCAACAGCACTGGATGTAGGCTCACAGTGGGCTCAACAGCTCTGCATGTTGTTTTCTTCATGGTGGTCGTAGCCAAAGTGAAAGAGAAGCAACTCTTCGCAATTTTCGAAATAGCTCAGCTAATATTCTGGTATCTCCATACTCTTCTGAATCTGAATTAAGTTAAATAAATGCCTAGAGTTTATATTACATCCCTGCAACGACTTCACCTCCAAACTCATTGTCCAGGTCGCCATGGATGTTGCATCTCGTGGTTTAGATGTCACTAGAGTTGCTCATGTGATCAACCTTGATCTTACCAAGGTATATTTTTCTTATTCACTAAGTAATATTCAATTTATTCAGTTTCGTCCTTGTCTGGTTACATTAAATACCATATCTGATTTTGATATATTTCCTTGTACAAAGATACTTATGTTGTCTCAAAATTTTATAATTTTCTACTCTTAGTAAACATTAAAGTGTTGTTGTTAATTGTTCTTGACCAGTATTAGTCATGTATGCAAGTAAGCCATGGAAGAGTTTGATACTTTATTAGTTCATCTATGATGGGTTTGGTGCAGATATTGCCGAAACTTGAGTTTGCTAGCTGGCATGACTTTCCCGAAACTTGAGTAGTATTTCTGTTTTGCCTTCGGATGATGCTTATAAGTGATTGTTTTAACTTATAACTTTCTAACCAATATTTTAATACATTCATCATAATTCAACCTGTGATAGTTTTGAATTTATTACACTTTGTTATATTGAAATTATAACTACAAAAAAGCTCAGTCCTTACCCATGTTATCATGTGTTGCTTATATCTTACACTTTCATAAAGATTTGGTCATCTACCAGGGATATAGGAATATATGACATGACTTTGAGAAAAAAAAGAACAGAATATGTGAATTGTAATGCCCAAGTCACATTATTCAAGCTGCTATTACTAGCAATTCTTTTCTTGATTGCAATGCCTGGATAGCAACTATTGTTAATATGGTACAGCTGATACATCTATTGTTAATCACTTGAACTGGCGAGATTCTGGTGGACATGTCAAATGCCTTTGATACTTTCAATCTCTTGCATAAGCTATGTGTTAGTGTGAAGTATGTGGGTTCTTTTGATTTGATTATATAGCCTATTAGTCTTCGACTCATTCTTTATAAGCATACTGGATATCTGATTAGAAGAATTTGTGATGCTTTGTTCGCAGGTTAATTGAATGATGCTCTGTTGTGAGATCAGAAAGGTTGGAGAACAAAGCAGCAAAGCAGCAACCATTAGGTCCCTTAGCAGCTGCAAGATCTTTTAAGTTATAATGTAGTATCTCCTTATAGAGATTTAAGTTAGAAGAACTTAGGAATTTCAGAACTTTATACAAACTGAACTTAGGAACTAAGTAAGTTTATGTGTATGTCCATTAAATGAATGACATAGTTTGTATCAAATACTCATACTTGTTGTTAACTTCAATTGAAGAATTCTTTTTTCATAATGGTGAATGTGGAAATGAAAGTGAATGAATGTGTAAAAGTTTGTATATCTGTGGAAATGATGAATGTGGGGAACTGGGTAACTGCATGGGGGGAAATGTATTTTGACCAGGTCAATGAAGACTTGACTTTTTTTTATGTTGTAAAATATTAGCAACTTCTTTAGTCTGTTGCTAAGTTAGAACCAGAACCAGTAAATTAGAACCAGAACCAATAACATTTTAGTTCCGGTTGGGGTATTCCGTAATTAGAAATGACTTAGCAACGATGGACCTTAGTTGCGAATAAACAGGTCGTCAACAACGCACAAGACGTTGCGAATCTCCGTTGCTGACCAAGAGTCGCAACGGAGCTTATGCCGTTGCGAAAAAATGCAACACCATGTTTTGAAACGTCAACCTGCCGTTGCGACCCCGGTCAGCAAAGTCCAGGCTCCGTTGTTAATCCCTAAAAATGGTGTAATGAAACTATATAGCACTACGACCTATGTCTAAATATAGGAGATAGAGTAGAAATAGACTTTCCAAGTGATAGATGAGTTTCAGTCTCCACATAACTTTTGTTGATGAAAGGTATGTGGATACTAAAACTCATCTATCACTTGGAAAGTCTATTTCTACTCTATCTCCTATATTGAGACAAAAGTCGTATTACTATATAGTTGTCGATTATGCACATTTGAGATTTTGAGCTGAGATTAACTCGCTTACATATTTCTCGAAATATGTGTTGGTAAGCTTTCGCTTCGACCAAGTTCATCTTATATTCTTGACGAAAGTCAAAAGATGATCATGTGAAAATTTCCGAGTAACATATTACATGGTTTGTGTGATACAATCATTTGGTGTATACTTGGAATGTTTCGTTATGATTATTTCAATAACTTGAAAATCTCTTTGATGCTAATAGTGTGTGAAAACGGCTATTGTCATCCTCTAAGAAAGTCTTAATTATTGAAATAGAGTTTAGAACTCTTAACCAATATTTGATTATAAACATGTTATGCACTATTGCATATATGTGATCCATGTCTGGGAACCATAGTATGCATACTCGTATGCGTACCTATTGGTTTGTGCAAGTTTGGGAACCTAAGTACACGTACCCGTACGCATACTTGCGTAAGGTATAGGTCCGGGAATTTTTGCTGGGTTTTGGAATTGTACTAAGGTATGCATACCCGTTCGCATACTTGCGAACCCATACTCATACCGGCCACTTAAGTATGCGTACACGTTTGCATACTTGAGTGGTTAAAGTTCTAAAATCGGTTTGTTCATGAACTAATACATTTATATATTAAGGAATGCATTATTTGCAAACCGTGGCTATAATGTTCATGAATTGATTCGAGTGAATCAAACCAATTTTGCTTCGATTGTGTTCTTGTATACTTTTATGATAATATAGCAATTGAACAACTCTTTAATTAGTTTCATTCGAGTCATTTGAACTAGTTATGGTTAAGATGAATAAGGTTGATATGAGAGTGTTCATATAGCTAACCTCGGTTAACTACTGTTGAGCCAACATGGTGTACACGTTTAGGTACGGTAACATAAACTTAAATGAACGTACATTTCATTTGTGTATAACAAGCTAAGTTCGATCTAACGGTTGAAAGATATTAGATTGAGTCTAATTGGGTTTTCAACTAACGGTGAATATTAAATGCTTGGTTACCAAGGTAACTTAGATTGAAAACCCTGATTTGAAAACTATATAAAGGAGAACTCTAGCAACTTAGAAACCAAATCCCCACACCTCATGTGTGATACTAGTTGTATAAGCTAGAGTCGATTCTCCTTTAACCTTAGGTTTTTCACGAAACCCTGTAGGTTAACGACTTGAAGACTTCATTGGGAATGTGAAGCTTGCACCCAACTATTTTCTCTATAGTTGCGTGTTCGATCTTACTTCTTCTATCGTGATTGAGTATTATCTTTGCTAAGATTTGCTTGAGATTTATCTCCGATATGTAAGATTAAAAGTAGATACAAACATCTTCGTCTCATTGTTTGTGATTCCACAATATCTTGTTTCGCTACCATACGATTAAGATTATTGTGGGGTGATTTATAATATTAGGCTGTTCTTCGAGAATATAAGTCCGGTTTATCAATTGGTTCCTGTGCACCTTGATTTATCAAAAGACGGAACAAAACTCATAGGTATTTCTTTGGGAGATAGATTTATCTATTCCAATAGACTTTTCCGTGTAAGAAAAATTTGCTTATCAAGTCTTCGACTTTGGGTCGTAGCAACTCTAGGTTGTGGGTGAGATCAGCTAAGGGAACCAAGTGCGTAGTATCCTGCTGGGATCAGAGACGTAAGGAGCGCAACTGTACCTTGAATCAATGTGAGATTGATTAGGGTTCAACTCTGATCCGATCCAAGTTCATTGGTAGTAGGCTAGTGTATGTAGCGGCTTAATACGGTGTGGTGTTCAAAGTGGACTAGGTCTCGAGGTTTTACCGCATTTACGGTTTCTCGTTAACAAAATTTCCGTGTCTCGTGTTATTTCTTTTCCACATTATATTTTGTTATATAATTGAAATATCACAAAGTTGTGCGTTTAATCGATCAATTGGTAAATCCAACCTTTGGTTGTTGATTGAAATTGATTGATCCTTGAACATTGGTCTTTGGTACCGTTCAAGTTTCTTATCTTATATTCAATCGGGCTCGCAAATTCCTATTTGCTGATTGCAGATTAAATTGAGAGATGGAGATATAAAACTCTTGGATATACTTTTCTCTAGATTGAGTTTGACTGTCTAGTTGATTCTCTTGAAAGTATATTGGAGTTTGTCTATTCAGATTGCCGAACGAAATATTGGGTGAGGTTGTTAGACCCCCGCTTTTTCAATTAGTATCAGAGCAGTCAAACACGTTAAAGACCTTATAAGTCTGTGTTTGTAGCGATCTGAACATGACAGAAGTGTTATCTCCATAAACGTACCACCAGTCTTCGATGGCTCGAATTACTTATGGTGGAAAATTGTTATGCATTCCTTTCTTCAAGCGCGTGATTTTTAATCATGGGTTTATATCGTTAATGGCTATAATCCTCCGGTTGTTGCAGAAGGTGATGCAACTGTTCCTAAGGATATTGGTGCATATGAAACTGCCGAGATTCTCTATGCAAAGCAAAATTCTGACGGGTTAAATGCTATCATCCATGCCATTACCCCAGATCTTCAGCACCATGTGACTATGTGCACTCGGTCTAAAGATGCTTGGGATATCTTATAAACCTTATTTGAAGGGAATACCTGTGAAAAGGAATCCAGGATTCAAAACCTAAATTCCGATTGGGAAAACCTTCTTATGGCAGATGAAGATTCATTTGATGAGTTTAATCACAAAGTGTCTGAAATTGTTAATGCATCTTTTGCATTGGGTAAGAGTATTCCTGAAAAGGACATTGTGATGAAAATTCTCAGATCGCTGCCATCTAGATACGATTCTAAGAAGCATGCCATCGTTGAAGGTAATAACCTTGCATCTCTTTCCAGAAATACTCTGGTTGGGAAGTTAAAGATCTTTGATCATGAGAATACATCCAAATCCGGAAAGGATGTTGCTTTCAAAGCACAAAAGAACACTAAATTACTTGACAAAAGTAAAAGTGTTTGCATCTCTGAAGGTGATCTTTCCGAGGCTGATTCATCGATGGAGATCTTGACAAGTCAGTCTCTTTTGATCAAAAGACAGCTTTAGGGAACTTCTTTTGAAGAAATGTAAACGATTCTCCAGAGATAAACCTAGGTCATCAGTTAAACCTCATAATCGTGTTCCTCCTAAAAACAGGGATATTGATGAAACTGATGACGAGGATATGCCTCATGCTTTAAGTGTAGAGGTTTTGGTCATTTTGCAAATGAGTGTCCAAATCGGAAAAATATACTGGGAACAAAGGTCTAGCTGCAACTCTTGATGAAATGTCTGACAACTATGATTCTAATGAAGACGAAATGTCATGTGTTTCACTTCTTTGTAAAAATATTGATTTTGATAATTGTATCAATACATACATCAATCTGATATTCTTTCAGATGAAATCCCAACCGGTCTGGAAGGAAAAATGAATCTACCTGTTTCTACTGGAACCTCTTTTTCTGATTTTTCAGGTTCCACTGTGTGTCTAGCTGCCTACTGATAAGTGCATAATTCACATGATTTTAGCATCAATTCCATGTTAGTAATTGCATCTATTCTTGCAAATTATTGTATATTACGTTTGTTTTCTCTTATTTGTGTTTCATTAGAAGAATCTTCCAAAAGAAGTGAATTTGCACTTAATTGTGCAATAAAAGAATCTAGCTAGAGAAACTCGTTCAAATTCGGGAGTTCTTTCTATCACGTTGAATAGGATGAAAATACAAAGTCAACGTCGAAAGAACGGAATCATTTTGAGTTCGTATGAAGAAGTTATGAGCAAAACAAGAATTTGGAAGGCCAAAGGGCAAAATGGTCATTTTACATGAAAGTGTTATTGACAGGCTCATATGCTACTCGTGGAACCAAATTTTTTCTGGTTATTTATCGAACATTGGGACAAAAATGTAGTGGCACCACCTTAATTAATTAAAGAACAAAATGTAAATGGAATCTACTGATTTCTTTTACACTTGAAACAAGGTGGGACCATGCCAAGACATAATGTGCACCAGAAGTGTTTGGCGCATGCAAAAGTCAAGTGGGGTCCATGGAGTAACCTTTCATGCAAAAACAACAAGCAAAGGGATATTTTCTCATGCGATACACTTATTCTCTCATGCGATAACGGATGCACTTATTCTCTCATGCAGAAACGTTCTGAATTTGGCAAACAATCGGATAAATAAGAGACAAAGTGGCATTTGTTTATTGGACCATGAGGTAAATGGAGATGGTTATGGATGCTATAAATAGCAAAGAAAAATTCATTCTTCGACACACATTCTTTTACCATTCAGTTTTTGGGAGGAGAAAAATAGAGAGAAAGAGAGAATAAGAGACGATTTAGAGAGGAGTTTGCGACTTTCATTTGGTTTGCAAATTTTACTCTAAATGTTTCTCTTTTATTTAAATATTGAAAACTCCATAGCTATGTCTAGCTAAACTTCTAATTGATTAGGGATGATTTCAAAGTCCTGAACCATGAAGCATTATTTTCTTTAACCACGTTTATTCCAACTTTTATTTTATTGTTGATTATCTTTATTATTTTTATTGTCTAAGAATATTGAGGGGTTATTTAAAATGATCAATTAAATTAACCAATCAATATTTCTTCTACTATTTTAGAGTTGTGTGATACGTGTAATTGTCACATCAACTCTATACACAAGTAGTAAATCGCAAGAGCTGACAGAGGGATTTTGTTAAGTAATTGTGTGTAAAGATAACACTAGTAAGCAGGCCGAGCCTATGCGTCTGATGCTGGGATCAACCTGATTCACAGAGTGTAAAGCATTCGACTAACTTACACCTTGAGAGTTTATTCTTGGTGGGTTAGTTGGATAGAAGTTGGTAGTCGAGCGCTTTCGTATCCAGTGACAGTAGGAATCCGGGGGATAGCAGAGCTTATTGCTATTCTATGGTTGGTAACAATATAAATTTAAAAAGAGATAAACTTGTATTTAATTAAGCTTTGGTTCAGTGACGGCGAATGATTCCCTAATCATCTTTCTCCTTATTAATTTAAACCAATATTTATTATTTTCGTTTTATTAGTTACTTTGATTAACATCTAAAAAAAAAACCCTTTCAGTTACTTTTTGACAGCTAAAATCTCCATGCTCTTCGTGGGAACGAACTCCTTGCCATTATATTACCAGTTAATTGTGTGGAAAGAAGTAATTAATTTGTTGCGTAAACGACGCGCATCAAATTTTTGCGCCAATGAACGGGAGCGGATCGGTAGCTTTTAGTTGTTTTATTTTCTTTTAGTAATTTTATTTGGTACTTTTGTTTTTAGATTTTTCTTTAATTTTTTTTTGTTAATTTTAGTTTATATTCCTTAATTTATTTTCTGTTAATATTTATTTTAAATTTATTTAGATTATTATTGTTATTTTACATTTATTATTATTTTTTTACTTTTATTTTCAATATTTATTAATATTATTTTCTGTTAATATTTATTTCCGTTAATGTAAAAAAAATCTATTTTAGATTATATTTATTTATTTTATATTTTAATATTTTCTAGATTTTACTATAGTTTTTTAGGTTTCAGGTACTTAATCTCTGGCACCTAAACGATGGGATTACCCAAGGTGCAGAATTACAACTCACGGGGAACAAGATCGCAAGAACATCAACAGTCACAACAAGAACCGTCCATTGAAGAGATGGTTAATACAGACGACGAGAGAGATCCTCCACCACCTCCACCTTTGGAGAAGAAGCTTCGAGAGTTGACATCTCCATGCTTAGATTCGCAACCATTGTGTATTACTTTAACTAACCCAGTGGAGCTGAAGTCGAATCTGATTCATCATTTACCGAAGTTCAAGGGACTTCCAAGTGAAGATCCAAACCGTCATCTTCAAAAATTCCAGCACAAGATGACAAGTCTTAGGCAAGGTACCGAAGACAATGATACGACAATGCTGCAAGCTTTCCCATTCTCTTGAATAGATATGGCGGAAGAATGGTTGTATTATCTTCCCCCATGGAGTATTACAACATGGACTGAAATGAAAAAGCTATTTCTGAAGAAATATTTTCCCCTTCAAGGCTCGCATTGTTCGCAAGGAGATTAGTGGCATTCTGCAGATTACCAGAGAGTATCTTCATGAATATTGGGAGAGGTACAAAAAGTTGTTGGCAAGTTATCCTCACCACAACATATCTTCAACACTTATTATCCAATACTTTTATGAAGGATTACTTCCAGAACAGAGGAATTTGATTGATGCAGCTGCTGGTGGTTCACTTACTGAAAAGACAATCTCGCAGGCAACTAGTTTGATTGAGAGCATGGCTTCGAACGCTCAACAATTCTACACCAGAAACAACTCAAGTGTTAGAAGAGTTACGATATAGGAGAGTCTACACAATCAGAGCAACGGATAAACAACATCGAAAAGGTAGTGCAAAGAATGGCAGCAGTGATTATTCCTACTTATGATGAAGATTCTGAACATGTGAATGCTGTGTTCCCTAATCAGAGGCCAGGGTATAATCCATACTATAATACCTACAATCCAAGATGGAAAGATCACCCGAATTTCAGCTACGCAAACAAGCAAGCTGCATCTCCTAACCCATATGCTTGGCAAGGTGGTAGTCAACAACCACAATTCCAATCACAGTCGTAACCTCAAGTTCCCAAGGATGACGCGTCTCAGAATATGATTATTATGATACAAGGTCCCTCATCTATGTTCTAACAGAGTCAACAGAAAGCTGATCAACATATGCAAAAGACTGACTCTGCCATTAAAGATCTACAGACTCAGATGGGGCAAATGGCAACTGAGATGAATCAACTGAAGGCACAAGCATCAACAAAGCTGCCATCACAAAATTTTGTGAATCCAAGAGAGAATGTTAATGCAGTACTTTTGAGGAGCGGAAAGCAGATAGAATAGCCAAAACAACAAGAAAAGGTTAGTCCCAACTCGGAAAATGAAGTAGGGGTGGAAACTGTTCCAAATGAAAAGCCAACTTCAATCGGCCAACCTAAGGACACGGTTCCTACTTTTACCACACCACCTCCTTTTCCTAGTTGTTTTGCCAAGTCAAAGAAGCAAGCTCTAGACAAAGAGATTATGGACATTTTCAGCAAGGTGCATATCAACATTCCATTTATTGAGGCCATCAGAACGGTACCCAGGTATGCCAAGGTTTTGAAGGATTTGTGTACAAGGAAGGAGAGGTTGATTGCTAACGATATCACTCAGGTAGGATAAATCGCTTCAGATACACAAGTAGTAAATCTCAAGTGTTGATAGAGGGATTTTGTTAAGCAATTGTGTGTAAAGATAACACTAGTAAGCAGGCCGAGCCTATGCGTCTGATGCTGGGATCAACCTGATTCACAGAGTGTAAAGCATTCGACTAACTTACACCTTGAGAGCTTATTCTTGGTGGGTTAGTTGGATAGAAGCTGGTAGTCGAGCGCTCCGTATCCAAAGGATAGGAATCCTGGGGATAGCAGAGCTTATTGCTATTCTACGGTTGGTAACAATATAAATTTAAAAAGAGATAAATTTGTATTTAATTAATCTTTGGTTCAGTGACGGCGAATGATTCCCTAATCATCTTTCTCCTTATTAATTTAAACCAATATTTATTATTTTCGTTTCATTAGTTACTTTGATTAACATCTAAAAAAAAACCTTTCAGTTACTTTTTGACAGCTAAAATATCCCTGCTCTTCGTGGGAACGAACTCCTTGCCATTATTATTACCAGTTAATTGTGTGGAAAGAAGTAATTAATTTGTTGCGTAAACGACGCGCACCACCTACACATCTCGGGCATCTGAATCACCTTCCATGTTGACATGCTCTTATTGTTCTCTCAAAGGTCATGAACTTTCAAAGTGTTTCAAGTACAAACACAAAATGAGATATGTCAACAAACTTCAACGAAGAGCAAATCGATTAGCAAACAAGCTCAAACTTGTTCAAAAATCATCAAAGGTATGTAAACGCATCTTTTCTTCAAATAAGTTAGTTTCCAAAGAAAAGACTAGATCATTAGAGAAAAAATTATGGTCTAAACACTCTGAGAAACAAGGCTTTATGAATTCCTTTCGAAAAGGTTATGGTAGACAGATTATTGTTCACCACAGCACAACTTAATTGTGTTGGTTAGTGCATCTCTTCTCATGTACCTGATCAAAAGAGACAAGATTATGCATACCTTAGGTTTTAGAAAAAGAAAATTGTTTTAGTTTGTTTTGATTTTTTTTGATTTTTTTTGTTTGTTGCTCTGCTGAGCTTTGCAAATCTGGAATTCGTGCTTCTTTTCATATCTAATTGATATTGGAAGGGATGTCCCTGTTTAATCAATAAAAGAGGGTTATTCTCGATATTTCTACCTTCTTTAGGGTTGAGAGTTGTGTGTGCGTGAACTTGTGTGTTTAAAAGTTCTGTAACCCTACATTCCCTTTTTCCTTCACTTGAAACTCTTTTTATATATCATAAGACTGCTTGTTGAGATTATCTTGTGATTTCCTCTCACAATTCCGCTCGTATGGATACTGCAAGCATTATGTCTTCTGATGGAAAAGATGATAATATTATTTTAAGCCATCAATCATGAAGGAAAAATATAAATCTCCGTTACCTCCAACTTTGAAAAGAAAAAGAAGGAATGTGAGGAAGCCAAGAGTTATTCCTTCAAATTCTCAGAAGTTTTCTGATGTTCTTGAAGAGTTGAAGTAAACAATTAAGGAGATTCAGGAAATAAAGGAAATAAAGGCTATTGCTTTGAGAACTCTTGAAATTCAGAAGGCCCTGGTTAGGCATCAATTTAAAGGGTTTGTTGGAATTGACTCCTTTCTTCATGAACCGTATGTTCCCATGGCTGTTGACAACAAGGAGTTTGGGGACGATAATTTTTTTTTCAGAGGCCTCAATGTCTAGGAAACTTCTTATGAGAATTTATTCTTGTGTTTTAAGAAGGATAACTAGGGTTTGGAATAATCATTATTATGAGTACACATAGCTATTGCCAACGTTTTCATCTTGCAATGTTTTTTCAATTTATTTATTTAATTTCTAAAGTTGATTTGGAAGATGATTTTTGCAGTATTAATCTTTTATATTGCAAATTGTTATGGGATATGTTGTTTACGTCGGTGAACCTTGAATGTCCCATACTTGTTCAAAATTTATCTCTATTATATGTCGGTATGAAATTATTGATAAAAGATAGAATAAACTTTTGACTACAAAAGTTAAGCCTTTTATGTCATTATGCGAATATTGATGGAAGAAAGGATGAAATTTTGTTTACAAAGGTTAAGTCTATTATATGTCATTGTGCAAATAGTGATGAAAAATAGAATGAATCTTTGATTATTCCACAGTATTGATCTTTCCCTGATCCACATCTTTATGTATGTACTGTGTTGCTCCGTAGGTTCTCTTATGTTGAGCATGGCTAATTGAATTGATCATTTTCCTTGTGGTTAATTCAATTGAGATTTTTTTTTATACAAATTCATGTCTCATGTGATTTGTTAATGTCCAAAGAAATCCTTCTTTTTCTTGTAAAAGTAAGGTCGCTCTTGTTGTTCTTTCGATAATGACATTTTATGGGGGATATTTCTTAATTGAACTTGTGCTTAATTTCCAAATCTTTGTGGGGAATGCGGTTGTGGAATATTGTAGGGGTTATCTTGTATCTTTATAAACTCCTTGATGAATGCATTTAGTTTCGGCTATATGAGCATCTAAACAAGTTGATATGTTGTTATCTTTTGGTCATGAAATATCTCTATGAAAATTTCATGAGGATCCCACTAGTTTTCGTACCTTTGACAATTTATATTGACAAAAAGGGGGAGAATTAATGTGTAGTTCACACTAAAAATACATATGGTTTACGGATCATTATATAAGGGGGAGTGGTTTTCATTGTGAGATGAAGTATTGACTAAGGGCGAGTGATACATATCACCATAGTATTGTTGTCAAAGTTGTGATACAATTGAACTTTGATGTTGTGTAATGATACTATGATATTGTATAACAATGATTGAGAGGAATTGTTTTCTCATTGTTATTGCTACGGATCTTCAACAACTATGATGCTGAGTTGAACACATTTGGAATCATTGGAGTACTTTGAAGTGACGAAGATTTGAGTAATGTTGAAGAACCAAGGAGATCAAGCATTTGCATATGTATTGATAGTTTTGTCACTAAAATTGACAAAGGGGGAGATTGTTAGAGCCCCGCTCGGTCGAACTCGCAAGCGTTGCTATCTCAAGCTTGTTTGTCAATGTTAGTGATCAAAACTATAAGTCTTGATTTCTAGTCTTCTTATAGTGATGTCTCGGACTAGGATAGATTGTGTAATTGAGCATTATACTTCACGACGTTCATCAATTGAAAACGAAGAACTACTAAGGAGAGCTTGTGGAACTTCATCAACAAAAGGTATGTGGAGACTAAAACTCATCAATCACTTGGAAAGTTTATTTCTACTCTATCTCCTATATTGAGATAAAAGTCGTATTACTATTACTATATAGTTATCGATTATGCTCATTTGAGATTTCGAGCTGAGATTAACTCGCTTACATATTTCTCGAAATATGTGTTGGTAAGCTTTCGCTTCGACCAAGTTCATCTTATATTCTTGACGAAAGTCAAAAGAGGATCATGTGAAAATTTTCGAGTAACATTTTACATGGTTTGTGTGATACAATCATTTGGTGTAGACTTGGGATGTTTCGTTATGATTATTTCAATTACTTGAAAACTGCTTTGATGCTAATAGTGTGTGAAAACGGCTATTGTCATCCTCTAAGAAAGTTTCAATGATTGAAATAGAGTTTAAAACTCTTAACCAATATTGGATTATAAACATGTTATGCGCTCTTGCATATATGTGATCCATGTCTGGGAACCATAGTATGCATACCCGTATGCGTACCTGTTGGTTTGTGAAAGTCTGGGAACCTAAGTACACGTACCCGTACGCATACTTACGTAAGGTATAGGTCCGGGAATTTCTGCTGGGTTTTGGAATTGTACTAAGGTATGCGTACTTGTTCGCATACTAGCGAACCCATACTCAGACCGGCTACTTAAGTATGCATACCCGTTTGCATACTTGAGTAGTTAAAGTTCTAAAATCGATTTTTTCATGAACTAATACATTTATATATTAAGGAATGCATTCTTTGCAAACCGTGGCTATAATGTTCATGAATTGATTCGAGTGAATCAAACTGATTTTGCTTCAATTGTGTTCTTGTATACTTCTATGAGAATATAGCAATTGAACAACTCTTTAACTAGTTTCATTTGGGTCATTTGAACTAGTTATGGTTAAGATGAATAAGGTTGATATAAGAGTGTTCATATAGATAACCTCGGTTAACTACTGTTGAGCCAACATGGTGTACACGCTTAGGTATGGTTACATAAACCTAAATGAAGGTACATTTCATTTGTGTATAACAAGCTAAGTTCGATCTAACGGTTGAAAGATATTAGCTTGAGTCTAATCTGGTTTTCATCTAACGGTGAATATTGAATGCTTTGTTACCAAGGTAACTTAGATTGTAAACCCTGATTTGAAAACACAACCGAGGAAGTTTACTTTCACGAAGGAATAGTTTGCTAGAAATGCAAACTTCAAGTATTTATAGACAAGGAAGTTTGGACACCAAGGAATTTCTATGAGAATATAAATTTGGACACCAAGGAATTTCTATGAGAATATAGCAAACTAATCCTTCGTGACAGCAAACTTCCTCGGTTGTGTTTTCAAATCAGGGTTTGCAATCTAAGTTACCTTGGTAACAAAGCATTCAATATTCACCGTTAGATGAAAACCTGATTAGACTCAAGCTAATATCTTTCAACCGTTATATCGAACTTAGCTTGTTATACACAAATGGAATGTACATTCATTTAGGTTTGAGTAACCGTACCTAAACGTGTATACCATGTTGTCTCAATCGTAGTTAACCGAGGTTAGCTATATGAACACTCTCATATGAACCTTATTCATCTTAACCACAACTAGTTCAATGACTCAAATGAAACTAGTTATAGAGTTGTTCAATTGCTATATTCTCATAGAAGTATACAAGAACACACTTGAAGCAAAATAGGTTTGATTCACTCGAATCAATTCATGAACATTATAGCCACGGTTTGCAAAGAATGCATTCCTTTTTATATAAATGTATTTGTTCATGTCACAACCGATTTAGAACTTTAACCACTCAAGTATGCAAATGTGTACGCATACTTAAGTAGCCGGACCAAGATTGGTTTTCGCCAGTGTAGTTGCGGGAAATCCCACACTACACCCCTTACTCAATTTTGCTTAATTAATCCATTGAAAGATGTAAGATCAAGAATATTTATTGATTGAGTCCATGAAATGTTTACACAGGATAATAGAATTACACTTAGAAATTAAAACACTCTTAAACTTTCTCTCTCCTATTGACTTGCTTAACAATTCCAAAAAGATCTCTCTCACCACAACATTCACTCAGCCCTTTATATAGGATAATACATAGTGGATGACAAGCTAAGCTATCCTTTATTTTCGGGAATGTCCCGCGAAGTGTCGCAGATGCACAAACATTCGTTCTCGCGACACTTCTTAACCCTCGCTAGGTTTCACGTCTTCTTTATGTTTTGCTTGTCGTTATTCATTGCGTCGTTTATTTTAGCTCCCGCGACTCCTTCGCGATGTTTGTCGTTTATTAATCCCGCGAGCCTTGTTTGTTGCGATATTACGATCCTACATCTTGCCTCTTTTTCCTTGAATATTGTATGACAAGCGATTTTTAAGGAAAAATCTATTGTGGTAGCGTTCTTTGATCTTTGTTGATGGAGGAACGAGCAAAAGAATACTTTCCTTGAAAAGTACGTACTTGCCTCTATTCTTTGGCGAAGTTCAAGCTTCTTTGAGATGTATATGTAGTATCGTCTCCTGTCTCTCCTCATATTTCTCCCGCGAAGGGAAGAGTATCATGAGAGTGATTCTTTTGATTTGTTTGATCGCTTATCTTTATCTTTCGATTTTGTACTTTTACACGGATTTTGATTATTAATGTCTTTTCTTGACACGTCTCTTTCAACCGCTTATTCTTGACCTTTCATGTCTCTTCTCGCATTAAATGACCTCGTTTTTCTCGAGGATCTTTTTCCCTATATATAGTTTTCTTTTCCTCTCCTTTTCATCCTTTAGTTTCTCTCTGCAACTTTTCTTTGACTCTCTCCTTCCGCAATTTGCGCTCCCCGCTATCGCAAATCTTTTCTTCGTCTCTTCTATCGCTGATCCTAATCTTTAACCTCCCATCCATTCCCATACCGATAATGGCTTCCATTAGTCGTGCATATAAAGCTTCTTTTGATGAAGTTCAATGAAGTTGCTCGAGAAGGGTTTCACTCTATCAACCATTCCCGATCAAGAATCTTCATCTATTCTTTCGCAAAGTTATTTTCTCGATCATCAATGTGATGATCAAAAGATTATAGTCTCGCTAGGTCGCCTTCTCGCGGACTTCCCATTCCCGTATAATCCCGAGATGCCTTTATTTTATGAAATCTTGGCCCATGAAAAATTCTCTCGGGGCTGTTTATCAATTGAGTGGCGATTGTATTCGCCTAATGCTTGAGTTCGCGAATCGTGGTGCTTTGGCAAAGGATCTTTATACCCTACTTGTTAGACACCCGATTTCGCGGACTTGGAAATAGCTATTTGAGAAGTACACCGTAGAGAATTTTTTTGAAAATTATTCAAATGATAAAGATGAGGAATGCGAAATCTCGCCTGGGGGCATTCGCCCGAAAAGAAGGATAATGTCCCCGAGGATAAATTGCTCATGCAAGATATTGACGGGCACCCGGCAATAATACTACCTCGCCACTCCAAAGATGAGAAGTGGTGGGTTGTACCCTTGATTTTAAATGGCCCTTATATCGCGGGCTCGCATATTCTTCCTGCGAGTCTCGCAGATATCATCCTTGGGAATTCAAATGGCCCGATAAGGCAAAAGAGGTATGTTTCCCACTTCAAATCTTGCCTTTGCAACTTTCTTTTTATATTTGTTGAGTTTGGGAAATTTTTCAGATCGCCAAATTGAGAAGAAGCTACAAGGATAATCCGTTGGAGAGTACTTCCGAGGATACTTCGATCGCTTACGGGTGAAGTAAGAAACATTTCCTTTGTCATTTGAAACAATATTGTTGCCTCTGTTTCTTATCTTTAACCGTATTCGAAGGTTGGAGTGGAAGAAGCTGTAGCCGCGAAGATTAAAAGTAAGGGCAAAACTGTCGTTCGCAAGGGTAAATCTTCTCGCTCCATTAACTAAGAAGCGAAAGATTCAATCTTCTTCTCGCCTTAGCTCAAGCTCCGAATCTTCGACGAGGATAACCATGATTCGAATCCTTCTCTCACTAAGGAGATTCCGTCGACCGGTTCTCCTATGGATCGAGCTTATCTAGCATCTTCTCAGACTCTTTCCAAGGAATTGGAGATGCTCCCCTAGCTTCCCTTTGCGGGGCTCTCGCAAACGTGTGTAATGCTACTTTACTAGAGGGCAATAATTCTTTCAATGGAGCCTCTAGAATTGTGTCTCCTGACTTCTTGAATGCACTTGGATCTTTGGTACGCATGCGATCATATTTCCCGTTAATTTTTAACTTTTAAATATATATATATTAATAATTTTTCTATCTTCCTTCATAGGTTGGAAGAACTTCTTTTGTAGTTGCCTCGGATCTCGAGAGAAGACGCAACAATCTTGAAAAGAAGAATTCAGAATCGAACAAGAAGATTCGAGAATTAGAAATTGAAGTCGCGTCATCTCGCGATAAAGACGAGAGAATTCAAAAGTTAAATACCGAACTTGACTCCCAAAGGGATAGGGTGTCCACTCTTCGTAACGCTAATCAAAGAACTTTATGGTATAAAATTTTACTTCCTTTTATTATTTGTATTTTATCGGTCGCATATTGCTACCTAACTTATTACTTTCGCAGATGTATATAATCTCTCCGATGAGGCTATTCATCTCCATACATTTCCTGAACCTATGGATAATAACCTTCTTCTCGCTCATATCAACAACTCTTTAAGTAGTTCATCGAACAAAATTAACTCCCTTTCATTAAATGAACTCCAGACCAAGTATCGCCTTTTAGAAATTGAACATAGATCTGGTTTAAGTGCTGCCAACCAATTTAAACAAATGTTTCTCGAATCTCATAAAGAAACCAAGATTTTGAGGAAGAAAATTAGTGACCATATAGATGACAAAGATCGCATTGCTAACAATGGTGCACAAGCATTAGTAACATTTCAAAAATCTCTTCTTGAACTACAAATTGAGCGAGATGAATTGCTTCGCCAGAATTCCTTGCTTAGTGAGCGAGAAGACCAAATTCGTTCACTCCTTGTTATAAATAGTGACGATGAATTCGCCTGGGCTGCGAGAGTTTTAGATAATGCCAGAAATAATCTAGGTGTTGATGTTAGCCTTCATGCCGAGCATACTTCCTTGGTTAAAGATATGATATCTGACAGAGAAGGTTGCTTATTATACCTTCTTCGCTTCTTACTTTGTAGTATTGCTTGTAAATTATTAACTTGTTGTTACTTATTTGCAGAATCTGAGAAGAGGCTTCAGGTTAGAATTAGAGAGCTTGAATCTGAAAAAGAACAACTCGCCAGGAATTTTCCAGCGAGAATTGAAGAACTCGAAACTGAAAAAGAACAGCTCGCAAAGAGTCTCTCCCATCGCGAGAATAAATATCTCAAATTGAAGAAACAATTTCTAACGACAGTGGAGAACTTTAATAATGATGCTGTTCGTTTTCGCAATGGAGCCATGGAGTATGTTTGTAAGGACCACAATATCCCTCTCGCATTCATATCCTCGGCTTCTTGAAAAGGTTCCTGAGAATCTGCCTGTCTCAGATGTTTCTGATAGTGAGGTTGGCGGAGAAGAAAATTCTGGCGATGAGAATAATAGGACTGAAGAATCAGATGAAGGAGAAGAATCACCAAAGAGATAATTCTTTTTGTTTTCTTTCGCTTCCTGTAATATCTGTACATTTCTGTATCTCTTTATTATAGTGTACTTCTTGGATTGTTCCCCTCTAAATTCAATCTTCACTCCCCTTTTTGGCGCTTCTTCTTTGTAATATTATTGATGTATAACTTTTTCATCAGAAGATGAATAACAATATTCCATCTTTTCCATTCCCATACTTGCCTCTGTTATTTATCTTCAGATGGAAGATTTTAGTTGTCATCATGTATTTTGTTGGATAATAACTTTATTGTTATTGAAATGTATCGTTGCGACGAGGTCGCGGGTATCTTCATAAATCAAGAATCTTACTTGTCTCGCCTTACCATTTCGGTAGTCTTTGTTTTATCTCTTCTTGTTGCGACAAGGTCGCAGGCTGCCTTTACACTTTCATGCAATGACCCATTGACCTTGCCTTATCATTTTTGTGTGGTCTTCCAAGTTAGACCTCCCTAATTAGAGGTCTTCCCCTGCCACCTTTTATCGCGACAAAATCGCAGGACGTCTTTACACTTGCATGTAAAGACCCATTGATCTTGCCTTATCATTTTCCAAGTATTTTTGCCTCTGCAGGATATTTTAGTTGCGACAATATGACAGGCCTGGATATCCTTGCGAACATAAAGCCCCATGACATTGCCGCCGTGCGACGAAATCGCAGACGTCCGTACACTTTCGTGTAAAGACCCATTGATCTCGCCTTACCCTCGCGTTAGTATTATTGCCTCTGCAGGATCATTGCACAAATATGACGAGCCTAAATTCTCTTTCGAAAACATAGCCTTATGACATTTGCGTCTGTTTTGACACTTCCCCTAATGGAAAGCGTCGCCCTTATCATCTCCCCGGTTGCCCCTTCAAGGAGGCGAAACATCTAGCCATACAAGACTAGCTCCTCCCATCCGGTCTTAACAACAACCAAGTTGTTTTCGCAGCCTCTTATCCCTTATACCTATAGGGTTTATGGTTACGAGGCTGCACCCTAAGTGGAGTTTTCTTCCGGGCGAGTGCAACGCATGCCAAGACTTGCCAAGAATGGCCAGGGTAGGTTCATCCATCCCGGCACTCGCTCAACCGTGTACCTCGGCGCCTTGAGCATACACTCGACTCCTTGGAAGAGACCCTCGGTCGCCCAACCAGGGTATAACCTTATATATATAGTTGGGAATCCAAGGTACCTCTCTCCGGATAGGCTTTCATGGGCCCCAAATTTTCATGACTCAAAGCTTCGGGAGCGGTGTAACCTTCCCCCGAGCCATGTTGAGAGATACCCCCTTATATGACGCACTTTAGGTCTTACATTTGCCTCTTACGAAATGTTATTCGCGAACTAGGTGTACGCCATAAAGGTTCGTCCCATTCTTTTACTCATTCATATTTGTTATATCATTCAATCACTCATGTTTCATTATTTGCTGACATTTGTTTACGAAGTATTCGCACAATTGCCGTTTTCATTTGTTGTATTTTCATTTTTCTTTCTTAACCGAATTCCCAAATACTCTTTGGCTGCGAAATTCTCGCACATCATTACTTCAATTGCTACTTTTCTCCCTGTTTTTGTTGACTATTCACTTCTTATGCCTTTTGTTCCTCATATCCTTTGCTTCTTTATTACCATAATATTCACTGTCTCTAGGCACTCACCTCGCGAGGTATGTTCAGTCCTTACTTCTATAGCATCCACCATCAATTTTTTCCTTTCTCTGCTCATCTCTCATATGTTGCTTCCAACCTTTTCTTTCGGCATTTCTTTCTTCACAGCTTTCTACGTCGACTTCATGACATTGTTGCGACTCCTTCCAATCTCCCTGTATAATACCAATGCCATTTGGATGTGGAAATTTTATACATTGATGATATGTTGATGCGACTCCCAAGATTTCATGAAGCCATGGCCTCCCAACCAGCGCATTATATGGAGATTCCACGTCAACCACACAGAATAAAATATCGTTGATAATCCTTGTAGAGGTATTCTCATGCGAACCTCTCCCTTTGGTTTGTTTGCGGTGCCATTAAAGCCATATATCTTGTATGTCGAGGGGATCAAATCCTCATCTTTTCCTCCCATCGTCTTGTAAGTATGGCGAAGAGAATATTCACCGAACTTCCGGTGTCGATTAGGGATTCGGTTGATCGCCCAAACAAGCTCTCGCCTCATCATCTTCTCCATCAACTGGTTTCGGGTTAATCTCTAGTTTCACAACCAACGGGCTATCATGTGTTTCTCTTCCTTTTGGCACTTCATCAGCAGAGAAAGAAATAGTCTTCACCGCCACTTTTCTAATGCGTCGTTCTCGCTGCACTCATTATTTCTTTATCATTAGCATCTCTCGCAAAGACTCTACCGAGCACGTTGTCATGAAAATCTTCGATTGTGCGATAGGAGTGGACGATAGAGTTGCAATTCAAATTTTTAGCTTTTGTCCCAACTTCTATCACAAATGTTTCCTTTCCTTTTGCTGACACTGTTCTGTGCATCTCTCGGTGGTGGTGGTAATGTCCGGCCTGTTTCTTCTCCCTTTAGAAAGTGATTCAACTTCCCCCGATCAATCATCCCGAGAATGATTCTCTTTATGTTTCTACAATCGTTTGTTTGATGCCCATGGAAACGGTGGTAAGAACAAAACTCATGACTTCTATCGCCCTTTGGCGGTGGTTCTATTCCCACGTTCCAAGGTGTTTGGTACATTTTTCATCACAAGTATAGCTTCCCAGATCTTTTCCACACTAGCATTCGGGGAGGCATCTTAATCTCTTCCCATATTATTCTCGCGACTTCTCTCGCCCTCCACGGTTATTTTGCCTTCGTCCACCGTAAGTTTCTTGCTCATGATCTAGCCTCCGAATCTTATTATTATTTACACGTTTGTAGTAGTTCCTTTCTCGTTCAAACTCTTCTTGATCGTGGCTTCCCATGGCTACTATCTTCTGCTGTCCCTCATCGCCTTTCCTTGTTTGCTGTCCTTGCGAAGTGCTCGCCACCGTATTTATGAATTGAGGCAACAAGCTTGCGTTCGCAGATTCGAGCTTGTGTTCGCGATTGGATAAGAATTCATTTCATTCTCGTCTTTCTTCTAAGGCAATATATTCTTCCCGTAACTCTAGCAGCTTCGCCATCGTGATTGTATTTTTGATTTTAAAAATTTGAATGTATAACAAGTTAGTCATGAAGAGAGCATTCACAAATGAGAGGATGAGATATCTTTCCTCAACCCGTCCCGCCATTTCGCTACACATGGTCCTCCATCTTATTGTCAACTCGCCTTAAACTCTCGCCAACCCTTTGTTTCAACCCGAATACATCTTCAATACCTCGGGTCGTGAAGAGTCATTACTTATGTATGCTCCCGGGAATGTGGCTTGTAAATGGTTAAATGATGTGATTGTGTTCCTTGCGGCAGACCTTCAAACCATTTTAGTGCTTCTCCTATTAGGCTTGATGCGAAATATTTGCATAGTATAGCATCATGATTCTCCCACCGTAACATACATCTCATATAAGCCTTGATATGTTGTACCGCACAAAGTTGTTCCGTCAAAGATGTTGGTTAATGCGGGTAGATTGCACTTAGGAGGTATTCCTCCCATCTGTACTTCTAACGTGAAGGGATTCTTCGCAGCTTCTCGCGATGGCTTCGTCCAATTGTTTCCTTCCTCCTTCCCTTCTATTGTTCAAGAATCCTCTCATTTCAGCCAGTTCTCTTAAGATTTGTTCATTTGCCTTTAATTTGATTCTACCGGTCTTTTTAGCCGCCTCTCTCCTTCTTCGCTCGTGCCTATTTTGACCTTCCCGCTCGTTATTTTCTCCTCTTCTTTCCTCGCGACGCTCTTCTTCGTTTCTTTCACACCCGCACGCCATTATATCGGTTGTTCTCTTCTTGGCTGTCTTCTCACCTCTCATATGCACCCTCTCATATTCTTCATTAATATTTCTATTGGTACGATTTTGTTCCCTCCTTCTTTCGCGGTTGTCATGGTTATTCGCCGGATTGCCTCTTCCATCTCTTGATTTTCCATTTCGCTCTTATCCTTTTCTCTCGCGAGCTAGCCGCGCTTGTTCAATGTAGTGTCTCTCAATGTCATCCTCGATCTCTCGGTTTCTTCTCAATTCTTATCTCCCGTGCAAGATTATTCTCCTTCAAAGAAACTGGGTCATTCGGCCCTTGGATTTGCATGTTTCCTTGATTTTCCCTATTCCGCTCATTTTGAAAATTTTGGCCGAGGAATATAACGATCTTCCATTTCCCTCTTCTCTCGCCATGCTCTATGCTTGGATTTTGTGTTTCTTGTTGGTTTTCTTCCTCGGTACTTTCGTTGGTAAAACTCTCCTTCTTTTCTTCCCTATTCGATCTTGAACTTGATCTCACGCTACTTCTTGATCTCCTATTTTGCAATCTCATATTTTCCATCCTCAATTCATGATTCTCTCTTGTTAAGTTTGCCGTTCCTCTGCCTCTAGTCGTCTCTCTTCGTGTATTGTTTGTCTCAATCTTTCTAACGTTGCGATTTCTTCGTTTCGGATTCATTTCTCCATTCATTCCTTGCTCGCCTCCTCCTCGTCCATTGTTCACCAACCGCCGCTCCTCTTCCTCTCGTCTTCGTAATCGACCTCCAAGTATGCACACTTACTCTATCATAATCCACAGCCGCGTTTTCTACCGGGAGATCGGTGGCTGATTTTGATCTTCTCCATCATTTCTCATATTCATCCTTGACGATTCTCCCTGTTTCATTCCTCCTTTCTCCAAAGCAAGTCTCCCACTTCTTCTTACAATCGTTGGTTGCCCTTGTACATTTCTTCTTCTAGCCATTTTTCTTTTCCAATGAATTCTTGAGTATCTTCTCCAAACCTTTTCTCTCGTTAATCCAAATTCTTTCCAATTTCTACGTCAATCTCTCGCTTCTCTCCTCGTTTCTAGCGCATATGTAGTTGCGGGAAATCCCACACTACACCCCTTACTCAATTTTGCTTAATTAATCCATTGAAAGATGTAAGATCAAGAATATTTATTGATTGAGTCCATGAAATGTTTACACAGGATAATAGAATTACACTTAGAAATTAAAACACTGATCTTAAACTTTCTCTCTCCTATTGACTTGCTTAACAATTCCAAAAGATCTCTCTCACCACAGATTCACTCACCCTTTTTATATAGGGTAATACATAGTGGATGACAGCTAAGCTATCCTTTATTTTCGGGAATGTCCGCGAAGTGTCGCAGATGCACAAACATTCGTTCTCGCGACACTTCTTAACCCTCGCTAGGTTTCACGTCTTCTTTATGTTTTGTTGTCGTTATTCATTGCGTCGTTTATTTTAGCTCCTGCGACTCCTTCGCGATGCTGTCGTTTATTAATCCCGCGAGCCTTGTTTGTTGCGATATTACGATCCTACAGCCAGTATGCGAACGTGTACGCATACCTCCAATCCCAGCAGAAATTATCGGATATGAACCTTACGCTAGTACGCATACGGGTACCTGTACTTAGGTTCCCGGACTTCTCAAACCAACAGGTACGCATATGGGTATGCATACTATGGTTCCCGGACATGGTTTACATATATGTAAAAGTGCATAACATGTTTATAATACAATGCTGGTTAAGTGTTCTAAACTCTATTTAAATCATTGAAACTTTCTTAGAGGATGACAATAGCCGTTTTCACACACTATTAGCATCAAAGAAATTTTCAAGTTATTGAAATAATCATAACAAAATATTCCAAGTCTACACCAAATGATTGTATCACACAAACCATGCAAGATGTTACTCGATGATTTTCACATGATCATCTTTTGACTTTCGTCAAGAATATAAGATGAACTTGGTTAAAGCGAAAGCTTGCCAACACATATTTCGAGAAATATGTAAGCAATTTAAACTTAGCTCGAAATATCAAATTTGCATAGTAGAAAACTATATAGCACTACGACTTATGTCTCAATATAGGAGATAGAGTAGAAATAGACTTTCCAAGTGATAGATGAGTTTCAGTCTCCACATACCTTTTGTTGATGAAGTTCCACAAGCTCTCCTTAGTAGTTCTTTGTCTTCAATTGATGAACGTCGTGAAGTCTAATGCTCAACTACATAATCTATCCTAGTCCAAGACATCTATAAGTAGATTAGAAATCAAGACTTATAGTTTTGATCACTAACATTGACAAAAAAGCTTGAGATAGCAACGCTTGCGAGTTCGACCGAGCAGTGCTCTAACACTATCAACTAAGATGGTGAGCTCTCATATCTTTACTACTCCTTTAATCTTGATGGTTGTGTGGGAAATATCGGGTTAAAGTATGAACTGATATCTCCATCTTTTCTTCTAGTTCCACAATTATTAGACCAAATACACCATCTTCTTCATTAGATCTTTAGGACTCGTCAACCTCAACCATCAACATGTACAATAATTTCTTAAATGCAATGACGATCTTTAGCATATATATAGCATAATGGTTTATCTCTTCTTTCTCTCGTTTCAAAGATACGTAAATTTCTTTAGCCGGGTGGTTGTTTAGGACATGTGGTGGGACTAGTAATGGTTGGGGTTGTAGTTGCAGGAAATCCCACACTACACCCTCACAAGAATTCACACAATCAAGTCATTTTAAGATGAATAATCATAATCTTTATTGATTAATCTCACAAATGTTACAAGATGAAAAGGAAATAAACTAAAGAATTAACAACCGCTCTGAACTTTATCTCTCCTAATGACTTGCTCAACACTCGAAAAGAGATCTCTCCCTTCTCTTAAGCCTGTTCGGCTCTTTATATAGGGCATTACATAGTGGATGACGCCTAAGCAGCTGTCCTTTATTTTCGGGTATGGCTTGCGATCGCAAGTGTACAAATGCTAAATCTCGCAAAACTCCTAAATCTCGCTAGGTCTTCACATCTTTCTCGTGTTCAGGCTGTCGTCATCCGTTGTGTCATTTTTATTACCAATCTGCGATATCTTCGCGGTGCGTCGTTCATGTATTTCGCAAGGGTATTGGTGTTGCGGTATTCTGATCCTACATCTTTCCTCTTCTCATGTCTTCTCTGCGAAGGAGAGAATGTCATGAGAACTAGTCCTTTCAAAATGCCGCAGCTGTTCATTTGATCATATTTTTCTGTATTGACATGATTCTGTACTTTTATGCAGAATTTATTACACGTATCTCTTATTTCATCCATTTCTTGACATGTCTTTTTCAACCACTATTTCTCAACCATTCATGTCTACTCTTCGCATTAAATGTGTTTGCCTTTTCGAGAAACCTTCTCTCTATATATATTTTTCTTACTCTTCTTTTCTTCTTTTTTACTTTCCTTCTTGTTTTCTCTGCAATTTTTCTTCAACATCTCTCCGTAACTTCCGCTTCTGCTACTGTAAATCTTCTTCTTTTCACTTCTTTTGATCTTTAGTTTTCTCTTCATTCCCATACTCTTAAAATGCCTCCAGTTGGTCATAAATATGAAACTTCTCTGGACAAAGTTCAGAAAGATTTCGAAGAGAAAGGTTTCATATTAACCACCATTCCCAATCAAGAATCTAAATCCATTCTTTCTCCAAATCGTTTTCTCGATCATCATTGTGATGATCAGAAATCATAATTTCGCTAGGTCAGATTCTCGCTGGCCTTCCCATTCCTCTCTATGACCCTGATCTTCCCTTATTTTATGAAATTCTTGCTCATGCGAAATTCTCGCGAGCCATCTACCAATTGAGCGGGGATTGTATCCGCTTAATGCTTGAGTTCGCCAACCGTGGTGCTGGTAAAGGGTCTCTTTATCCAAAAGAAGTCAGGGATCCTAAATTTGAGGACTTAGAGATATTCGCTTAAAAATATACAGGAGAGAGCTTCTTGAAAACTATGAAGTAATAAACATGAAGAATGATAGAACTCATTTGGGGTGCTCGATTCAAGAGAAAAGAAAATGTTGCCAGTGATAAAATACTTATGCAAGATATCAACGGGCATTCGGGCAAGAACAATATTCCTCGTCACTCTAAAGACGACAGGTGGTGCGTCTTTCCGCTAGTTTTGAAAGGACCTTATATTTTAGGTTCAAATGTGCTCCCTGTGAATCTCGCTAATTATCAACCTTGGGTTTTTAACTGGCCTGAAAAAGCAAAAGAGGTATACTTCCTAAATTTCGCTCGATTTATAATCTTCACTCCTTTTTATACCTATTAATCTTGCGAAATTTTCAGTTACCAAGTTGAGAAAAAGCTATAAAAGGACCGCTAAGTCAAGTACCCTAGCGGTGCTCCGTTCGATCACGGATGAAGTAAGAAATACTTTTCTTTATTATTTTTAACAATATTGTTTCCTCTGTTTCTTATCTTCATTCGTGTGCGAAGGTTGGTGTTGAAGTTGTTGAAGAAGAAGAAAGTTCTAAGGTTGCGAAGACTAAAGGCAAGGGTAAAGGTCCTCTTCGCAAGGAGAAATCCACTGCCCCACCTTCAAAGAAACTAAAGATTCACTCTCCTCTCCTTCAAATCTTCAATCCAATGAAAGTTCGATGATGAAGATAATGATGATGTTGATACTTCTCTCGCAAAGTAGAATTTTCGAACTGAATCTTCCATGGCACAATTGTCCAGCATCTTCTCTGACTCCATGCAAGGGATTGGAGATGATCGTCTCTCTAGTACGTGCAAAGCGCTTGCGAGTATCTGCGATGCTCCTTTACTAGAGAGTGATGATTCTCTTCATGGGGTCTCCAGATCAGTGACTCCCAGCTTTCTAAATTCACTTGGTATCTTGGTATGTCTTTGTCCCCCTATTTCTTCATAATTTTGATTTTAAGTTATATCTTGATAATTTCTTCAATTTTGTTTACAGACTGGGAGAGCTTCCTTCGTTGTTGCCTCAGATCTTGAGAAAAGGCGCGGTATTCTTGAAAAGAAGAATCTTCAACTTCGCAAGAGAAATGAAGAACTAGAAGCTGAAACTGCTACTCTTCGCGAGAAGACTAAGCAATTAGAAGCTGATTCTTCCACTCAGAAGAATAAGATATCTAGTCTTCAAAGTGACAACCAACAACTTTATGGTATGGGACTTTTCTCTTGTCTTTTGTTTTGTTCTCTCATTATCTTCCCTCATCTGACTTATCATTTTCGCAGACGTTTATAACCTTTCTGATGAAGCAATTCTTCTTCACTCATTCCCTGACCTATGGATAACAATGCTCTTCTTGATCACCTCAACAATTCTTTGAATAGTTTTTCAAATGACAAGATTAAATCTCTTCCTCTAAATGAACTTCAATCCAAATTTCGCCTCTTAGAAATTGATCATAGATCTAGTTTAGTCTTAGCCAACCAATTTAAGCGTCTCTATCTTAATTCTAAAGAAAAAATTAATACTTTAAGAACCAAAATCGTTGATCTCATAGATGATAAAGAACGCATCGCTAGACAAGGTGCTCAAGTATTAGCGAAATTCCAAAAGACTCTTCTTGAAGTTCAAATTGAACAAGATGAACTCTAATCGCAAAAATGCTATACTTAGCGAAGAGAGAATCAAATTCGCTCCCTTCTTCTCATAAATAATGACGATGAATTTGCTTGGGCCGCGAAAGTTCTAGATGACGTTTTAAATAATTTAGGTGTTAATGCTAGTCTTCAAGCCGAGCATACGGCCTTGGTTAGGATATGATTTCCAGAGAAGGTTGTTAATTGTTCTTCTTTATTTAACTGTTTGTCTTTCATGAAATTTTCGTTAAGTTGCTGATTCATTGTCACATGTTCGCAGGAGCTTAAGAGAGATTTCGTAAAAGAATTGAAGAACTTGAGTCTGAGAAGGAGCATCTCGCAAAGAACCTTTCTTCTCGGGATGATAAATATTCTAGATTGAAGAGGTAACTACAGACATCGTTGCGAATTTTAAGAATGATGCTACTCTCTTTCGCAATCGACTATTAAGATGGTAACGGCGACAACAAAGTATCCTCATTCTCGCATATCCTTGCATTCTTGAAGAAATCCCCAAGAATGTACCTTCTCTAGATATCTCCGATAGCCGATGCTAGTGAAGAAGAGGAATCGATGGAGATGAAGAAGTAGAAGAATCGATGAAGATGATGAAGAAGAAGAATCAAACGAGAAATAGTTCTATTTTCTTCTTTCTCTTTTTGTAATATCTCGTACATTCATTCTTTTAATCTTCTATTTTTGTAATCTTTTGTTTGCGGAAATTTCTTGGATCTTCAAATACAAACTCTACCTTTGTTGTTCCTTTTCGCACATGTTAAAAGAGTGTTGATGGTAGATTTTCATTTAAGGCTAAAATTGTAAAAGCCAAAATTATGCGCTAACATCTTGCAAAAGATAAAGTCATTAATGAGTGATGAATACTTTTTCACTTTACTAATTCACCTAGAATGGAGCATGTGGCAACAATCCCGATTCGTGAATTAAATACACGAAATTCATCCAGGTTGGAGCATGTGGCAACAATCCCATATACCCGTGAATTTACAAGCATTATTAATTAATGCATAACAGCCTTGTATTTCCGTACTCATTACACGGGGTGCGGCATGACGACTGAGTGTTGTTTTTAGCAGAGCAACACGAACCTCCAAGCATTAATAATGAAGCATGTACGAAAAACCCGTACAGGCTATAACTCTCGGTGTGTTATACTAGCCCGATTGAGCATACAACTCTCGGTGTATTATACTAGCCCGATTGAGCATACAACTCTCGGTGTGTTATACTAGCCCGATTGAGCATACAACTCTCGGTGTGTTATACTAGCCCGATTGAGCATACATCTCTCGGTGTGTTATATTAGCCCGATTGAGCATATTTGAATCTGGATTGTCCATATCGGTCTCGAAACAGTCACGACCATCCAACTTCACCAAAGATGATTGGATGACTTGGATTGGCCCCATAACCCCCAAGCAGGTATTAGAATATTCACCACCGACCCAACGCGGGCCCTGCATGGTCGCCCTCCCAAAGCGTGGCATAGCTTGCCAAACCGTCCAACCCAGAGCAGTATAGACGAAAAACCCTAAATTAGGGTTTGCGGCACATTACATGTATCGCAAAACGGTCTCAACCATCCATCTTAGCAGGCATAAATGGAGGGTGTAGATGTAGATTCAAAGGGCCCAAAGCATGTCAACAAAAATACAGAGGGTCCGTCTACATACTCGATCGATCGGTCAGGACCAACTATGGTTGGTCGTCTTGGTTCGTGCGCCCCAAACTGGGTATGACACACTGCCGGCAAAACCTAATTAGGGCTTGTGTCGCGATCACGAGTGTCCCTTTTCTCCTGCTCGGATGAAGGGTCCAGGAATAGACTAAGCAATTAGGAAGTATCAACACGATCATTGCGGGCCCACCTATCTCCACACCCGATCGGCCAAGACCAAACTTGGATGTGCACCTCGATTCGCACGCCCAAGCTAGGCGTGGTCACACTTCCCAACCACAACCGATCTCGACCGCTCAAGTTTACCGAACAAATTGAGTGGCTTAGATCACGTTTCATGGGACGATGAAGTCTGGTATATACGCCATCCCTCGTATGCACGCGGGTTGATCGGCCAAGACCGACCAAGCTTGGTCGTCTTGGAACGCGCGCCCAAAATTGGCGTGATGCGCGGCTTTTGCGGCACCAGATTTCTGTTGCAAATAGATCTCGACCACTCAACTTCGCCGGACAAATTGAGTGGCCCAGATCACACTTTCACGAGACAATGAGATATGGGCGCGTACACCGTCATGTCGTCTACACACATGCACGATCGGCCCTGTCAAAATTGTATCCCAAGCTTGGATTCGACCAAGCTGAAGAGTGATGCTTGCGCACCTCTTAAAAAACCTTAATTCCATCAATGGTCGCAGATGAGTGTCTCAAAGATCATCTCGTATGTCCAACTTCACCGGCTTGGTTATACAACCCTGGTCAGGAGTTAATTGGTCAGTGAGGCGTCATGGTGATCACCACCCGTCACTTTACCACATCATGATGCAGTACCTGCATAGAATACACACGGTACTTCACAGCTATCGACTTCCTAAATAACTTAGTTATTTAATCGAGCATTACATGCTACTTTCTGTGGGTCCCACGATCCACACACTCAAGACATCAATCATGTCACAAACTGGTGGATACATACTAGGGTATTGGTCTGGCGGTTTACAACGTGCAGCGTGCAACGCGCCATCACAAGAACGTGTCAGGAAGTCATGGACGGTTAGAGATGACAGGAGAAGTGGGCAAGACTGGTCGTGTAACACTAACACACAACTCCACTACTCCATTACTCCACTTCCTCCACTTCCCATGAGAGACGTGAATAAGGCTCAAATGACTTGTATAAATAGGTTCTCCTCCCTATTTCCAAAAAAATAACAAGTCCAGACAACAGAGGCAAGTGTTGATACCATCGTATTCAAACACCGGAACTGATAGCTTACATCCTGCAAGCCAGTTCGGCTTTCTGATACAAGTCATACATAGCCAACACCTTCACAATCTCAACACCTTCTTAGCTTCCCTCCCTAAGATCAACCCCATCTCCTTCACTTTGTGACCGAAACAAGTCTGGAATGGCCATTTCTTGGTTTAGGCCGGATTTGCACAGATTTATTTCTCGAATCTACAAGCACTCCCGTGTAGTGCATTTGTTTAAGGTTTAGACTCATTTCTCATCCACACACCTCAAATTACCAAAACCGGTATAAATAGTTTTCACCCATAAACAATTGGCGACCACGGTGGGAGGTTAATCTCTCGGTTGTAAAGTCAATTTCTTCAAAATCCGATTCAATTTTATCAATTTCAAAAAGGGTAGATCTTAGGACCAATTCAATCATCAATCCATTTCAAGATGGTAGAACTCGTGTCGGATCAACAATCATTACGATGGTGCTAGTGTGGATAACACTCCGGTGTCGATGTACCGTCGGTGGAGCTACCGTGGTCAATACATCTTATGGAGCCGTCACTTATACCACCGGTGCCAGCGTAGCAGGAGATGTTCCAAAGAAGTGTAACACCTCCCATCACTGTGAGCCAGAGCAGCCGCAAATCCCGGCATCTCATCAAGTGTAACACCTCCGGTAGTCACCGAGCAACAACTTCCACTCCTTCATCGGGACGAAGCCGGAGGGACGAGAGGAGGACCATCCCCTATTACCATTGCAGACTTGATGGAGAAGCATGAAGTTCTTGCTAAGACTCAAACGGATATGGCCGCAACTCGAGAAAGAGGTACTCACTTTTCTTAAGAAATTAAGCGATCGATTGCAACAAGAGCCGCGACAGCCCTCAAGCAAAATCGGAACGCATTTAACGCACCGGAGAAGGTACTTCGGCGGCGCGGACCTCCATGGACCCGATCAAAGAAGCGACATCGGATATGAGCGGTCCTATCATGGAGACTCCTACATTGGGGACCGATCCTCACAACGATCCTCCTCAAGTCAATAGTTTCATTATGAACTATAGGCCGGTGGATTGGGAAGCGGTTTCTCTAGTGGAAAGCTTATGAGAACTTTCACACCTCTCGAAGAATCGGCCGCGCGGAGACGTTTTTGCCGCAATCAACAGAGGAAGGTCACGACCGTGCCCTACATGTCACCGCACGCATCAAGGATTCAGAGTTCAACACGGCCCTTATCTACACAGGAGCGTCTTCGAATGTGATTACTCTCAAGACTCTCAGGACATCCAAGGTTCCCCCAGGCAAGGTCGTACGGAAGCCTACGACAATGACGGACTTCAAGGGAAACCAAACCAAAGACATACGGGAGAAGCTCCGCGGAAAGAATCAGACAAGTTCGTTACGTCCCACTCCCTACGTGGGCGTCAATTCAGGAAGAAGACCGGCTTGCATCTTTGAGGGATAAAACCCACGATGCATCTTTGCTGACGAAGCATTCTTCTCCATCCTGTGAAGCCACGACCCACGTTCACATGAAGAGGGAACGAACTTTTGTGGCGAGTCGTGACCAGAAAGGAAAACGGTATACCGACACCGCCATTATCAATTAGGTGGGAGACCGCTACCCGTCTCTCCACCCAATGGAATGCTACAACAAAGAACGAACCACAAGAACAAGTGCTAGATGCTCCACAACACCTGCAAGATGGCACCAACTCCATAACCGATGAGATTGAAATCGTTGAGGAATCTCCTAGGCCTATCTCCATCACCAACCTTGTGTATGGATAAACACATGAAGCTCGTGGAACTTCTCAAAGAGTACCAGGATATATTCGCTTGGAGATATGAAGAAATGCCGGATTTAGATAAAAATTGGTCACCCATCATCTACATGTCATACCCGGATCCAAGCTCGGTTAAACAATTGTAGTTCGGACACGAGGAAAATGGATAGATCGGTCTTTGCATAGACTTTAGAGACTTGAACAGTCTTTGCTCCAAAAAGATCCTCCTCTACCTAACATCGACATGTTAGTAGATGCAACCAGCGGACACGGCATGTTCTCCTCCATGGATGGATGTAGCGGCTACAACCGGATAAGGATGTACGAGCATGATGCAAGTAAGATAGCTTTTCGAACTCCTCTCGTAAATTTTTATTATACCATAACGCCATTTGGTTTAAAGAATGCCGGTGCAACGTATCAACGCTCTATCACAGCAATCTCTTCCACTGGAGCCGATACCTCAAGGGAGCATCCTCAAGAAGATAACAATGTCCACGCGTCATATCGAGCAAGATCCAAAGCGAGTCACTCTATCAGACAGTGGTGGAACAAGATCCAAAGGAAGTCACTTTATCGACAGTGGTACATGTCTATCATGCTATGTTGGAGAATGCGCTTTTGGTCATCCTCTGGAGGAGCTGTTGAACGCTCATCTACAACAACATATGCCCCGATAGAAAGAACCAGCCTGCCGGTAATGAAGAACCTCATAATGTTTGTAGGGGCATATATCTCACCAACATGCGATACAACCTTCACCCTTCAGTAAACAGTTCCCCGAAGCGACAAGAGGAAAACCACCGAGATACAACATCCTGCGCGTCCGTCAACTCCAACTCGCACCACATGCACGACTCCCACAATGATGAAACAATGTCCAAGATATTCCATATCGGCTCGACAACAACCACTACGAACAAACCATGTAAACCACGCTTGGGGATCGAGGCTCGGCATGAAGTTCCTTCACCGTCGACCAAGGAATTCTTCAACATGAGAGAGATGGTCGGTCAAGAAGCATGGAATTTGCAAGGGTAAATCGAATCAAGAGGGAAATACTTCAACGCTCCCTCTAGCGTAAGCCGCTTCAATGGTCTATTCAAGAGCCGCCTCAACGCTCTCTCTCCGGACCCACGTTCGCTTCGTAATCCTTCTTCAACACTCTCTCCAGGATCCACCTCAACGTTCGCACCGTAAACCACTTTAACATCCTCTCGAGCCGTTTCAACACTCAAGTCGCGTCAATAATGCGCTCGTCAAGTTATCTTTGATGTACTCATTGCTCAACATACGATCATCCATCCTTCATGAGGGCCCAGCGGAGCATGAAAAACCTTGAAGTCGATAGAGAAGGGTTATCTTGTGGAACGGATATTTTCATATAGTTGAAAGGGCGCGGTGAACAACTCATCATCAATGTTCGGCATATCTTTGAAGTGTCAACACCTCCGACTTGGCACCAAAGCATTATCCTTAAGACATCTTAACAGAGTTCTTTTCTTCATTCTACAATCAAAGACATGAGTCAAGATTTGTATAAAAACGCGTGAGATGTGTAGTCACACACGACGTAACACACATTCACGTTGGAGTACACAAGGTCGGGTATTGGGTCCAAAATAGGTATTGATCAAGTTTCAAGTCCGGGTGTTGATCAAGTCACAAGTCCGTATTGATCAAGTCACAAGTCCTATTGCTTAAGTCTTAAGTGGTGTTGATCAAGTCACAAGTCCAGTATTGCTCAAGTCTCAAGTCCGGAGTTGATCAAGTCACAAGTCCGGTATTGCTCAAATTTCAAGTCCAGTGTTGATCAAGTCACAAGTCTGGTATTGCTCAAGTTTCAAGTCCGGTGTTGATCAAGTCACAAGTCCGTTATTGCTCAAGTTTCAAGTCCGGTGTTGATCAAGTCATAAGTCCGGTATTGATCAAGTCACAAGTCCGGTATTGCTCAAAGTTTCAAGTCCGGTATTGATCAATTCACAAGTCCGGTATTGATCAAGTCATAAGTCCTGTATTGCTCAAGTTTCAAGTCTGGTATTGATCAAAGTCACAAGGATGGTATTCGAATAAATCAGGCGCACGCAGCAGGGCCGGTTTTCAGTCGAAACAAAAGGTCGATGTTCAGTCAGGCACGCGGCGGGTCCCACTTGATCTAAACCCCATATTGGTCGAAGCAGACACAGCCGTCCCCAATCAAAGCCCTCTCTCCGAGAAGAAGGCGTTTCAGCTCCAACACTTCAACGCTCTCCCGGCCCGCTCTAAGTCGCTTAGCCCAACGCTTTTCTACAGACCCACATTTACATTTGAGCATACAAGGTTCATTTTTTAAAAAACAAGCTTGATCACTTCGGGTCCCACGTTCGAGCAAAGCAAACAGCAAGGCCGGTGTTTGGTCAAAGCATCAAGTCCGGTGTTTAGTCAATCTAGCTGGGTCGGTATTTGGTCGAATTAGCAAGATGACACTCGAGCAAGTACATCAACCATACGGTCAAAGTAGGCACATGACATGGCCGACGTTTGAAACATGTACACGGTGGTCCCCCGTTTGATCGAAGCATGCACATCTGCCCATGTTCGAATCAAGCATGCTTACATCGGGTCCCATGTTCGATCAAGCAGACGCAGCGGACCCACTATTAACCAAAATAGACACATCAAGCCCACGTTCGATCAAGCAGGTGCAGTAGCCCCACGAACGAAACAGGCGTAACGATTCATCGAAGCAGGCAAGACCGACATCATGCTAGGGAACACTCGCCGGACGCCTCTTGAACGTGACATGCTCCAAGGACAGATGACCCGTCTCTCATGGTAACATCTAACTTTGTCTCATAAGCTTTGTCTTTAATCTGTCACCATCTCATGCCTACCCACAATGGTGTAACCATTACGTGCTAGTGCGGGGGACTTAATGTTGATGGTGGATTTTCATTTAAGACTAAAATTATAAAAGCCAAAATTATGCGCTAACATCTTGCAAAAGATAAAGCCATTAATGAGTGATGAATACTTTTTCACTTTATGGAGCATGTGGCAACAATCCCAGTATTCTGTGAATTAAATACACGAAATTCATCCAGGTTGGAGCATGTGGCAATAATCCCATATACCCTGTGAATTTACAACATTATTAATTAATGCATAACCAGCCTTGTATTTCCTGTACTCATTACCGGTGCGGCATGACGATTGAGTGTTGTTCTTAGAAGAGCAACACGAACCTCCAAGCATTAATAATGAAGCATGTACGAAATACCCGTACATGCTATAACTCTCGGTGTGTTATACTAGCCCGATTGAGCATACAACTCTCGATGTGTTATACTAGCCCGATTGAGCATACAACTCTCGGTGTGTTATACTAGCCCGATTGAGCATACAACTCTCGGTTTGTTATACTATCCCGATTGAGCATACATATCTCGATGTGTTATATAATCCCGATTGAGCATATTTGAATCGGATTGTCCATATCGTCTCGAAACGGTCACGACCATCCAACTTCACCAAAGATGATTGGATGACTTGGATTGGCCCCATAACCCCCAAGCGTGTATTAGAATATTCACCATCGACCCAACGCGGGCCCCATATGGTTGCCCTCCCCAAAAGCGTGGCATAGCTTTCCAAACCGTCCAAACCATAGTAGTATGGACGAAAAACCCTAAATTAGGGTTTGCGGCGCATTACATGTATCGCAAAACAAGTCTCAACCATCCATCTTCGCATGCATAGATGGAGGGTGTAGATGTATACTCAAAGGGCCCGAGCATGTCAACACAAACACCGTGGGCCCGTCTACATACCTGACTGATCGGTCAGGACCAACTATGGTTGGTCGTCTTGATTCGTACGCCCAAAACTGGGTATGACACACGGCCGGCAAAACCTAATTAGGGCTTGTGTCGCGATCACGAGTGTCCCTTTTCTCCGCTTCGGATGAAGGGTCCAGGAATAGACTAGCGGTAAGTATCAAAACGATCACCGCGGCTCACCTATCTCTACACCCGATCGGCCAATACCAAACTTGGATGTACACCTCGATTCGCACGCCCAAGATAGGAGTGGTCACACTTCCCAACCACAAACCGATCTCGACCGCTCAAGTTTATAGGACAGATTGAGTGGCTTAGATCACATTTCTATGGGACGATGAAGTACGAGTATATACGCCATCCCACCGTATGCACGCCGGGCTGATCGGCCAAGACCGACCAAGCTTGGTCGTGTTGGAACGCGCACCCCAAAATGGAATGATGCGCGGCGTTTGCGGCACCAGTTTCATTGCAAATCGATTTCGAACACTCAACTTCACCGGACAAATTGAGTGGCCCAGATCACACTTTTACGAGACAATGAGATATGGACGCTTACGCCGTCATGTCGTCTACACACATGCTCGATCGGCCCCTGTCAAAATTGTATCCCAAGCTTGGATTCGACCAAGGTGAAGAGTGATGCTTGCGCACCTCTTCAAAAACCCTAATTCCATCAATGGTCGCGGATGAGTGTCTCAAAGATCATCTCGTCCCAGTCCAACTTCACCGGCTTGGTTATACAACCCGGTCGAGTTAATTGGTCGGTGAGGCGTCATGGTGATCACCACCCATCACTTTACCACATCATGATGCGATGCACATAGAATACACACGGTACTTCACATGTATCGACTTCCTAAATAACTTAGTTATTTAATCGAGCATTACATGCTACTTTCTCGTGGGTCCCACGATCCACACACTCGAGACATCAATCATGTCACTGGCGGGGATACATATCGGGGTATTGGTCCGGCGGTTTACAACGTGCGCGTGCAACGCGCCATCACAAGAACGTGTCGAGGAATTCATGGACGGTTAGAGATGACATGAGAAGTGGGCAAGACCGGTCGTGTAACACTAACACACAACTCCATTACTACATTACTCACTTCCTCCACTTCCCATGAGAGACGTGAATAAGGCTCAAATGACTTGTATAAATAGGTTCTCCTCCCTATTTCAAAAAAAAGAACAAGTCCAGACAACGAGGCAAGTGTTGATACCATCGTATTCAAACACCGAATCGATAACTTACATCCCGCAAGCCGGTTCGGCTTTCTCGATACAAGTCATACATAGTCAACACCTTCACAATCTCAACACCTTCTTCGCTTGCCTCCCTAAGATCAACCCCATCTCCTTCACTTTGTGACCGAAAAAGTCCTGGAACGGCCATTTCTTGGTTTAGGCCGGATTTGCACTGTCATTGATTTCTCGAATCTACAAGCACTCCGTGTAGTGCATTTGTTTAAGGTTTAGACTCATTTCTCATCCACACACCTCAAATTACCAAAACCGCAGAAATAGTTTTCACCCATAAACAAAGAGCAATTCTTTTTGCAATATAATTAATCAATATATTATCAACCTTTTCATTTTATGAGTGCGTAAATCTATCATATGAAGACAAATAACATGTTCTTGTTCATTCCCATACTTGCCTCTGTTATTTGTATTCAAATGAAAGATTAAGCAACTTACTTTTGAATAGCAACATGTATTCATGCCTTAATCTCGCAGATGTTTTTTCTGAATTTTCGCAATTAGTCATTTCTTGGTTTTTTCCAAGATTTTTTTTTCATTTTTCTCTTGTGTGGTCTTATTTTGCCTTCCTAGTTAAAGGTCTTATTTTGCCACCTATTGTTATTGCGACAAAATCGCAGGACGTCTTTACACTTTCATGTAATGACCCATTGATTTTGTCTTATCATTTCTCTAGTATTGTTGCCTCTTGCAGATATTATTCATGCGACAATATGACAGGCCTAAATATTCTTGCGAACATAAAGCCCCATGACATTGCCGTCTTGCGGCGAGATCGTAGGACGTCTTTACACTTGCATGCAATGACCCATTGATCTCGTCTTATTTTCTCTTTTGTATTATTGCCTCTTGTGATTGTCGCACAAATATGACAAGTCTTGATACTCCCGTGAGTAAAAAGCCTCATGACATTTGCTTCTTAAGATACTTATCGGCTCCCTAATGGAGGGTGCCGCCTTATCTTCCCCCGGTTGCCCCTTCAAGGAGGCGTATTTCGCCATACAAGGCTAGATCCTCTCATCCGGTCTTAACAACTTGAGTTGTTTTTCGCACCCTCTTATCCCTTTTTTCTATAGGGCTTATGGTTACGAGACCGCACCCTAAGTGGAGTTTTCTTGGGCCGAGTGCAGATAAGGAAAGACTTGCGAAGAATGGCCGAGACACTTCAAATGCCCTGTGCACTCTTGGCTCAACCGTGTACCTCGCGCCTTGATCAAATGCCGACTCCTTAGAAGAGACCCTCGGTCGTCCAACCTAAGTCATAAGCTTAGATTGAAAATCCAAGGTATCTCTCCCGGATGGGCTTTATTGACCCCAAATCTCCATGACTCAGGTTCCAGAGGCGGTGTAACCTTTTCCCTGAGCCATGCAATAGGTACCCCTTCTATGACGCACTTTAGGTCTTATACGTTCCAAGAGATCTAATCGCCGATCCACGACATCCATGATCTCTTGAGTCATGGGCATATCGGGCATCCCTGGCGTAGCTGCTGCCACGTTAGAAGCATTTGCCTCTTGCGAGATTTTGATTCCGCGAACTAGGGTGTACGCCATAGTAGGTTCGCCTCTGTCTGATTATTTTGTCGATTCTTTCGCATATAAGCTCTTTGTAATTTCGCAATCTCATCTTTGTAATTCATAAAGATATTTTCTTCTTCGCATATCGGCTCTTTTACAATTTCGCAATCTCATCTTTGCAACTCTTTTTGCCAATACGTAATTTAATTTTTTTTATCAACCATACGTCTTCCCTTATTTGGGAAATCATAAAATCAACAAATACATTCACTCTTTAAGTCTCTTACCTATGCTCCTCTCTGCTTCTGCATTTTTGAATTTTTCTATCATTTTTTTGTTTGTTGCGAAGCCTTCGCCACTTCTTATCTTCATCATATATTGGTTTCAGCTTTTCTTCATCTCTCTCGTTCTATTACATCTACCATCAATCTTCGCGACAACAATACTTCGCGAGAGTAATAAACAACTACATTGCGAAGGTGTCGCAAGTAAATAATTTAAATGACGCATCAGATGACGACAGTCAGAACATGAGAAAAGTGTGAAGACTTGGCGATATTTAGGGTGTCGCAAGTAAAGACGTTTATAACATTCGCGACACTTCGCGAGATGTTCCCGAAAATAAAGGACAAACTTTAGCTGTCATCCACCGTATATTACCCTATATAAAGAGTTGAGTCCGTCTGTTGTGGGAGAGGTCTTTTTGAATTGTTAAGCAAGTCATTAGAGAGAGAAAATTAAGAGGGATTGTAATTTCTTTAGTTCTCGTTTCTACATTACTTTGTAAATCTTTCAAGTAACAATCAATAAAACAAATTATCATTCATCTTCTAATGGATTGATTAAGCAAATTCGAGTGAGGGGTGTAGTGTAGGATTTCCTGCAACTACATATGCGCTAGAAACAGGGATTGAACAAGATTGAAGATCGAAGAATGCAGTTAAAACCATTTAAATCAAGAAAATGAGAAAGGAAAATGTTAAGTCAGATGAAGTAGAGGAGTTAAGAAACAAGGAATATAATAAAGATATGGAATACAATTTAATTACAAAAGCAATGGTTAATGAATTCCACGAAAATATTAGAGGAAGGATACATAAACGAGACTTTGAAGGAAAGAAGATTATAGATGAGGAGAAAACATCGTCTTTGAAGGGATGGGAAAAACAGAAAATAACGTTCACAGCAGCAGAAGTGCCTAGAGAAAGTTTGAATCATACATCTCCATTAGTGATCACGATAAATGCAAGCAGAAAAAGAGAAGAATCAGTAGGAAGGTAGAGTAGAAGAATGGGAAATAAATAGAACTTTGGTGGATACAGGGAGTTTGGTGAGTATCATGTTTTACCATACCTACAAAAAAATTAGGATATAAAGATGAAGAAATGAGTTCCCCAAGGTATTATATCTACGGTTTTGGAAAATCTATAACAGTACCTAAAGGGGAGATAAAATTACGAATTTTACTCGGAGAAATTGAAACACAAGTAACATTAAGTGTAGTGGATATGGAATCGCCGTACCACATATTGTTAGGGAGACCTTGGGTACATGCAATTAAGGCGGTAGAGTCAACACTCCATCAGTGCGTCAAATTTCCTATGCCGAGTGGAATTGGTGAAATCAGAGGAGATATTGATAAAGGAAGAATATATCATCAAATCGAAGTAAAGCATTATGAAGGGCAAGTGAAGAAGCGAAAAGATCGCAGGAAGATGATAAAAGCAGCTAAGAAAGAAGAAGAATTTAGAATTTACATGATAAGAGCAAAAGAGGGAAAAGGAATACCTAGCGAAAGCATGGGAAAAGGGAGTGAGTTCACGAAAGAAATGAAAGGACCAACTCCTATGGGAGAACCGAAGTCTAGTTATGTCGCAGTAGAACAAACAAAAGAAGTGAATGTTGGAACCGAGAAGGAGCCTAAAATCTTAAAAATTGGGACTAAAATGGAAGCAGATGAAGAGAAAAGAACTGTTGATTTGCTGCGAGATTACAAAGATATTTTCGCATGGGATATGGATGAAATGCCTGGAATAGATCCATCCGTGGCTTTCCATAAATTGGAAATTGACAAGAATGTAAAACCATTTAAACAAAGAATTAGAAAGATCGCGACAAAGATATCATCCTCAAATAGAAGAAGAATTGCGAGGAAAATGTTGGACGCAGAATCATTAGACAAGCAAAATATCAGGAATGGATAGCAAATATGGTTATAGTCCCAAAGAAGAACAAAGGAATAAGAATTTGTATAGACTTTACTGATCTAAACAAAGCTTGTCCTAAAGATAGTTTCCCATTACCAGATATTCCACAATTGGTTGAAGCAACATAGGAAACGAAAGGATATCATCTCTTGATGGATATAAGGGTTACAATCAAATTCCTCTCGCCGAAGAAGATCAAGAACATACTGCTTTCTTTGCTCCACGAGGATTGTACTGTTATACAAAAATGTCGTTTGGTCTGCGAAATGCCGGTGCGACATACCAAAGAATGGTGGAAAAGGTGTTCGCGAGATGGATACACAAAACATTAGAGGTGTACGTAGATGATATGTTAATAAAAAGTAAAAAAGCAAAAGATCATGTACAGGATTTGAAAGAAATTTTTGAACAAATGAGGCAATTTAATATCAAAGTAAACCCAGAAAAATGTACCTTTGGAGTCGCCTCTGGAAAATTCTTAGGGTACATTGTATCCAAAGAAGGAATTCAAGTCGATCCAGAGAAAGTACAAGCAGTTCGCGATATGCCAACACCGGCGACAGTAAAAGATGTTCAAAAGTTAAACGGGTTGTTAGCCTCGCTAGGGAGGTTCATCTCGCGATCATCTGACAAATGCAAGTACTTTTTCAATATCCTTAGGAAGGGATCGAAATTCAAATGGACAGATGAGTGCGAGAAAGCCTTGCAAGGAATAAAGGAACATTTAATGGATATATCAATTTTGCAAAAAGCAGAAGAAGGAGAAGAATTATTGATCTACCTAGCGACAACTTCGCATGCATTAAGTGCAGTGTTACTGCGAGTGGACGCAGGAGTAGAAAAACCAATTTATTACATCAGCAAAACCTTCAATGCTGCAGAAAGGAATTACTCAAAAATTGAAAAATTAATCTTGGCATTAGTTTATGCAACATTTAAGCTTCGTATATATTTTCAAGCGCATGTTGTTAAGGTGGTGACAAAAGTACCGATAGAATCAGTGATGAAGAATTCAAAGAGGTCGGGAAGAGTTGAGAGATGGAATGCTCAAATAAGTCATTGCAAACTCAAATATGAAATACTATCTTCGCCAAAATCACAAGGTTGTCGCAGACTTTCTAGCAGAATTTCCTTTGGAAGAGGATGAATCAGTGGAAGAAATGATGGATGTGGAAGAAGAACATGGAGATCCAAAAGATTTGTTGATGAGAACCGAATAGATGGGAAATATTAGTAGATGGGTCATCAAATGGAGAAGGAAATGGAATAGGAATTGTTGTGATATCGCCGTAGGGCAATAAAATAGCTCTTTCTTTCAGATTGGAGTTTGCATCAACAAATAATGAAAAGAATATGAAGCTATAATACATGCTTTGCGATTTGCAATAGAAATGAAGTTTGGAGAATGTGAGGATTACTAGTGATTCACAATTGGCAAATCGCAAGATAAAAGAAGAATATGCCATAAACGAATTGTCTTTGCAAAAATATAAGAAACTTGTTGACGAGTTGTCGATGCAGATACCAAGAATAAAGTGGAGACATATAACAAGGAGAAATAATAGGCTCATGCAGACGCTTTTGCCTTTATATCAAGTATGATGACAGATCCAATTGCGAGAAATATTAAAATACAAACACTTTTGATGACGTCAATTGACAAAGAAGAAGAACAAGAAACCGATGTAATGGTAGTAGAAAACGGAACACAAACACTCTGCGAAGAAGATTGGAGAGCAGAGCTTCATGCATATTTGACAACATGAGAAACACCAAGAAATAGATTGGAGACACACAAATTAAAAAGCCGTGCAACAAATTATGAATTAAGAGATGGAGTGCTATACCGACGATCTTTTAACGGGCCTTCACTTAGATGCTTAACAAGAAAGGAAGGGGAAATCATATTGAAGATGTTGCATAGTGGGGATGCTGGTAATCACAGCGGTGGAAGATCTTTAGCATATAAAGCAAAAATACAAGGTTATTATTGGCCATATATGCATGAGGACGCAAAACAAGTGTCAAGGCGTTGCGAGGATTGCCAAAGGCATGGAAAGAAAATACATGCAGGGAGAGTTAAGTTCTTCAACAAGTGTCTGGCCATTTGGAAAATGGGGTTTAGACATTGTAGGACCATTTTTACCAGGAATGGGACAGAGAAGATATTTAATCGTCACCACAGATTATTTCACAAAATGGGCAGAGGTGAAAGCGGTACAACATATTCGCGATAAGGATGTTTTTACTTTCATATTTGAGAACATTATACGCAGATTTGGGATTCCAAAGACGGTTGGTATCCGACAATGGGAAGCGATTCGAAGGACAAAACATAGAATTGCTGCTTAATGCATTTCATATACGATGTGGGAAATCAACTCCTCTATACCCGCAGAGATAATGGTCAAGGCGAGCGACAAATAAAACAATCGCAGACATATTGAAGAAAAAGTTAGAAGGATACAATAAAGGATGGTGCGAACAAGTACCCAATGCGGTATGGGCTTATAATACAACTAGAAGAGAAACTACGGGCATGTCCCCTTTTGTTTAACATATGGAGTTGAAGTTGTACTCCGACGAAGTTAAGATTCCAACTACAAAGAAAGAAGCTTGGGAGAAAAATCTCGGTGCGGGTAACATCTTAATCAAGTTAGATGAATTAGAAGAGAAAAGAGAGAGCACTACAACATATGGAGAATTATCAGCGAAGATTGGCCAGAGAATATAACAAGCGTGTCAAGATACGTGAATTTCAGCCAGGTGACTTGGTGCTGCGAGAAACACCTATATATCAGCGAGAAAATGGTGGCAAGCTGGCGATAAAATGGGATGGACCTTATATCATCAAGGAGATAGTTGGTACAGGGGCATATAGATTAATGGATCCTGAAGGCAAAGATGTAGGGCAAAAACTAAATAGGCCATGGAATAGGTTATATCTTAAGAAATATTACCCATAGAAGATGGGAGAAATGGAATGAATCGTGATGTAATGTTTTTGCAATGAGATAGATTGCGAGATCAAAGGAAATAAAGCAAGATTGTGCGATAGCTTCGCAAATGTAATGAATGCTTGAATGAATTAACAAATATGAATGAGTGAGTGAATGAATGGGACGAACCTTTATGGCGTACACCTTAGTTCGCGAATGATATTTCGCAAGGGGAAAATGTAAGACCTAAAGTGCGTCATATAAGGGGGTATCTCTTGACATGGCTCAGGGGAAAGGTTACACCTCTCCTGGAACCTGAGTCATGGAGATTTGGGGCCCATGAAAGCCTATCCGGGGAGATACCTTGGATTTCCAACTATATATATAAGGTTATACCCTGGTTGGACGCCCGAGGGTCTCTTCCAAGGAGTCGTATGACCAAGGCGCCGAGGTACACGGTTGAGTCAATAGTGCGGGGAGCATGGAACTTCCTTACCACTCTTGACAAGTCTTGGCACATCTGCACTCGGCCCAAAGAAAACTCCACTTAGGGTGCAGTCTTGTAACCATAAACCATATAGGTATAAGGGATAAGAGGCTGCGAAAACAACTCGGTTGTTGTTAAGACCGGATGGGAGGAGCTAGTCTTGTATGGCCGATGTACGCCTCCTTGAAGGGGCAACCGGGGAGATAATAAGGGCGGCACCCTCCATTAGGGAGTGATAAGTGTCAAAAGACGCAAATGTCATAAGACTTTATTTTCGCAAGGAAATGAAGACTTGTCATATTTGTGCAATGATCCTGAAGAGGCAAAAATACTAACATGAAGGTGAGGCGAGATCAATGGGTTTTTACATGAAAATGAAAAAACATCCTGCGATTTCGTCGCAAAGCCGACAATGTCATGGGATTTTATGTTCGCAAGAATATTTAAACCTGTTGTATTGTCGCAAGCACAATATCATGCAGAGGAAAAAATACTTGTGCAATGATAAGGCAAGGTCAATGGGTCATTACATGAAAATGTAAAGACGTCATGCGATCTTGTCGCGATGAGGATGGCAAAGTAAGACCTTTAACTAGGAAGGCAAAATAAGACCATACAATAAAATGATAAGATAAGATCAATAGGTTTCTCCATTGAGAGGAAATCCTGCGATCTTATCGCAATAATACATTTCAAAGCAAAAATAAAGGGAATTTGTCCTCCAAATCAAAAGAAGTACTTCAACAGTAAATTCAAAAACATCCTATGCAAAATGTCATCCAATCAAGGGAGTTTAAATAAAAACGAAAAATTACAGAGAGAATTCAATTTTCCACATCAGCTCTCTCGACGATAGCAGATGTTCTTGGTTCTTCAACAATTTTATCGGCTTCTTTTCGACTAACCGGACGATTTTCATCGAAGTCCCTTCATTCGGATCCTTCGAAAATTTCATCAATAACGACTTCTTCGCAGCTTTGATAATCATAGTCACTATCGGGGAATTGGGAACTTCATCATCACTCACTTCCGGAGGTGCAACAAGATACGGGATCAAGAGATTTAGATAGCAAAACACTATTCACAAGAACTTGACTTTAAGATGAACTTGACGAAGGAGCGCTTTTCGATGGTTTTTACTCTATATTTTTGTAACCGCACATATAGTTGAATCTTCTTTCGATCTGTCGCGAGAATGCATAAGGAAGTAGTAAGCATTTTATTCTCCTTGCGAATTTTTGAGTGGTCGACTTCAAAGGTAAGGGAAGAATGAAGATTTTTCTCGGACACGAAACAAAGAATAAAAGCGAAAAATATTATAACAAACAAAAATTATGATGCACCGGTAAATGAAGAATAGATGAGGCATCCAACTGTTATGACTACCTTCCTTTTGCGAGATAAGGTGTTGGGTTAACGCCGAACAATTATTTTCCAGTTGGTCCATGGCGATATCAAAGTTATCTCCAACTAATCCTTTCAAACGAGCTCGCAGATTTTTCTCGTTAGAAATAAGTGTGGCATTTTCTTTCGCGAGGGAAGAATTGGATTTCTCCAATTGGGAACATTGATCCTTGAGTTGGTTGGCTTTTACACTTAAAGTTATTCTACCCCGAATAAGTTTATCTTTCTCGATAGTAACTTCTTCAAGATTATTTCTCGGCGAATGAAGAGATTGTTCTTGCTCTTTACACAATTTTTGACAAATATCATACTCTTTGAGTAAACTGACATCTTGTTTAATAACGTTCGCTTCTCTTGAGAAAGAATTCCGTTCTCATCTGATAAAGTTTTCAACTCTAAATTAGCTTTAGTCAAAGAATAGGAGAGGCGAGATAAGTCATTACTTAACAAGTCGTGTTTCTGAGCTAAATCAGCATTTTCCTTAGAAAGATTATCTATTTGGTCAACAACATATGTGTGGAGATTATCTAATTGGTTATATTGCTCCACCCAAGAATCTTTATCGCTCGAACTTCTTCAACAGTAGATTCCAACTGATATATCTCCATTTTTCGTTTCTGGTTTAAAGCTTGAAGGGTGAACAAGGACTTGAGTCTTCAAAAAAAAAAAAAGGGGGTAGAGGCAAAATGTACCTTTTAAATCTTCATTCTTCTTGCGAAGATTGTCGCAATCCAGTGAAATGTTGAGAAGATTGTTCTTTAAGATCTTAACTTCATGCTCCAAAGATGTTTGCGACAACGTGTCGAGCCAAAGTATTTATTCAAGGATTCAAAAACACAAGACTTGATAGGATCGGTGGAGGTTTTCTTGACATCGTTCATGGTGTACGATAAAACTTTAAAAGCTACATCTATCCCTTCTAAATTTTCTTTGGTAAGAGGGGTAGATTGAGGAAGAGGAGGAAGGAAAAGTTGAATCATTCTTGATCATAAGAATGCCGGTTGAAGAAGTTTGGTAAACGGGTGAAGGAGAAAGAGAAGTATTAAGAGAAAGAGTGGAGAGAGGTACATTTTGAAGAATTTCATTCACAGAAAACTCAGGATTGATTTATCCTGCGAGGGTATCGCAGGAGAGGATGGATTATCTTGAAGAGGAGAGGTTGGTTTCTCTTGCGAGGCAATCGCTGGAAGAGATGGATCGCTTTGCGAAGGCGCAACAGGAGAAGAAATAAGTTTGAACCCAGTGAAAGGAAACAGAAGATGCGACGGGTTTAGAGTGACGATGCCTCTTGGGAGACCTACCTTCATTTTTACCATCCTGCGAAATTCAAGTTAAATAAGAAACAGAGGCAACAATATTGTTATTAAAAGAATAAATGTTTCTTAAATACCTTGCCACTCGCAGGATGCCTTTTAGAAGCAAAGGATTTCGATTTTGAACTCGAAGAAATATTAGGGTTCTTAACGGTGAATTTAGAGCTGGGTTTGTCTTGGCTGAAATAAAAAGATGGGAGAAACATTAAAAGAAGAGCAATATTCGAATAAAAGACTACAGTAAAAGAGATCAATCATGAAGTAATCAAAATTGGTGAAATTAACAGACCTTGATGCCATAGAAACAAAGAGCTTGAGAAGAATTAAGGCAGGAAGACGATGAAGGAAAACGGCAGAGAAAAATTGCAGACAACAAAGAAGATGAAGTAACAGGAGAGAAATTTTCAAAGAGAATTCTTCTTTAAATAGACAAGAAAAGGGTAACCGGACGAACCGGTAAAAAATAAAATCTTAGATACGTGTAAACAGTCATTCCTAAATTCACGGAATCTTGTCGGTAAAAGAAAAACGAATATCATACTAAACGGTGGCGACATATCAAAGCATTAGTTCTCATGACATTCTCTACTTCGCAGAGAAGACATGAGAAGAGGCAAGATGTAGGACCAGAATATCGCGACAACAATACTTCGCGAGAGTAATAAACAACTACATTGCGAAGGTGTCGCAAGTAAATAATTTAAATGACGCATCAGATGACGACAGTCAGAACATGAGAAAAGTGTGAAGACTTGGCGATATTTAGGGGTGTCACAAGTAAAGACGTTTATAACATTCACGACACTTCGCGAGATGTTCCCGAAAATAAAGGACAACTTAGCTGTCATCCACTGTATATTACCCTATATAAAGAGTTGAGTCCGTCTGTTGTGGGAGAGGTCTTTTTGAATTGTTAAGCAAGTCATTAGGAGAGAGAAAATTAAGAGGGATTGTAATTTCTTTAGTTCTGTTCTACATTACTTTGTAAATCTTTCAAGTAACAATCAATAAAACAAATTATCATTCATCTTCTAATGGATTGATTAAGCAAATTCGAGTGAGGGGTGTAGTGTAGGATTTCCTGCAACTACATTCATCATATATTGGTTTCGCAGCTTTTCTTCATCTCTCTGTTCTATTACATCTACCATCAATCTTTCACCTTTTTGTTTTTCTTTGATGTTGGGTTTCCAATTCTTCTTCTTCGCAAGATTCTATATCAATTTCATAACACTTCTTTCCTTCAATCCAATCTCCTTTTATGATGCCAATACCAGTGGGATGAGGGAACTTGATACATTGATAGAAAGTCGATGCCACACCTAAAATCTCATGTAACCAAGGTCGCCCAATCAATGCGTTGTATGGTGATTCCACATCAATAACAGAATAAAATTTCAGAGGACAATCCTTTCAGTGGAATTCGCATATGAGCTTCTCCTTTAGGCTTATTTGCAGTACCGTTAAAACCATAGATTTTGTAAGTTAAAGGTATTAGATCTTCATCTTTCCCTCCCATAGTTTTATAAGTATGATAAAAAAGAATATTCACGGAACTTCCAGTATCGATCAAAATTCTATTGATTGCCCATGAATTCTCAGCTTCATCATCCTCATCCTCGCTAGGTTTTGGGTTAATCTCCAATCTTACCACTAATGGGTTGTCGTGCATTTCTCCACCCTCAGGTACTTCTTCTGCGGTAAAAGAGATAGTCTTCTTTTGCCATTCTTCCAGTGGCGATGTCTTCGCAATGTTCATTACTTCTCTATTATCGGCATCTCTTGCGAAAACCCTACTGAGAGTGTTATCATGAAAATATTCAATTGTCTTGTACGAATGTACGATAGAGTTACAAATCAGATTCTTTGCCTTCGCTCCAACTTCCATTACAAATGTCTCTCCTCCTTTTGTTGTATTTACTCTGCGAATTTCTGGCGATGGTGGTAATGGTTGAGACTGAGATTGGTTTTTTAGAAAATGATTTAGTTTCCCTTGGTCTATCATTCTGAGGATGATTCTTTTTATATTTCTGCAATCATTTGTTGAGTGTCCATGAAAATGGTGATAAGAACAAAATTCATGACTTATGTCGCTCGGAGGTGGTTCACTTCCCATGTTCCATGGCGCGGGTATGTTTTCCATCAAAATTATAGCTTCCCATATTTTCTCCACACTAGCATTCAGTGGCGGCATCTTGATTTCTTCCCATATTGTCCTGTGATTTCGTTGTCCTCTATGATAGTTTTGCCTCTGACCTCCATAAGTTTCTTGTGGCTGATCAAGTCTTTTAATTTTGTTATTTCCACGACGGCTATAAAAGTTTCTTTCTCTCTCGAATTCTTCTTGATCACGACTTCCCATAGCTACTAGTTTCTGCTGGCTATCTCCTATTATCCTTTCTTGTTGTCCTTGCGATGTGCTCGCTACTGTACTTATCAACTTAGGTAACAGGCTTTGTCACGCTTTTGAACTTGTGTTCGCAACTAGGTATGATTCCATCTCATTTTGCTTTTCCTCAAGATCAATATACTCCTCCTGAAGTTCTCGCAACTCAGTCATTGTGATCGTATTCTTGATTCTGAAAATTTGAATGTATAACAGATTGGTTGCGAACACAGCGTTAATGAATGACAAAATGAGATATCTTTCGTCCACACGACTATCCATATCACTACACATTGTCTTCCACATCATGGTTAGATGCTTCAAGCTTTCGCCAACCCTTTTCTTTAACCCAAATACATCTTCAATGCCAGGTCGCGAGGAATTGTTACTTATATTCGCCCCTAAAAATATAGCATGTAAATGGTTGAAAGTTGTTATAGTATTCTTTGGTAAACCTTCAAACCATTTTAAGGTCTCATGTTAAACTTGATGCAAAATATTTGCACAATATAGCATCATGGTTCTCCCATTGTAGCATACATCTCACATAAGCTTTGATGTGTTGTCTTTGCACAAGTTGTTCCATCAAAAATGCTTTGGTTAACGCAGTAAATTGCACTTTGGGGTATTCCTCCTAATTGTACTTCTTCTGTGAATGGGGTTTTCGCAGCTTCTTCTATAGCTTCATCCAATTGTCTCCTACCTCCTTCTTTTTTATTATTTAACATTCCTCTCATTTCCGCTAGCTCTCTCAAGATTTGTTCATTTACATTAGAATTTGGATCTATTGGTCTTTTTAGCTCCGCCTCTCTTCTTCTGCGTTCATATCTGTTTTGACTTTCTTGTTCATCATTTTCTTCTCGTCTTTCTATGCAATCTTCTCTTTCATTTCTTTCATGAATTCGCACGTCATTATATCTCTCATTTTCTCTTCTTTGCCGCTCTTCAATTCTCCTATGTACTCTATCATATTCTTCATTGATATTACCATTATTGCGATTTTGCTCACGCCTCCTTTCTCGATTATCATGATTGTTCTGGCGAATTGCCTCTTGTAGCTCTTGTTCCTCCACTTCTGCTCTCAGTCTTTCCCTCTCGCGAGCTAGATGTGCTTGTTCAGTATAGTGTCTTTCAATTTCATCTTCAATTACTCGTTCATTTTCTCCTTCCCTCTCATGTAATATTCTCCTTCCTTGTTCCTGATTTTCTTCGCCATCTTGATTATTTCGCCCCTGACGGTGTCTACTTCCCTGATTTCTATCGTTTTGCCCATTTTGAAGAGTTTCAGCACTTTGGATATAACGATCTTCCATTATTTCTCTTCTTTCGCGACATTCTTCGCCTGGATTTTGTACTTCCTCTCGAATTTCTTCATTAGCATTTTCTATAGGAAAATTTTGTCTTATTTCTTCTCTAACTGATCTTGAACTTGACTTTGTAATGCTTCTTGACCTTATATTTTGTAATCTCATGTTTTCCATCCTCAACTCGTGATTTTCCCTTGTCAGATTTGCACGTTCTTCTGCTTCTAATCGCCTTTCTTCATGTATTATTTGCCTCAATGCCTCTAACGCTGCAATCTCTTTATTTCCATGAATTATTCCTCCAATTACTTCTTGATCTCTCTCCTCTTGTCTATTGCCTCCTAATTGCTGCTCTTCCCCCATTTCATCTACAGAATCTGATCGCCAAGTATGTACACTCACTCTGTCATAATCCACAGTTCTATTTTGTATTGGTGTACGTTGAATTGGCGGTTGAACTTGATTTTCTCCATTGTTCCTTGTGTTAATTCTTGAAGATTCCTCTATTTCGTCTCTCCCTTCTCCATCAAGTCTCCTACTCCTTCTAACAGTTGTTGGTTGTTTTGATGCATGTCTTCTTCTAGCCATTTTTCAATCTTGATGAGTTGTTGAAAGTTATATGAAATTCTTTATCTCTTATTACAAATTCTTTCCAATCACAATATCAATCTTCAGTCCCTGTTTCTGGCGCCATATGTAGTTGCAGGAAATCCCACACTACACCCCTCACAAAAATTCACACAATCAAGTCATTTTAAGATGAAAAATCATAATCTTTATTGATTAATCTCACAAATGTTACAAGATGAAAAGGAAATAAATTAAAGAATTAACAACCGCTCTGAACTTTCTCTCTCCTAATGACTTGCTCAACACTCGAAAAGAGATCTCTCCCTTCTCTTAAGCCTGTTCGGCTCTTTATATAGGGCATTACATAGTGGATGACAGCTAAGCTGTCATTTATTTTCGGGTCTGGCTTGCGACATTATCGCAAGTGTACAAATGCTAAATCTTGCAACACTCCTAAATCTCGCTAGGTCTTCACATCTTTCTCGTGTTCAGGCTGTCGTCATCCGTTGCGTCATTTTTATTACCAATCTGCGATATCTTCGCGGTGCGTCGTTCATGGATTTCGCAAGGGTATCGGTGTTGCGATATTCTGATCCTACAGGGGTGGTGCCCAATGGGGTTAAATCGGTCGAGTGGATAGTGGTTTGGTCGTTACTGTATAATAATATCTGATTGTAACTTAAATTGGGATCTAACAGATTTCTCCATAATACAATCATGTCTCATAGTATGAAAAATATCTTGTTGCAAGGTACTAGAAATGACTGCTAGTACTACCATACACACAACTCCTCCATAAGACCACAAATGAAGCTATGGATTAAGTAGTCCTCATTAAGAGTCCTATTTTTAGTTATCATCATGGCTTTCAATTCTTCAAACTGCTTTCAGTATTTCAAAATAGTTCTGGTTCGTTGCATCTTATTGAATTCACCTATTATATTATCATGACCTAACCCTTAAAATGAGTGCAAACATCTATAATAATTTCATATCAATATAATGCTCATTTGCTTCGTGATAATCCTAGAATCACACATCATCTTTACCCTCTATAAACAATGTTTGAAAAGATGAGGGTACCCAAATACACCACAATCTTATAAATATCAACCTATAAGTCTGGTATCTTAAGTGATCGTCTAGGGACAGAGTCGAGACAATAAAACTTAAGTCCTATACCTTGTGTGATTTCTATGGACGAGGTTGAGACAATACGACAACAAGATATTTACTTGACAATAGTTACGATAATAAAACCGATTGACTATTAAAATAAATGTCAAGTAATTTGAATTAACGTACAAAAATATTATTTACTTAATTATAATAACAATTATAATGCAGAAGTAAAGTAAATAACACACACAAGATTTTTTTAACGAGGAAACCGCAAATACAAAAAAACCCTGGGACCTAGTCTAGTTTTGAATACTCTCAGAATTAAGCCGTTATACAAAATCTAAAACCAACTTCGTATAGTTGAGACCAAGTAGAGTACCCCTAGATACTTAGTTTACTTAGTATCCATGTATCTTCGACTTCTAGAGTCACGCACGTGAATCTCAAGGTAAAAGTTATCCAAAGTTGCTTTACCCAATAAAGTCTTGATGGACTCAACTCCTTTAGATCGTATTCCATACAGTAAAGGAATAAACTGTTTGGTAACCACTTCAATTATCTTTTATAAAAAGACTTGTTGATTAGTCGACAAAGGCTCTTCCATTTAATCTAATAAACTCATTTGTTAGGTAAGATTATTCCAAATCCGAAAGTTCAGATCTAGATTCACAACTATCAAATCGTAGTAAACCACCAAATGATAGTTTCCGATCAATACGAATTCTTGATCAAATGTATCAAAGATAAACTTAATCTAAGTCGGATCCCAACCGATCAAGGTGTGTGCACAAATTCACAAGATATGAAAACTAATAAGAAAATCTTCTTCAAATCTTCAATTGCGTTCTTAATAACCTGCACAATACAAACTTGAATCCTTTTGTGATCAATCACACACAAAACAGAGTCTGTTAACAATGGATTGTCACAAGATGTCTTTATATCCGCAAATGGTTTTAAATATCCCGTCAATACTTTGACCTAGTTTGAGTGACCCTTATGTCAGAAGACAAGACTCTCGAGAATAATCAAACTAGGTGCAATCAAAGTTTCAACAACCGTTAGTCAATCAAACCAATAATCAAAAACTAAAAATAATAATGCAATTATCTAGTATACCACCAACGGTACTCATAGAGCTTCTTGATCCCACAAAAGTCTTTAAACGAGCGGTTGTAAGAGATTTTGCCTAATTATGGTACTTTCCTCTCTGGATAAACGGCTCCACCAGAAACAATACGAATGAATTTTCCTGACTCTTAGGATAGTTTGCAAGAAATTCAAACTCAAGTATTTATAGACCAAGGTTGTTTGGACAACAAGGAAATTCCAAAACCGAAAATATTCTCAAGATATGCAATAAAGTACCTATTTTGGGTTTTTCTATTTCCAGGAAATGTCAACCAAATATTTCTGTAATCTCTCATAGAAAACTTCTATTATTAGTATATCACATTTACTAATAAACATTCTCTTGAGTATATGCTTTAAATGTTGGAATTAAAAGCATATAAAATTGAAAATCATAATTAAATGCTTTTCAATATTTTGGTTTGGGATCACCTTGAGTATCAAGGAATATCTTTGAACAATAAATGATAAGAGTTATGCACATGTTCAAATGATATCGACATCTAGAAGTTTCTCTTATCAAACCCTAATTCCAAAGTCACACAAATCATGAAGAAATATGTGAATATTGGAAACTCGGTTTTGCTATTGGGATCGGTTCTACCATGACTCACAATGTAAGTTGAGACCGGTTATACCATGCTCCCCAAGATAGGTTCTGACCGTTTACACCATGCTTCCAAAGGTATCTTGTGATCGGTTACACCTACTTCCCAAATTAGCTTGTGATCGGTTACACCTTGCTTTACAAAGTAACTTGTGACCGATTACAACTTGCTTCACATCATAGGCTATGACCGGTTATACCTCAATTCTCAACATAAGTGAAGATAGGTTCTACCTTGTCATCTTGTATTGGTCATTCAAATGATATTCAATAAAGAACAGGACCAACACACTTATTGATTTCCTTTCGATTACGAAACAAGTTCGTATATGTACTTCCTTTAATAAATATTATAAAATATTATTTCCTAGGATGAAATCAATACTTATATCTTATACATAATCAAGTAACTAAATACATAGATTATGTCGATTTTAATTACGAAGTTCAATAGATAGGTGTTATACTTCGTAATATATTTCCTTGACACTTTGATCATAATGCTATGACCAAGTCTAATCACTAGAGTATTATATATACAGCTTCGTATGTTATGTTTTCAATATAATAAGACTTGAAAGATACGTTAGGAATGGAAACAAGTCAAATCAGTATTACTAACCTTAAGTGGAAGGATGATGTCTTCGTTGCAGTCGTTATTTCTTCACATTCTTCAGGTCTTCAGAGTGATATTTGTACGTCTCAACATTCCTGGACTTTCTAGTATAACCTAAACGAAATTGATTATAGTAAATAATCAAGCGACTCTAGATGAGTTTTGATGCTAAAATATGACAACCAAACTTGACATACCAACGCTTGGTGGGCTCTACCGAGCTATGCTCTAACAATGTTGTCATATGCATTTTTTTCTCATCACTCATCTAGTATAAAAATAAGTTTTTTTTTTGCATTTCCGGTTCCAAGCTCTAGGGGTTGATCCATCAAAACATGAAAAGTCCACCATAAGTATGTAATTAGAGAATTGTCCTGCTCCTATTTGAGAGTTTGCAGAGCTTTATGTTCACCACCTCAAGAACTTTCATCGCCTATAAAGTCAGATCTATCACCACCTTTGTCATCATGAGTTTCATCAATTTCTCCCTCAGCTTGGTGTGTTTTTGAAAAATATGAAGCTAGATCTAACAGTATTTGCATATTCTTCAACAAAAGAGTGACTCTATCATTGGTTGTGGTTTGATACGTCCTCTAGTCATTACGTACACTTTTGAACTAAGTATTCATATCATCTTTCAGCGTCCGCTTGTCCTCCTTTACTCCTTTGAGTTACTTCATATCATCACTTAATTCCTTCGATTTAAGACTCAATTTATTTATAAACTCATCTAACTGCTTCAAACGCGAACTTCCAGCCATGATTTTCACAAGGAACGACCAGCTCTGCAACCAATTTTAGTAATCTACATTACAAATGAGAATACGAATTCAAATGAAGATACACCTCACAGAAGTGAAACTAGTAATAGACTAGATAAGATTCAAAGAAAGATAGACTCTAAACTTAATAGTGTAATGTCGCAGAACATGTGTCACTCACGTATAAAGCTAAACTACTAACTAATAGGGTGCCAAACATGTGTCACTCACGTATAAAGCTAAACTACTAACTACTAGGGTGCACGTATACAGTGCGTGCCCAAACATAAAAAGAGACATGCCACAATACTAGGTATTCTTAACAAAACATGTGTCAAAAACTCTTAAAAGTTAGTTGGCAAGTGGGTAACTGCCGTTAGCTCTCTTTATACTTGTAAGCGCGTAGTTACTTCCCTTTCTTTACCATGGAAATTTTATCATAAGACTTAAAATTTCGATTTTGCGATAAAATCCCATGTGGCACCAATTATAGAACCATTGGCGGATCCAACATAAAGTAAGGGTGCGCACTTGCAACCCCTTTCCAGTGGGCTTCCAAGCCTAAATTTTCAAACAACTTGGCCTCCAAGCGTAAGCTTTCTTTCTTGCTACCCATAGTAGTTTAGTTTATGGATCCGTCGCGGTATAAAACATGTACCTTCCAAACTATAAGACTTATGTAATTTCTACGTGGACATCTCAATCTTGCATATCTGACAAATAGTTTAAAAATATATTTAGATGGCGTTGACTACGCACAACTGATTCCTTCATCCTATTGAGAGGACTTGCTTCAGTGGATATGTAACGAGAAATATATGCAAGAGTGACAAGTTAAGGAGCCTCCAAAACGTGCACTAATTTTTTTTATATTTGAATGAAAGCACCAAAGCTTATAGTCTCTACATACCATACCAGTGCTACATGGCCCTTCACTCATGGGATAAATAATGTCAACTTCTATAAGGCTTGTTGGATGTTTTAAAACATGATGTTATGGCAGCTGTCAATACTTTTCATTCCAAAGGTAAGCTTGATTGGAGACTCAATATGTCTTTCATTAAGCTTATTCCTAAGAAAGAGGACTCAGCTACAGTTAAAGACTTCAGGCCTTTGAGTCTTATTAGTAGCTTTTATAAGATAAATTCAAAACTGCTAGCTGAAAGGATCAAGATTGTCATGCCTTGTCTCATTTCCAATTCTCAAGGTGCTTTTATTAAGCATAAGCAGATCCTAGATGGTATTCTAGTGGCTAATGAGTGCATTGATAGTAGGCTGAGGCAAAAGAAACCATGAATTTTTTGCAAGATTGATATGGAAAAGGCATTTGATAACGTTAACTGGCCATCACTTTTTTCTATTTTGAGAAAGAATGGCCTTGGTGAAAAGTGGATTCAATGGATTCATTGGTGTGTCACAGGTGCTCAATACTAGTTAATGGTGAAGCTACTAGTAGGATTAAGCCTTCAAAGGGGATTAGACAAGGCGATCCATTGTCTCCCTTTTTGTTTCTTTTGGTGGTTGAAGTTCTATCTATTTTGATTAATGAGGCAGTAGAATCAAATAAAATTGGTGGCTTTCAAGTGAAGGAGGGAGGCAAAAGAGTTTCACATCTTCAATTTGCGGATGACACAATCATTTTCCTTAATGCTTCTAAGGAGGAGGTAAGAAGACTTCTTATAATTATTTTACTAATATTTGAAGTCTTGACAGGGTTGAAGTTAAATTTGGATAAAAGCTCTATGACAAGTATTGGTGCTGATGACTTTATCAATGAGTTAGTAATGGAGTTAGGCTGTAAAATTGATTCTCTGCCTATTACTTACTTGGGTATGCCAATTGGGGCTACTAAAAGGTGTGCTTCTATTTGGGATGTAATTATTGAGAGAATGAAGAAGAAGTTAGCTCCTTGGAAGCGAAAATTTTTGAATAAAGCTGGTAGGGTGGCGTTAATAAGAAGCTCATTAGAAAGCATTGCAGTTTATTTCTTGTCTGTCCATTTTCTTCCTATAGCAGTTGAAAAGAAGTTAAATTCTATTATGAGGAAATTTTTATGGGGAGAAGATGAGAATAACAGGAAAATGAGTTGGGTCTCATGGAAGAAAGTGGCAAAATCAAAGAGGAAGGGAGGATTAGGTATAAGAAATTTAAGACTCATCAACAGGTCTTTAATGGCTAAGTGGCATGGTAGATATTGTAGAGAGAAAAATGCGTTGTGGAGGAAGATAGTTTGCGAGAAATCTAATGCAGATGAGAATTGTTTGGTTCCCATGCAAGGGAACGAGGTGACTGGAAGGAGTATGTGGTTTGAGATCCTAAAAGCTAACTGTGATTTTTTTGGTTCTGTTAATATTCAGGTGAAGAATGGTAGAAGTATTCGTTTCTGGCACGACTGGTGGGTGGAGAGGAAATCTTTCAAAGAGAAATACCCAAGGTTGTATAAGATCAGTAGACAAAAATTTGGTACAGTGGCAAATATGAAGAATATCAATTTGAACTTTGGTTTTTCAAGAGCACTTGGACATGCAGAAAGAATAGACCTGTTGGAGATAAAACACGACTTGCGTAATGTGATACTCATTCAGGATGAGGAGGACAATATAGAGGGTGATACTATAGCAAAAGCTATTTTCAATAAGTTAACAGATGCTGATCAGGACTGGGATTTCTATAATGTGGCGCACAGTAAATTCGCTCCACCAAAGGTGATTTTTCTGATTTGGGCTTCTTTACATCAATCAGTTCCAACTAGGTTTATGCTGCAGAATAGAGGCGTTGAAGTAAACACCATTATGTGCCCATTCTGTTTTTCCGAGGTTGAGACACAAGAACACTTATTCATTCATTGTAGCTGGGCTAGGTCTATATGGTCGCTATTACTCGCGTCTTTGAAAGTTCGATGGGTTATGACGAAGGATTTACAGAGCTTGTTTTTGAGCTGGAGGTTGGAGAAAGTTTCGAAACGAATAAAGATGATCTGGCATCTTATTCCCTTTGCAGTCTGTTGGGAGATATGGCTGGAAAGAAACAGACGAGTACACGGAGGAAGGGTTAAGGACAAGGATGAGCTGGTTCATGCTATCTTACTACATATTCATCTCTGGAGCTCGACTATAGATGTTTTTAAAGATTTCTCAATGAACCAGATTCTTTACCACTAGGAAGACATAATTCATATGTAATTGAGGTTTTTTTTCTTTTTGTTTGATTTTGGTCTCTGATGATCAATCTGTATATACCCTGTAAATACCACTCTTTTCTTTTTCAGTATATCCCTTTTTCCTAAAAAAAAACTTCTATAGTTATATCATAGTTATAAAAAGGTATGAGGTTTGTGTCCATGATAGCCAGGGCTATCAGACGGACGACGTTTAATGGGGACCCCGATCCGACGGTGGGGATATTTCGGATTGAATTTTCGAGATACGGGTGAAAGATACACTTGGGAGGGTTTCATCCGAGCCTAAAGGCTTATTTTCTCTTTCTTTACCTAGCACAAAAAACAAAAAAAAACAAAAAAACAAAAAAAATCTCTTTCTTCCTCATTGATCCCATTTCTTCTCTCACGTTGAAACACAATCTCTTTCTTCCTCATTAATAGAGAACGACTTTAATAAAAATTCCGTCCGTTTACGAAACATATATTCTCAATTAAAAAAAAAAAAATTTCCTTCCTCCCAAAACGTCTGGAATTTTGTTACTTCTAAAGAGACGAAAAACACCTAAAACCCAAACTGTTTCTTCTTCTATCATCATCAATGGAGGGCGATGTTAAGTCACATCCATATACAGGGTAACTGAGCGAGGGTAGGTAATTGAGTATGGGTTAGAGAACTCATAACTAATATTGATGGTTGGTTTTAAGAGATTAGGGTACTGTTTTATCCGTTTTATGAATTGGGTTTTATCTGTTGATTTCTAAGGAATTTGGACAGGGTATATGGTTTTATGCTTCCGGTTGTTTATTTTTTGCTTTTTAGGCAGACCAGAAAGATGATGATGAAGATGAATTGAAGAATAATAAGGTTCTAGGGTTTTGTCTATAAATTGAATTATGGGGGTTTTGATTGAGAGGGTTTTAATTGAGATGAAGAATTAGGCTGTAGATTCTAGGGTTTTAACTGTAAATTGAATTTAGCTTTCCCTTTCCCTGTTCTCTTTCGATCTCAACAGGTACACTTTTATTTATGATTGCAGTTCCGATAGAACCCAAGACTGGGATTTCCTTTGATGTCAAACTTGATAATGTAATAGTGCAATTGGTGTTAGAAAAAAGTCTAATTAGTAATTTAGAAATAATGTGAGATTTAATTGGGAAAATGGTCATGGCTGAAGTATATAATGATTTTGCAATTTTTGTTAAATCCGTTTGCGATTTTTTTTTTTATGGATTTTTTTTGTTTGGAACAATTTCAGGTTAAGAGAGGGGAAAAAAAAAACAATGTCAAGTTGGTGCAAAGGCTATGTATCACTTGATAGATATTTGGTGGCAGGAGCAAGTATTGTAGGATCCCTCTTTGCAAGGTATATCTGCTTATCTAGCTCTCTTTTGTACTAGGAAACATTATTGTAAATCGATAGTGTTCATTTGTATATCATGTGATTCAAGTTCTTATCATTTGTGTATATCAGTAGATGATAACATTTTTTGGTGCTGCCTGTTACCTATTCCGTGGATTTGGTATTTGGAAGCGAATTTTTGTTTCGATGATGTAGGGGGTACAAATGTTGATTTAAGAAGGAGACGACATGTTGAAAGCACTTTTGGGGTTGCATTTATCACTCTTTTGTCAAAACTGAGAACTTAATTTGTGTATGACAAATAGGGTGTCAAATATTGAAGTTTGATTCACTTTATGAATGAGCGTCATTCTAACTTTTAAAAATCATACTAAAGTTCATATAGCACTGTAGTCATATATTATGAAAGTTAATTCTCACTTTGCTTTGGAGTTTGTACATTTTTTTGTAATTGGTGGAGTTTTCTTTTGAACAGGATTTCATTGGGTGTTCTCACTTTTATATCTTTCCTTCGCCGGGTATCTACCAGCTTTATTAACCCTTTTAGAATGTCCCATTTCCGCCACAGGTATCATATGAAGATTTAACCCGTATTGACGCATTTGGAGCTATGCCCGGTGAGGTCTAGGGATAAATCAGCTAAATACATCTTCCACCATTTAAGTTATTCTGATCGTATATAACAACATATCTGTCACTCTCAAAATTTTCAGGATCAGCGAAATCCACGGTATTTGTGAATAAATATGAATAAATTAAATTCAATTATGATTTTTAATAAATTAAATTTTTGATATAAACATTGAGATATATCGGTGTTTGTGAATATAAATGTCTTATTTACCTGAGATAGACACGGTCGAATTATGATTGTTGTTTACCACTTTGATGATTTTATAATTAGGGGTTTTCTTATTGCATTCCAAATTTTGAAATTTGAAAGGGCGAGACGAGATATTGTTATATTTCAAGGTAAATTCATCGCCTCTCATGCCATTGTTATTATTCCAGTTCAGTGTTTGTATATATAATGGTTAGGTTTCTTCGAATTAATCATGATGAATTTCTGTTTACAGGGCATCAACTGATTCCTAAAATCTGATTAGTTTTTGCGTATAGTTGAATTCATCATTGTCTTAATTTCGCAGATCTTACTGCCTTATAGGCTACATCTTTGTCTTATTTTAGAGAATTTTCCCCTCTTCTTTCAAATTGTCTTTCTCGATGACTCCATGGATTGTATCTCATGCAGAATCTCAAATTGTGGCTTTGCAGGCTTTGCTCACGAAGCTGAATTCAAAACACAACTTTGGTACCTTCACTAACAATTACACTAACCCCTAAAACTCAGCTCCAGGTATTACTATCATTCCATAGTTGTTTATTTATTTGATTATATTACAAGCTCATAATGTCTCTTAAATATTGTGGCATCTTTTGTATGGTTAGTTTACAATCTGCTCAATGGTTTTGGTTTAGTCTGAAGCAGTAAAATCCAGTAGAAAAGCTCTGCTCTTGGCATGGTGATTAGGGTAAAAACTTGGGTTCTTGCATATGTCAACGACTTTTAGTTGATTGTTGAAAATCAGATTCCGTGCTTCTTCAACTTGAATACCGAGAAATTCACTAACGTCCAAAGGACCAACAGTTTCCGGTCATGTAATGAAGTTACCAGCAATCTTCTCCACCTGGAAGAAAATGTAACGACTCCAAAATGTGATTATCTCTGCGAGATTTGGATTTATGCACGTCATAGTGTTCAGTAGGTTCCAGTTGGGAATGGCGGTGTAGTTTTCCAGCGGGGAACCCATCATGCAGGAATGACGAGACACACCAACTGTAGTATCTTATAAAATTGTCTTATAATGTTTTCGTTGTATCTTATAGGTTCTCAATTTTTGGATTTTATCATTCCATTAAAATTTGATCTCTGTTCACCTTATTTATAAACTTGATTATCTATATACTGTGTAGCCTTAAAAAGATTTTTCTAAATTGGTATACTATCTCTTCAAAGGTAAATCTAATTTGTGTTTTGCGTATATGGATTGTTACAGAAGATTGATTATGATTTGTGTAACTTGGTTTCAAAGGTTTGTGAAGATTTGGAGTTTCTGCTGCCATAGAGAAGAAGGTAAACCCTAAAGCAGATCTATCTAACTATTCGTTCTGTTTTTATTCTCAATATAAAGTAATAAGATGCCAGGGAACAAGAGATTTCCATTACACAGAGAAGAAGGTAAGCCCTAAAGCAGATCTATCTAACTATTCGTTTTGTTTTTATTCTCAATCTAAAGCAATAAGATGCCAGGGAACAAGAGATTTCCATTACACTTTGATCAATGCGAGGCTGTTTAGTACTCTATTCCTTTAGATTTCCATTACACATTGTTGAACGGTGTTGCATCTGGATCTTTGCATTAAGCATAAATAATTTTGTAGGAAAAATTTTTTTAATATGCTTAACACTTATAATCTTTTATTTATGTGCTACATGTTTGTTTGACCTTTCTTTAGGTTGCCATTGATTCAATTTTTTGTTGGCATTGTTCTAATTTGTCTTTCTTATTTGTCTTGCATTTTTCTCTCAAACCTTCAAGAATTAAGGGTGTTTGAAAACTTCTCTTAGCTGTGATTTTTTGGTCTTTGGCTTGAAAGATAGACAAGGGCCTTGCTTTACCAACTTTTTGGTGCAAGGATGTGAAGAATGTGCTGCAGTATTGGTTGCAAACAAAGTAAATGTTATGGGAAACTTTGTATGATCAGTTCGTTCTTTGTGTTGGGCATTCGATGGACACCTTTACTTGTTTTAGTGTGCATATGGTTGATTCTCCTATGCATAACAAGCTTCTGTTTACGTTTATTTTTGCTCTAGATTATTGCTGATCCCGTTAATATAGGGAACTGAAATTAGGTTCTTTATTGGATGTTGGAATTTCTGGGGCCGTTGGATATGTATTTATTTTTTCAATCCGTGTCATATAAAACCTAATTTTCTCTTTCCACCTCTTTTTTCAGATCGGATTCTCTTTCTACCTCTCCGATGTCTTTTCCTCTCTCCTCACAAACCCTAAATTACATCTCTCTTTGGTTTGTATTTGATTGTATTCTCTTTTTAATTTGTTAATGAGTTATTTTTGTAGGTGAAGAAAGACTAATTCCAAGAATGGGTGATTTTGATGGTATCCATCTTTACAATCTTTTCTTAGTTGCCATCCTTTCATGTTTTGATAGCGTTTTGTGTTTTTTGATACCTCTGTGATTCCTTTTCCTCTCTCCCACACAAACCCTAGATCTTTCATTTCTCTTTGGTTTACGTTTGATTATTTTCTTTTTTTAATATACATTTATTTTTGTTTTGATTTTGTGGATGAAGACGGACTAATTTAAGGGCTGGGTGGTTTGGGTGAAGAGAGACTAATTTGAAGCGTAAGTATATGTATTATGCTTGGCTATACCACCTAAACTCTATGTCGCATGGTTGGCTGCATAATAGCTCTGGTGTGCCGACACTGGATCTTTGCTGCATTTGTTGAAATACACACTTACTGCTTATGGCTTGAGGTAGGTAAGTTTCTTGGAAACCGGGTGTAAAAGGTTGTTAGGACAAAATATTGATTTTTGTCTTTCCTTAAATTTACGTTGGTTCTTCTATAAATGTCTCAAATGTATGTATAAAAAAACACTCCTCATCACCCTTTCGAGACTAAAGTAACCCTTTGTAGAGCATTCTCTGTGTTTATTTTATATTCTTTGCACTATATGCTTTGCAGGAAATTTACATATATGTCTTTGGTCTCCCCCACCATACAACAAACAGGAAGATATGGGTTTGTGTTTAAAACGAAAATAAAATAAAAAATACAGATCGGTTCATAGTTATTTGTAAGCAATTATTTTGCCTCATTAGTTTATGTTTTTATGTAGACTTCATATTGAGCAGTTTTTGCATATTGTGGACTTCATGTTGCTCGGGTTAGAAAAAAATCCCTTGCCTATTATATACTTGAGTTGTTAGATTGGCAATGTTGTACATATCTCTCATAATTATGGTCGGAGTCAAAATTAGGCATTTAGAACTTTTAGGATTATAATACCCTAACCTGGAAATTTGGTACGATTTTATTCTACTTTTGCTTATTGATGCTCATTAGCTCATAGCAAGGAAGGCATAACAAGAGAAGATAATCCATGTGTCTAAGATTTTCATTTTGTTTGCTGGATTGACCATTCACAGTTCTTGACCATGTTGTTCTTCCTTTTAACTTTTAATTTTGACATGCTTCATTTATTTAATAACAAAGTTACGTTGTCCAAAACATTTCATTAATGAATATGAATCTGTGGCACAATGGTAGTGCATCTGACATCAAGTTAGAAGGTTGTGTGTTCGATTCACGCCAGATTCAGTCCTCTATAAAACTGTTTTGTTATTTGTGTGCTTTACACTAACTTACAAGTAGAGTGATGAAGTAGCAAAACATTCACACGTAGAATTGATATGGATGATAGAAGTGTGATAGTTCTTTTGTAGATGAGGAGGGAAACATCTTTTGGCTTTGTGATAATTGGGTCACTAATCGTAAGATATCATAAATTCTGTGACATTAGCTATTCCCATACACCTAATTCTCGCATTATATGATTTTGGATTTGATTCACTAATCCCCTAGCTAATGTGTGTACGTGTGCGCACTCGAGTTTCAAATGAATTAGGTACTGGGAGACTTCTTTCTAAGTTGTTTGGAATCAGATGTTTGGATGTGGATGGAGAAGATGAAGTTGTGGAGAAGGCAAATATAGAAGATGCTTAGAGAAATGATAATATCTCAGCAAAGGTAACAAATTAGTAGTAAAATTATTGAAATTCATGTTAGTTATATATATAGAATGCAGAACAGTAGAGTAATCAAACAAGGGATTGCGGAACATGTTGGTAAGTTGTACTGCCTACTGTCTAGCATCTTTTTGGCGTAGCCAATTTGTTTGTAACTGAATGCGTAATGACTTGGTAGTAGCTAATTTAAAATTCCACGAGAGATATAGGTGAATTCTAATTTGTTGGTTGAGTTTACAGTATAATAAGAAATGTAAGGAAATTGTATTTGAGTCTCTCCGTAAAATGAATAGTGATTGAAAACTATGTGCTCTCTATATGGTATGTTACGTAGTTTTTTGATGTATGTTAGTATGCACAACATCATTCATGTTTAAGAAATCACCTATCAGTTTTACTTTTTATCAAATGATTAATGCAAATAAGATGCTCTATTATTTTTATTAACGGTCTCACGACTATCGATTTACATGGTACCGCTGGTGTAAGGTTTGCTTTCTCTCCCATTATTGGTTCTGAATTTGATTAACTAATCTGGAGTTACAAATGAATTAGGTGCTAGGAGATGACAAGATGCATGTTTAACAATCTTCACCATTTTGATTATTGCAAGAGCTGAGATAGTTATATACATCAAGTTCGATATTTTTTGCGTGTCGCTACACTGTGGGATATGTTTACAGAACTTAAGAATAATTTGGCTAACATAATTTGTTATGCAAATTTGACATATGTATGTGTTTTATTGTTTCCTAGGGACAATAGGTTCCTATGTATTCCGTTTATTTTGGTTAAGGTTAAGAATGATAGGAAATTAAGTGAAAACCATAATGAATTTTCCCATATATGAATTCGGGAACGCCGTTCCGCATTTTCTATTTTAAATGAACTCCTCTAGAACCAAGTTCCCTGTTTAACACATTGTGGTAAGTCACTAGGGTAGACTACAAATCTGAAATTCTACTGAATTTATTTATTTATTTATTTGTAGGTTTCGTTTAAATGCAAGTTTTAATGCAGGTCTATCCAATCTACTGAAATCTCAATGTGATGCTCAAATTTTTTTTTGAGGGGCTTTAGGCTTCTATGTGTACAAAAATGAGGATGTTACTCAAATATTCAGATACAAACAGTGAGTAGGTTATCATGGATTACGCATACTAGAAAGGAAAGAGATTTGTCTCTCAGCAATCCATTTGTTGCTCTGCAGATAAAGTATGAGTTCCCTTTTCCTCGATTTTTTGCCATGCAAGTGGTCGTCTTTTAATGACTGTGGTTGAAACATATTTGGACGTCTTGGGAAGGGTTCACCCTTGCCCTTGGTCCATTTATGTAGCACTTGGTTCGGATATGTCCGGATTTCGATTAGGTGGATATTACTTTTGTTCGATCGATTTGTGAGTTTTTTTCGTGCAATTCTGTCGTGTCCCGATTTGTTGCATTACCATCGTGTCCTGATTTGTTATTTCTTATGACATTTTATGGTATTTCCTGTTTGTTTATGCATCTTACATGCATTCGTCTTTTGTATTGGGTGTAATACACTTCGGTCCTGAAAAATCGACTCTTCCTTTGTGGTCTCATTATCCAAGTGTTGGTGTCCCAACCTTTGGATAACTTCAAATTAGTATCTGATGCTTATCTTGAACATATAAAGACTTCTTCAATAATTTTTGGTAGTTATTGGTTTGAGATATAGTGAGATTTGGTGGCCAGTACATGTATTTATCAACACCTAGATATGTTTTAGGCAATGACTTCGAAGCGAATTTACCAGAAATTAAAGATGAGCATCTATCATATTACATGATTTAGATCGTCATGATCTAATAACGTGATTTTAAGTTGAAAAGAGAGCATCTAATGAAAGAATCAAGGAAAGAGATTTCTTAAAATTGCTGCATATGTGTTGATTGAATTCTAAAAACGTTGATTACATTTGACTATTTATTTATTTATTTATTTATTTTTATTTTCAATTGAAAAAAATGTAATCTGTGGAAAAAGTTTACTACATTGGTTTTTGCTAAATTTCTTGATGAAAATACTACTATTTGTAACACTAAGAAATTGTACAACACATTGTCCATGACGAGGTTATATGAAAAGACGTAATCATCCTTAGTACGACAAACAACAAAAGTGTTGTTCTTTACCACCCAATGTGTCAAGAATGTTCAATTTCCATATTAATGCGGATGTTGTTCCTTCGATTATCGCAAGTTGATGGGTGATCGTGATCCAGTTATATTACGATACGACAAGCATTTAACGCAAAAGGTGTACGACAAGCATTTAACGCAAAAGGTGTACAATGTTGATTTGAGTTGATTTTTGTGATCTTTGAGATTATTTTTTATTGCCATCACAACTTTGCCCTGCTCCTGTTCAAACAAAAGCCGAAAGTGGAGAGGTTGAGCCGGTACCGTAAGGCCCCGGTAATACCTAGTTTATCCATGAAGATACAACAACAAATCAAAATTACTAACATTATTTTTAATGTCTTCGATAAAAACGAAATTGTAAATCTTTTGTACTATATTTGCTAGTGAATACATATCGTCTTTCCATCCAAAAAAAAATTGCTTTTCCTTATAAATTTCTAAATTAATTTCTAGTTACGGTATCCAAACACCCTCACAAGCTGTCCTCAATTAGGTGCTTGTTTGGACTTTGGAGGGCTTTCCAGCTGCGGGCCTGGTGTGGGCACTAGGTATTTTAAGAACAAACACAAGGTCGTCTTCTTCACTCTGGCAAGTTGGAAACTTAAAACTAAAATCTCTCCCTAAAACAATAAGAACGAAATTAAAATTTTCAAAAGCTGAAAACCCTCGTTTTTAATACCATTTCATCACCGATGGATGAAGCTCAAGAAATTCTCATCAATTCACTTGAGAACTCAGGTATTACTCTCCCAGCTGGAGTTTCTAAGATCAAAGACCTTACAGAAACTGCATTGGTTTCGATCTGTTCTCAATCTCTTCGTCAGATCGACACTTCTCTGTTGTTTCCTACTTCATTACCGGATTCAATGGCGGAAAGGTTTAAGATATGTTCAGAAATTTCTTCTGCTGTTAAGAAATTAGGTTATAGAGGAGATATGAGCTTCAATCAGGTACTACTGTCACTCCATTTTTCTTAATCAATGATGACTATTGGATTTATATTAGAATGCTTTATTTGATTTTTAAGCAAATGTCTATCGATTTGATGCTGGTTTACTGGAAGGAACTATTTGAACTTCTCGATTCACTGATTAAGTTAGATTACTATGCTTAAGCCATGTAATTGTATACCTAGATAATAGTAATAACTACATTAGTCTTATAGGTGCAATCAAGAAGCCGAAAGCATTAGACCATCATGTCTTATTTTGAAATTTTTATTTTTTTTTATGTGTGTTTGCATTCTCATTTGTTTCAGTAGCCTTTAGGTTCTTACAAGTGAATAATTGTCACTTGCTAGTTCATATTTTTATGCTTATGGTTGTCTAGCTGTCTGTCCTACCAGTGTTTCTTCTGATTTGATTGCAATGTATATCATTCTGAAATTATTCTTAAAAGCAGAATATATGTGTTGCTTACGGCAGTTCCTGTATCCTTCTGAAGAGGACTCCTATAAGTTGGTCAGATTTTTGGTAGATAAGCTGTCTGAGATATCAGAAGGTGGAAAAGAAGCTGACTTGAATGAGCGCGTTGCTAGTTTGGTCGTGGAACCAAGAGTGAAAGAAGAGGTCCGAGAGTCCTCAAGTGCTGCTAGTGATGAGCTTATTATCAACGATCCACTTGGTGCTTCTTTACCTCTGCAGTGGAATGATGAGCCTGCTATTGCAAGTTTATCAAAATCAGAATCTCTTGAATCAACTGCAGAGGATGCAGGATATGAAAAAGAGGGGGAAATTATGGAGAAGTCCTCAGAGATAATCAAGGTGGCTGCTGATTCACCACCTCAAGTAAATGATAATGCTACGAAACTTAAGCAGAAACTGGCCTCTCTTCAAGCGAGATCATCCATGGTAAGTTCAAACAAGATAGTAAACTTGCTAGATATATGAATTGGACTAGATCAGAGGATTTTCTGTTTCTGACAGTGACTCTGGCCCGTTTCTGAAATACTTTGCAAATAAAATAAAGCTGATTAGGCTAAAGGACCAAAAAACTTAAGTCATAGTTTTTGAGACACAAATATCTTCTCTTCAGTAAAAAGGACCACAAAGTGAACTTCAGTGTGCATACCTTAGGTTTTCGTATGCACACCAAAATAGTGTCCTTTACTGATTTGGGGATGCATTCTGAAACTTCCGGTTTTGGTCCTTTGTAGCATATTATTGCAAATATGACTAAGAGTCTAAGATTATATTATGAGAAAGAGACAGCAATAATGGGTTATAGATTCTTTTCTTTCCTTTTTCAAATCCAAACTAGTTTCAGACTCTTGATTGGCTTGTTTCATTGATTGTCTTCAGTTACAAAGTAGCATCAAAGAGTTACGAAGCCAAGAAAAGATGCTGCTGAAGGAAGTGGCAGAAAAAACTTCAGAATCGCATCTTCTAGAGGTGGACAACGAGTTGTTGAAAAAGGCAATAAGAATGACATCAGATGAGCAGCATCCTGTGGACTTCCATATCGAAGACCTAACAAAAGAATTAGAATCAAGAAGGCAGACTCTTCTGCAACTGGAAGCGCAAAGGTAATACTCATTTTTTCTCTTGGAAATCAACATTTTTCTACCTTGTAACCAGGCTACACACCAATTATAAATATTTGGGGACGATTTCGAGAAATATATGATTGGAGGTAGGAAAAAATGGCTTATGAAACACTGAACAGTTCAAACCTCTTTTATTTTGAATGAAATACTATTTATTTGTGGAAGTAAAAAACTAAGCTGCCCATGTCCTACAGGGATGCAGTTGAAAAATCTCTCTTGGAGAAAAAAAGAAGCCTTGAGGAATTCCGCAGCATGCAAAATCCAGAAGTGCTGGAAAAACTTCATAAGGTGCATGAAATCGGGCCTGAAACAGAGGCAATCATTTCTGAAATCAAAAAGAGGTATTTTAACTTCAAGACGTAATCTTATTAAATACAGTAATTAAGTAAATTTCTTTTATCTGTGTCTAACTAATTAAAAGTTTAAGGAACTACCGGTTTGAAATAAATCTGAGGGCAAAGGTTTTAGATGTAGTGTTTTTGGGTAATGGAGCATGAGATATTGTTTGAACTATTTTACAGTTGATAAGCTTAGAAGCAAAATTCTTTTCCGCTACCAAAGATGTTTGTTTAATGTGACATCGAGGAAGATTGCCTTCACAGTTCTGATCTCCTTACGCTGTGTTGATAATAAGAGAATAAAATAGTTATACAAATTTCTGTTAGCAGATTCAGTGATTTTTTGTGCCCATGTGATTCAAACACTCAGTGGTACTATTTTAACTTGATGACTGACTAATGATTCAGAGAGGAAGAACTGTCCAGACTTACGGTGGAGCTTAAGAGCCAACCCAAAGGTGCGTCAAGAAAATCCTATATTCAGAGGATAAAAGAGATTACTAAAAACAGCAGGAAACAAGATGCAGACATTGAGCGCATCTTGAAAGAAACACGTGAGCTTCAGTTAGAGAGCAATTCCATTCAAGACCGTCTTCATCGAACTTTCACAGTAGTTGATGAGACTGTGTTCAGGTATGATTTGTTGGATGGTGTAAGTTATGGTTTACTATAGCTTTATATATATTACAGTAAAGTCAAGTTCTATATGTGTGCTGTTGTTTGTTGAGACACTATTTAAATAAAGTTAATGTTATTGCCGCCTAGCCGATTACACCCTTATCATATTAAGTGAGACTACCACAACCTTGTTGGAGATGGTTAAATTTATTACTTGGAGAAATATAATCTACCAAACCCATGTTGGAGCTTCTCAATTTGGTCTAGTGGTTAATCATTAGGTACAATGGTCTAGTGGTTAATCATTAGGTACAAGTTTGCTTATAATATGGAAAATAGAAAAAAACCCCGAAAATACTGGAAAGTTTTACTTGGATACTTTACTGAGATTGAGATTTGTGTTGTTTCTTGTGTAGGGATGCAAAGAAAGACCCAGTTAGGCGGCAAGCTTATTTGCTACTGACTAGCATCCACGAGAGTTTTGATTTGTTATCCCAGAAAATCCTAGCAACTGATAGAGCAAGAAGAGCAGTAACTGAACAAGAAGCAAAGCTTGCAAAGATGGCCTCTAACAGTTTAAACATGAACAAGCTGCAAGTAGATCTTGAAGCCATCAGGAGGGAAAATGAGTTCCTAGAACAACAGCAATCGCTCAGAGATGCATAAACTGCACATCTATTGTGAATTTATTTCTTTATTGGATATTGTAATACTTATGTACTTGTCAATCATCATTACATAAACTACAGCATGCCAAAGCATTACAACCTTAGGCTTTTGTAGTGCAAGTTGTAAATTTGTAGATTTTTACCATCGAGCCAGTACAGTAAAATCTGTCAGAGAAACTGTAGATACGAGTAAGAGGCGTATAGGATAGATAATACGTCCTCTCACTTTTGACTTGCCAGACAGTTACAAGATGACTTCACCCCCGAGGAAGAGGAGGTCAGAAAGGAGAACCAGTGGGCTTTTAAATGATAGGTTTACTGTTGTAATGTTACTTTTTAAGCATATGCGTATGGTTATGCGAGTACTAAATTGTTAGTAATTATGAGTGCTTGACTACTCTGTAAGCAAGATTTGACTACTGTAAACTTGTCATTGGAAATCCTCATTTTCATTATAAAAACCACAGAACCTAGGTTTTCTTAAAAAATTGATCCTCTGTTTTTCTTTGGCGAAGTTCAAATCTAACTCTTTCTCTAAATTTCTAAAACTAACTCTGATACGATTTGAATCCATATAATCTATACTCACACTTCTATAATTAGTTTTCTGATTTACCAATGATTAACAAATAATAACACAAAAACATTTTAGCAATTAACAGAAATATGGACAAGGGACTATGAGATTTACTTAAGGATAACCTTATTTTGTCTCTTTCCAGCAGTCCCCAAAAAAATATGGGTAGTGCCCAAAAAATGATTCACCTTTTACATATTTACATGCTCCAATAAGGCCAATGCTGTAACTTCTTCTTGATGCTTTCCCTCCTTCCATAACATTTCTTCTTCAAAAATCCCTAGATTAACTGGGTACTCTTTGTTCTATGAGTAGCAAGAATTTTTATACCATATTTCAGTAATTATTGGTCCAGTTGATTGGAGCACGTTGAGGCTGCTGGTAAATACCAGTTGTGGGTCCCAAAATTTCTACACCCCCAGCCATTTGGGACTGTTGCAGCAGTGGATGCACAGATGCAGCAGAGACAGTCTGTGCAGGGTGATATACTCCACCAAATGCACTATGGCCACCTTGTGGTGGGAAGGTAACATGCTGCCCTTGAGGAGAAAGATTGTAGAATGAGCTAGCCTGCATTCCAGAAATGTCACGGCTCGGTGCGGGAACCCAGACAGCTGAACCTTCACTCTGTAGACAAAAAGCTCACAGTTATCAGCAAATACCTACATCTTCCAGATAATAAGTTAAATTAACTCGCACCATATCTCGTGTTTTAAAAATATATTTCAACTAGGTTAAGAACATTTTACTAGAACTATTTCGTCAGTAATGTCCCAAATCACCTCTCTTAAGTAGATTGGCCTAACAAAATATGAACAGCAGGGTCCTGATTTACTTGAACTGCCAATTTAAAAATCGCTAACACAATTAATTACTTTAAGCTGATGAAAGCCAACATACTTGTTTGGAAAAATAGACGGCAACTTCCAAACTTGATTAACAGCTTCCAATTAAACAATCAAATGCAGTAAACGGGACATAATATCAAATGGTTATGATCCTCTTATTCGTACCCCTAAGTGGCAACGACTAGTGGGGCTCACACTTGGATGACACAGATTTCAGAAAATGCTAGTCTCCCAAAATATTAGATAGTTACATATAAAATTTGCCTCCAGGAGTCATTCCAAACTGTACTTTTAAACCATAATTTTTCTATGGGGTAAAGGATTGAAAGTGATACCATATCTTGCAAAGATGGATCAAAGGGTGAGGAGATCATCCCATACCAAAGATCAATAGTAGGATCATCTACATGTGAACTCCACCAGGCAGATACGAACAAGGGATAAAAATATGGGAAGTTAACACTTACCGGTACATCCATAAGTCGGGATTTTATGAGAAACAATAAGGTGATTAAAAGGGGCCATGTAAATATAAGAAAAGGTTACGAGTTGCAAAGTCCCACAAGCAATGGGGGAAAGTAATAACCAAACATTTACCATATAATTTCCATAACTTTCTCGAATTATTAACTAACACATGCAATTTCCACTAAACGAACTGAAATCAAGAAAAGAGAAACAAAAACCGACCTGTTGTCCGGTGATATAGACATTATTTTCCTTGCTCTGAGGTGCAGCACGATCCTCACTGCCATTTGAGTTAGCAGCAGTCGTAGCTGGACTAGGACCATAACCAGCTGAGGAGGAACTATATGGTCCATAACCAGTTGGAATTCCGATATGGGCTGAATTTCCTGTATTAGTTCCAGGTTTATAGTGTGGAAAAGAGTATTTGATGCCACTGGCAGCTGCAGGAGATGGATATACACTGCCAGTGGGAGGTTGCTGAGGGAAAGCAGGGTTGCTCAAAAAATGGTGAATTGTTGGAGGTGGTACATAGAATGGGGAGAAAAATTGGCTATATGGAATGTAATTAGGAGGATAATGGGACAGTACACCGGCAGGTTGCCGAAAAACAGGAACTGATTGCTGGGTCATAGGTACAGAGCTCTGCATCACTCCGGCAGCCTGGGTCACAAGTGGGGTTGGACCAGCTGTAGATAGAACCATAGAGTTCCCACTCTGCATTTGATCATGCACACAAGCATTAAAAGATAAAGACTCGGAACGGGAAAGTAAATTAGCAAATCCAAATGACATGTAGATATTAGTATTCAAGAGAGAATACATAGCGTAAAAAGTTCAGTAACAACTTTACTTTCAGCCTCTGAAAAACAAAATTGTACAGTACTTCCTAGCAAATGATATGCATTAATTAGTATAAACTATGAAGAAAACTGGATGACTCATAAACAGCACAAAAGTTGCATTCCTTACTCCCATCTCAATAGCACATCACCAAGATAAGATGAAATTATGGTTTAACAATCCAAATAAAACCCCGAAACTTTGTCCTTGCCAAGTTGCCATATCCAAAAATAAAGAACATTATGCGGGAATGTACTGCTAATACAAGTTCACTTGTCAAACGAGATATTTCAAATGAGACTTACCAACTGCCAAGTCTTTCTGAAAACACTTGGAATCAGACAAGTAGGGATCGTTTTGATAATATGCAATTCGATCTTCATCAATCATTAAGAGTGCCACATTCACAGTTTCTGTTTTTCTAATTAATGAATAGATTATTTTTACTTGCACTAGTACTGCATCTCTAAAGAAGGCGCCCATTACCATCAGCACCAAGACGGTATAAATGGGTATGGATCAAATGGTTGCTAGACCTGAATGGCATTCAAGTTTCTGAAGGTTATGAAACAGACTAAGACAATATAGGCTGTTAAAAATTTGCAAAGGTGTCAGCAAAGTGCTAATATACGTGTCCGTCAAATCAAATATTTTTAAGAGAGGGAATATGGTAGGAACTAAAATGCAACCCGGGAAGTGCCAAGAGTCTAGATACTATGGCATAAAGCAATTCAGAAAGAGGATAGCTCTATATATGAACAAATAACTTGCTAGAAGCATGATATATGCTAGAAACATGAAGCACTGTGTGATAAAAAGAAGAAAAGCAAACAAACATAGAGCAACAAACTCATCAAAAAGAATTTAGCGCTACTACGAAGCCTGGAAGACGGGAGACATCACATGCCTGAGGCTCGGAGCTATCAAATGGAGCAAATTGAGTTCCTAGCATAGGTGGCATCAACCCGAAAGTGGAGTAAGTTGGTGCAGTATGAACGACAGAATAATGAGGACCCACGGGTGGCTGAGCCATCTCTGGCTTGGACTGGTCGTATTCCGGCACTGCAGTTTCTGCATCTCCAAGAGTTGAATTTTCTGGTATGTCCTTCGGAGATTGTGCATCATTATGATAATCTCCTTCATCAGAGTTTGGGGACGTATTTTGAATGCTGCATCAAACAGTGAAGCTAAAATGAGAAGAGAATACGTGAATTGCGTGAGACAGAAGATACTAAGGATCCTCAATAGAGGAACACATTCCGCTGTATATGTCATGGTGGCGTTCAAACTGAAACCACACACCCATACCGCAATCAAACACCAACTTAGTAGATAAATATTAAACTGAACTGCAAATGAGAAATGAGAAATAAATAAACCGTGAGGACCTTGATGAATGATCCCCGTCAGCTTCTTCAATCCCTTCGGAGGTTTCAGATACAGGTGTTCGGCTCTTGTTACTGCCATAGAAATCACCATAGTTCACTACAAAGTTGGCATCAAAGCTTCCAAAACTCAAGCCAGATCTTTCAGCTTCAGCAACTTGGAGATGGTTTGGAATGATAACATGCTGCCCATGTGAAAAATGCAACTCTTGTAACTTCTTCTGCAGGTTTGAGGTCTCAGTCTCAGAAGAAGAGGCACCCACTGCAGGCAATGATTCGGCACCCGCTTCGGCTTCATATGTGCCAATGGCTCCAAAAACTACAGCTGGATTAGGGGTTATTGGTTTTGGTTTCCACTCCTTAATCGGCCCTACAGCTGAAAACAAAAAGTAAAATAGCCATTGTTTAACTTCAAGTAGGATCATTCACTAGTTCAAACCATTAGTTTCTATGAATACAATTTTACAAGCAGTCACAGATTGCTTAAAGTGAAATAAAAAGAGCTCAAATCGACCAAGTTGTGCGCAATATCTGCAATAGGACAAAACGTCACCAATGAAGATAGGGAATTATGAACATAAAAATCAATATGTTATCATATCTTAGTGAAAAATCTCCTACAACAAGTGGGAAACGCAAATTCAATAGAGAAAAGGAAAAGGGAGGAAGATATGAAAAGAACAAGAACTGGCATAATTTATTTTATTATTCTAAATTATGGCTAAACAAATTCTTTGGACACCTTATTCTCTGTAGGGAAGTTCAATATGATAACCAAAAGCTTTAATAGCTACCTGTTTTTCCTACTGGTGCATGCATAAATGGAAAAAGAACTATACTTCGGCTGAAAAGTAATAAGTGTCAGCTATACTACCTTTCTGAGAGGCGATAAGTTGTTGCGACCTGCTACCATAACTAGATGAAGGTCTACCAGCATAAACTCCACCAGGAATAGATGACGAAGGTTGTGATGATTCCAAGACCTGAGACTTTTCATCTCCCTGGAATTTGTTAGGAATTTTTTCAAGCATGAAAGAGTTTTCAAAGTCTGAAGTTGATTTTTCGTTCACCAATGGTGAAAACTGAGAAACGTTTACATCATGAGACACAAGTTTGTCCACCTGATGATGATCTCCTACATTTGCGGAGGCGATCAATTTGCTCCCGGCAGGAACCACATGATCTGAAGAAACAACTGTTCTTTGATCACCCATTTCATGGATACCTGTGCCAACTGTAACAGAAAGTCATGAGTTGCTAGATGGTCTCTGTACAACACCTGAAGCCTAAGTTTTGAATCAGACAGAAATGTTAAGTGATTAGAGCTTTGTGATCATTGCAGAGATGTACCTTTGACTGCATTGACAGGTGGTGGTAGTACACTCCCCAACTTACTGGCACCAGAAATTGAATTCTCTACAAGATGATTGGTGCCATGGCCTGCAGAGGCATTTCGAAGTCCATGAGCAGCATTATTTGGGCTGTCATTTGTAGGTACTACAGAGCTGTAGCATGAGATACACAGTCCAAAAGTATATTGTCAGCAACATGTATAACAACATTACTCTTTGCAGTAACTCTTACAGAGCAGATGTGTAAATTACTATTTTATATGCTAAAGGTCATCAGACTAGTGATCCGGGATCAAGGACATAGAGCTCAGGACCTTGACCCCTAGGATCTATTAGTATAGTTAGTATTTGGATTTTTTACTAGCATTACTGGTAGCATTATTATTATTATCATTATTTTTTTAGTATTACTTTTATTGCTCTTTGTGATTTCAGACATGGGTTTCATTTGTAGCCCACCCCAACTTGTTTGGCATTAAAGGCTTGCTGGTTGTTGTAAACAAACGAGAGTATAGATCAGGCAGATTGATAGATCTCCCAACAATAAAAAGAAAAAGAAAAATAACCTTGAATGAGAAATTGTTGCCTTATTTTCTATCTGCTGAGAAGGTGGTGTAGAAGCTGGTGCGACACCTTTCTCTGCTCCTTGACTGACTCCATATTCCTTCACAGCAGTCCTTCCACCAGCATCTAATAAACAGATGAGTAACAGACTTAAGATTCACATAAAAGGATACCAATGATAGCCGGCCACAAGCAAGAAAATTGAATGACATGCACAGCACATCTTGAAACTAACAAGTAGCAAGCTCGACATGCATGAAGAACTTCAAACCTAGTTTGACGAGCTGTAGATATGATTGAAACTCTAGCAAACATAGTATGTCATGCTAGAGATAATTGAAATGTGTGAAGAGACTTCAGACCTAGCATAACAATTTGTAGATAAAAGCGAAACTCTAGCAAACATAGTATGCTATGCTAGAGATGTTTGAAATGAACCTAGAGAATTCAAAGCTAGTTTAACAATTTGCATATATAACCGAAACCCTAGCAAACATAGTATGTTCTGCCAGAGATTTTTGAAATGCATGAAGAGGCATCCAACCTAGTTTAATATAAGTTGCAAATAAGTGAAACTGTAGCGAACATATCTATGTTGCGCTACAGATGCGGTACACATACTTTCAACAAAAACACTACAAATAGGAGCAGATTTTATTTACTTATTTATTTTAATAAAAAGAAGAACAAAAACAAGTTCATGCAATGTGAAAAAATCAGTAATTACAATGTATATAAAAATAAATAAAAAATTCCTTAATTTTAATCTATTGAGAAGCAGTTGAAATTGCATTTGAGACACTGAGATTGAAAGCCAGTTATACCATGAACGATGTGACGAGTAGAATGGTTACCCCGACCCCCCCTACCCGCTCGTCCCTGTGGGCCTGGTCTCCACCTGGAATCCGAAGGTTCTCTGTTGCTCACATTCTGCAACAAGGAAAAAAAATTGGGGAACTGCATTAATATTTTGGGGGGGACATGAAGATGCATCAAGGAACATTTTTGGAACCAGAGGGAGGAAATGCTAGCTTGATCACGCATTTCAAATTCTAATATATAATCTTGGCTAGAAATACAACTTTGGGCAAGATTAAGATTTCGTATATATTCTGTGCTTAATGGTGATGCTTCAGAGTTTCTTACATTCAATCAATATCCTGAAAATGCATACAAATGTGCTCTATTTAAGAACACTCACCAAGACCACAACTGTGTTATTAAATGAAAAGAGGTTGTCTTCTTTACAACTCATCAAACTATGTCTCTGATCACTTTAATCTAAGGAGTTGTTCTTTTTATGCAACTAGCAATAAGAAGTTTATACAGGGATTACCTAAAGTCTTAAGTACATTCTGATCAACAACATCAATAGCTAATGGAATTTCACTAGAGAGTCCTGTAAACAACGACACACTAGTAGTAGTTAGAAGTAAACTAACAGCGGTGGAAGGTTACTTTAAAAGTCCCGACCTAAACTCAACCAGCTACTATCATTTCTTCATTGAAGGATGAGAAGTTAAGTAGAAATACTTAACCAAAAGCAACTGACTATAGTTAAGGCTATAACTCAGAATGGAAACCAGATTTTACTGATAATTTTTTATCTTACTTTCGTTGATGGTACGAAGAAAAACATAGTAAGGAAGCTTACCTCTTGTTTCTTGTCACGCTTCCTTTTAACCTCATGAAATGTATCTACAAAAACAGCCATGAAAATATATTTACTATTCCCACTGCATGAGAAAGAGAGAGATGAAGAAAACAAAAACATACGCATGAAGTGCTATAAATTTTCTATTCAAAAGGATATTGAGGAACTCTTAAAGAGTAAGAGTGATTATAAGACAATGTCTTGCATAAACAGGTCGCACCAAATCTATTCTTAAAGCACTAATGTTGTACGACTATGAACACACATGACTGCCTATTGCTAACATTAGTACCACCAAAACAAACTGCAGTGAAGCTCAAAAACTATTCCTGATTGAAAACACAAAAAAACACTAGGAAAAATCACACACTCCAACATCGTATTGAGCGTCGTACATAGATCCATGGAATAAACTTAACTGACAATGTACACTTTTGTTAATGACTGACATGGCTAGTCACAATGAAAAATGATATTCCGAAAATCGAAACGAGGGAATGGAATAATATCAAAGGTATAAAATTAAAGGCAGGAACAAAAACAGGTTCCCTCAAATTTTGTAAGTGTCAGAATGACACCTCAATTAAAGCAACATAATTTAGTAAGCAGAAGTTCCTATTTTTTTGTCTGCAATCTGTCAGGCAACAAGAACTAACCCATCATTGTAGAATTACTACATCTCCAGTGAAAACCCACCAAATCCCATCACTAACCTAGCTCAATTATAACAAGATTCACAAAATAGGAAACAAAAACACCCAATAAAACAACAGATCGCACTGTAGATTCATACCCAAAATTGACAAAATAACCCAAATTGAAACAAAACTAACCCTGCAGAATATGACTTGAATAAGTAAGAAGAAGAAGAAGAAGAAGAAAGAGAGTACCTTGATACAAAAGCTTCTGAGCAGTCTCATTCGGATCCATAGAACACTCTTTGAGCATTGCATATATCTCATCATCGCTGTGATTACCAGCGATCTCTTTAATGTTCTGGATCATCTTCTTAACATTGTTTGGAATTGAAACCCTAGAAGAAGATGAAGAATTCCCGCTCATGTTTACTCACTATAATTATTACAGAAATCTGAAGCAGCCCAGGAAGGAAGGAAAAAAGATCAGAAATAAAATCACCAGCAAACAAACAAACTCTTCAAAAGAGAGACAGAGACATAAACAGAGAGATAGAGATTGGTGTAATTGAATGTGAATTGTTTGATCTGTGCTGTGACAGAAAAAAAAAAGGGAAAAAAATTTGAAGAAGAAGAAGAGAGAGGGAGCTATTGAAGTGTTCAGACAATAATACGTCTCGTCTGGGACTTTTGAAAGTGTTGTTGGCTAAACAACTAAGAGCCGAGGTGTCACTGTGGACCGTTTAAAATAGAACCGATCCCAGGTTTGAAACCTTTGTCTACAGGTGAAAACTACTGTCAACTACTAATCAACCCGTTCATAACTTCATGTGTTATGCGGGTTTGATTATTTCAAGCCCACCAGATGGGTTAAAGTTACATAACTTGCCGAAAGTACAAACGTGGGATTGGATGTCAAATGCACTGGTTATACGAGACTTCCTAGCTAACTTACTCCTTGTTTGTTTTTCCCTGACTCATCTGAGTCGTCTGAATCTGACTCAATATGTTTGATTTATGAGTCAGATCTGATTCATCTGACTCAAGAACATGCGAGTTAATGGCTTGGTCCCATGAGTTAGGGCATTTTATTCCCTGACTCAAATGGGTCCGAGTCAGGAGTCAGATCGCGAGTCAGATCTGACTCGGAATAATAAACAAAGGGTCTGACATCTGACTCGAGTCGAGTCAGATTCAGATGCCGAGTCAGTAAAAAACAAACACACTCATAGCCAAATTATTTTTTTGCCCCATTTATAATGTGATTTACATACTTACAGGTAGAAACGATCAACCAGAGTGAAGCCGCATTTACAGTCTTGGACATAAAAAAAAAGTGTCAAATTGGTGAAAAATAATCTCTATTAGCAGTAATGACCAGTGGTAGATTGCCGGAGATAAATATTATGTTTTGAAGTTGTAGTTTTTTAGCTCATCCAATAAATGTTAAGAGAGCTTGTGCTTCAATTACTGATTTTGCGGAGGTTGTCCAACATCTGGCTGGTGCAAAACTTCTATTGGGCCTGTAGAAAACGACTCCACCACCTGCAGACATGGAATGTTCTCCCAAGGAAGTATCAAAAAACATAAGAATAATATTAGGATTCTCATAAAAGCATGAGTAAATAAATGTTTATTAATAATTGAAGAAGTTATTAAAGAACTTTATTTAAGATCGGAAATAACTTATGAGTTTGTGCCGACGTCTCTAAATGTATCTTAATCTTATGGATGGTAACAACAATGTACCGAGTCTTGTTATCCGTACTAGCATTGCATCTAGCTTTCCATATTTGTCACATGATACAAATATAAAGATTATGCTCTTAGATGGTGTCAGAACTAGAATCCAATCTCCGAGAGAAGAAAAGTTAGGAACAATAGAAAATACTTGAGGATATAACTAAACCGAGGATGGCTCCAGCAAATGTGCAATGATAAAACAAATGATCTGTTAGTGCATTGCTCGGTTGAACCCATCTAGTATGTCAAGGTTGGTTGTCATATTTTAGTATCAAAACTCATAAGATGCTTGATTAGATTACTAGAGTCAACTTCATTAGGTTGGACTAGGAAGTCTAGAAATGTTGAGACATACAAGTATTACTCTGAAGATCCGAAGATTCAGAAAAGGTATCGACATCGACGATAACATCATCCTTCCACTTGAGGTTAGTAATACATGACTTGACTTGTTTTCATTTCTATGTTGTAAGCTTTCAAGTTATTTCTGATTAAAAACATAACATGCGAAGTTATATATGTGAAACTTTAATATAATAGACTTGATCATCATATTGTGATCAAAGTGTCAAGGAACAATATATCAAAAGTGATAAGTGTTTTATATTGGTATATTGAATTACGAGGTATAATGCTTATCTTTTGGACTTCGTAATTGCGACATCGACATAATCTTTGTAACTCGTTATTAAATTGTGTAGTGAACGTATGTTTGATTTCATACCTAGAAACTATGTTTAATTACATGAGTTTAAGGAAGTAGACGTACGAACTTGTTTCACAGTCGAAAGGAAATAAAAAGGACTGATAGTCTGGTTTTCATTAAAGATTTTAAGATTGGACAGATCCTAACCTGTATAGGAAATCAAGGTAGAACCGATCCTAGTTTACGTTGGGATTTAAGGTATAACGGATCCCTATCTATATTGGGAGTCAAGGTAGAACCGATCCTTATCTTTATTGGGAGTCAAGGTAGAACCGATCCTAACTTGCTTTAGGAGTCATGGTAGAACCGGTCCCAATAAGCAAAACCGATTTATCTAAGTCACATACACTTTAGGGTTTGAGTGATTTGGAAATTAGGTTTGCAAAATAGGAAAGTTTAGGATGTCGATATAATGAGTAATTTGAACATGTGCTGAAATCTTATTTCTTAATTGTTCGAAGATATTATTTGATACTCAAGGTGAGATCCCAAACCGAAATAGTAGAGAATCTTTTTGAGATTTTCGAAATTAGTATTTTTTGTTTTACTAGCAATCAAAACATATCTTTGGAAAGACATATTAGTTAGGTGTTAGCTAATGTTGAATTGTCCATGAAGATTTCGGTTATATAGTTGGATATTGGTCTTATAAAACTGGATTTAGGTGATTTATTGCATATCTTAATAATATCTTCGGTTATGGAAATTCCTTGGTGTCCAAACTTCCTTGGTCTATAAATAATGAAGTTTATTATTATTAAAACTAATCCTGAGCCACGCAAACTTCATCTTTGTTGTTTCTGGTGTAGCCGACTAATAGTATTCTCGTAATACTATCTTGGAGAGGAGAGTAAACTAATTAGGCGAAATCTCTTACGTCCATTAGTTTAAATACTTTTTTGGGATCAAGAAGCATCTACTAGTACCGTTGGTGGGAAACTAGAATTGCATTGTTATATTAGTTTTCGATTATTAATTTGATTAACTAACAGTTGTTAACTCTTGATTGCACCTAGTTTGATTATTCTCTAGAGCCTTCTCTTCTGACATAAGGTCACTCAAACTAGATTAAGGGATTAACGTTGACTTGTACTCACCCATTATTAACAGACTCTGTTATTTGCTTGATCGATCATAAGACAAAAATCAAGTTTATTATTGTGCAGGTACATAAGATTATTGAAGATTGAAGACAAGAAGATTTTTCTTATTGGTTTTGTATCTTCGTGATTTGCTTCGTGCACAAACTTGATCGCCTGGGATCCGACTAGATATAGTTTATCTTTTGATAAACTTGTTATTGCTAGTCGTATTTAGATCGACAAGCTATTATTTGGTGGTACTCTTCAGTATCTGAATCTAGTAATTTTGTTTGACTCGATCTGGTTAACTTGTTTAATCTAGATCTTGGAAGATCTAAAACCCTACAAAGGAGTTTAATTGAGTTTAAACAGAAAAGCCTTTGCCACACTCAACATACATATCTCTGATTGATTTCCTAAGATAGGAGAGTGGTTAGCAAACATATTAGTCCTTTACTGTTTGGAAGACGATTGAAAGGGTTGAGTGCTTAAAGTCTTCAGAGAGGCTGATGCAAATTAAGATAGTGGACTCTATCTTAGGACTCACGTGCATTGGCCAGATTGGTTTTAGGCGCATGGATACTGAGGAAACTAGGTAACAAGGGGTAGTTTACTTGGTCTCAACTATACGAAGTTGGTAGTGTCTTTGTATAACTTAATTCTGAGAGTATTCAAAACATGACTAGGTACCGGGGTTTTTCTGCATTTGTGGTTTCCTCATTAACAAAATCTTGTTGTGTCATTTACTTTACTTCCGCATTATAATTATTTTTTAGTCATAATAAAGTAAATTACACTTGTACGTTAACCAGACACTTGATATTGATATTATAGTTTAACCGTTCTTGTACTGTAACTATTATCAAGTGATTATCTTGTTATTGTACTGTCTCGACTTCTTTGTCCATAGACAATCATACATGGTATCAGACTTATAGGTTGATATTGAAAAGATTGTGGTGGACTTGGTACCCTCGTCATTTCATAATCAATGTATTCAAGCTGCACAAAGGACAAATATAATTTTTAGAAATACCAAACTTAAACGAATAGTTTTTCAAAGATAAATTATTATGAATGCACTTCCAAATAAACTATTTGTACTTTGGTAAAGTTTTCATATGCCATAAACCGAGTCATTGATTTTGTGGATGAGTAGAGTAATTACATTGATTAGCTAACAACGCTTTATATACAAAATCTGGTGGATAAGTCTCCATAATTTGTAAGAGACCACCGAGATACTGATCATTCCTGTGAGGAAGGAAGCCTAATGTGCAATATTTGATCAACTTGATCCCGATTAAACAATCCAGCAAGAGTTGACTCATCATTAGGGATTAATGAGCTGAGAAACACTGAGTATAGTCTGAGATGATACCTGGTTGGTCTTATAAGAGGCTGAGTCTTTTGATAGGATCCAGAGATACCTATATAATAAACCGCAATCGCACGGTGTCTAACTAGTAGACAGAGGCAAGTACGGGTCGTTCCCACAGGGAGCGGTGGAAATACTGTAATCAATAATTATGATCGACTAACCGAGAGATGTTGTTTTTGGAATTTTAGAATTGAAAATGAAATAGTAATAAAATTAAAGTAAACTAACAAAGTGAATTTCGCAAAGAGAGAACCGGTAACCAGGGTTTATAGTTTCAACTATTGTTTCTAATCAATTGCTTGAAATGAAACATAACTCATGATTATATGTTTATTGTCCATTCTATCGACTTCACCTATTATATGTAATAGCGTCGCAAATATCACTGGTATACCCTAAGCATAGCACATCAAAAGACAAAACCCAAGCATGCACTATCAAATTGCATCAGCGAGAAAGTTATACGAAACTAATTTAGTTCACAAATATTTTGCCGGCTTTTCTAAAAGCATAACCCATCAAGGAATTAATCAAGCATAGATTATCAAATAATAAGAAGAAACATATTTGTAAAACTAATTCATTATGCACATAGGTTTGTATTAAAACCGCGAAGCAACAACTAATTTTCAATAAATCAACAAACAATATTCAAGATTAATTTATTCATATCATAATGGTCTTTTTTGCTAAATTAATCAATTCAAATAGCCTAATACCCAACATAGTTTCAACAATAAACCCTAGTTACAAAAATATCTAGCCAAACATGGCTTTCTCAAAAGCCATAAACAAATTAAAGAGAAGTACTAGCAAATGAAAAATGGAATCAAGATAATGGAACTTCCAAACCCTAGCAGCGGCTATGTCGTCAACCTCCTCTTCTCTCGATTTCCGCTCGGCCCGGCGCAACTCCTAAAACCGGCCTCCCAAAGAACTCCAGTAGTCGGCCACCTTTCATCTCGACCTAAGTCTCCATTTTATTCACATCTAAATGACCATTGGACTCTGCCTTCTTGAGTGGGCGAAAAGCCCACTAAATTAAGTGACCATTGGACTCACGCCTTGAAAATCTTGTCACTGTATTTGGTTGCTCGTACTATCCACAACTAGACTCATTTACTCGAGGACACCCCACCAACTTTGCTCGATTTTATAAAGGTGAAACCAAAACATCCAAAACTCCATTGCTTCTTGTCTCATTTGCTTAAGAAAAAGCACTTCCTTTTTGTCCATCGGCATTCCCCAATCAGTATCTTCATGGCGACTGACAAAGAACATACGTTAGCTCCTTCTCTCCTGACTTTTCTTTTTGCCGCCAACGGGAGGACCAAGCTTTGCCTTCTTCTCAATGTTAACATTATCACCACGGTTCGACAATCCGAAACCCATTCCATAAATCGCGACAGGTTGCATCATTTCTCCGAGATTCGACTCCCAATTTGCTGTAGATAATACCCAAATTCCATCACCATCCGCCAAGGTCGATTTCCATACAAACTCCCACGACCACGAACCCATTAACTCGGCATCTTCTTGTTCACCGGCAGCAACATGTCCTTCTAACTCCATCTCCATTCGAACCAAGCCGGAGTCATACTCCACGACCTTTAATCCGGCCATAAAACCCAATCAGCTAATAGCCTTCTCCATAACTTCATTATCGAGATGCTCCAACAATTCCGAATGAATCACTAACTCAATCTCCCACCATCGATCATCTGCGCCAACAACAACCACCGTACTCGGCTATCTCGTCTCATTTGGTTGCACGATCTCGACCATTAGAACAAAGGCCATGAACTCAACAACACATTCAAGCCTTTTCTTGTCAAATATTTCTCAACCTAGACCGAGATCAAGGTATATAATTCAAACCGCCCATAACCAACACCATTGCTCGACATCCGCACCACCAGTTCTTCTTTATTTGCTCCATCGATACCACGGTGACCAAATGAACCTTGCAATGGAATCAAATCGACCCATCACATAATCCATCTTCATTGTTTGGTATCCTATTTGAGCATCACTTAAGTACGACTAAAATAAGTACGTAAACTCCACTCCGGCAACACATTCCAAACTTCCGTGTGTGTATCGGCTTCTTGTCCACGACCATGGCAAAGACCACCAGCCTATCGGTTTTCCCCCTTCTCTCCATGGTATACATTAGGCCAAGTATGACCAGATGGTCGAGCCACTACTCCATTCGTTTCCGAGGCATGCGATATTGTTTGAAACCATCTAAAACTCCACCTTTAGCATTAACACCACCGGTTCGACTCCATCTCCATTCGACCACCTCTAACCAATACCAGCATCCATATTCCTTTCTACTTCATCTCGTTACGTCTGCTTTAGCAGCACCAAGCATATACACTCCAGTCGACCACCGAAATTACCATATTTCACTAGAAACCCATATTAGAGATACCAACCATTCATACAAACAAACCCCGAGACTCCATCTCCACTGCCTCTTTGCTTAACAAAAGAATGAGACTACGAAGTGCGATGCTCTTGAAAGTACTATTCAAACATGTGGCGGTGGAGTGAGCTACGTCCCACCATCTTTTGGACCTAGTCACCTCTGATTCAACAAACACATTTCTCTGTCTGTGAGATTGTTTACCGGGTGCGACAAAAACAAATTACAGGACAGCCCATAAGTTGAGCTCGGCCTCCTTTGGTGCCATGAACTGCAACGTTGGTGTTTTGAATCGCAAGCACCATATAACTCTTTATTTAGCCGTTTATCTTAGGGTGATCCTTATCACTCGTACTTTCTACAAAAGCACTAAAATGATATTATTAGCCAAGATATCGAGTCCTAGCTAATATAAATATGGGTATAAAACGTAGCACTTTCGTGCTTATCATCTTTCGCTACCCAATTGTCCTGCCAAATGATGATATCCTCACATGTAGCCACTTCTCAGGTGTGAAATTGTCTAACAACAACTAAACCTTTAGTTATCCCTTTTCATTATCCAAGTACCTTTGTTCCTAGCTAATGAATGTAGTGGTTTATGTTTTGGAAAATATTTGGAATTGGGTCCATAAGGCACCAAGATGATTGACTAGTCTCCATGCCACTTTTAAAAGCATTGCTAGATTGAACTTATTAAGATTCTTAAAGCCCATACCTCACACAAACTTTCGAATTTTTTATGCTGGTGCAACTTGAACATTTTTGATCAAGCAACATCACAAACAACCATTGGTAAAATGAACGACGTAAATCAATTTGGAATTTTTTTCTTCTTTTCTCAAGTATTTTTGCAGGTATCATCATGAACAACCATATGTAAAATGGTTATTTATAATGTTGTTAGATACAAAATGCTAGTGTGAAAAATTTTATTCCCAAACTTTCTGCAAGAGGTGAAGATTTGGATAAAGCTTAAAAAATTTAATCAAAAGATATCATATCATATTTTTACTTCCTCACATGTGTTTTAGTTTGTTTATGGAAGGCGGTCTCTAATCTCCATAAGCTGGTTGATCATTTTTAAAATAGTAAGAAAACTCAACAATTGGGATTTTATTATTTATTACATAAGTAATCTTTTTATACACGAAATAGTTTCGTAAAATTTTTATGTTAAACAAATCTTATAAAGATGGTTTTGTAGAAGAAGATGGTTTTGAAGAAGAAGTAGAGGGTTTTGAAGAATAAAAGGGTTTTAAAGAAGAAGACGGTTTTGAAGAAGAGGATTTCGGAGAAAAACAAGAAGGTTTAATGATGGTCAGATGAATATGCAGAGATGGTAGAGTGAGTAGAAGCTCAGTAAGAAAGCATGTCTCTACCCATACAAATAATAAACAATGAGTTCAATTTCAAGAACAATAAGCTTACACCAACAAGGAACTATTGTGGCAACTTGACTGCATCTAAAATGTGAGCATGCCTACTAAAATGTAGATAATATTTTCATTTTTTTCATTAAATCTATGTGCACAAAATAAAAAATATAATTACGCGCATTATCCTGTAAGTAATATCTCTCCATAAACACAAAATGTGAAAATGACAATTATCCAGTTCCATTTCGAAATCGCCTAATCTCATAACATTTGAACTATCAACAACCCATAATACCAAACCATTAGTTTGTTCAAAGTAATTCCTCCAATAAGACCTAATGGTTTTCTAGCCACCGATATCCCATATATTATGAATATACCTTCATCAAATGATAATAAGAACACCATTAGCAGCTTCTGGCATCACCATGACAAGTTTTTTCATGAACTTAAGGAAGTAACAAGCAACGGTGCTAACCACGACCACATCCTAAAATGATGAAACAAATCAAAACCTATACTCTAAATGATCCAATTGATCAAAACCCACAATCAAATCATCTAAATTCATCAAAGAACATATACACAAGAACAAATTTGTCTAGAAGTTTGAGACAGGAAGTCATGCAACAATTGAATCAAAAGACATAATGAAATCAAAGCTAAATTAACATGCACTATGCCTTTATTTACAGAATGGTCACACAAAAATTGGATTGAAAAAATTTAATAGAGAAACCCTAAATCTCTATATTTATTTAGATTTTCTATTATAATTAAACAAATGAAAACAAACGATAAAGAATAAATCATCGGTTACCTTGAACAAGGATTGAAAGAAAATCCTTGAGAGAATTAGTAGTAAGGACAAGGTAGTAGTGGGATGGTGCTTTGCCTCTCTACCATTAATCATGACGAAGGAATGAAAACGAAGAAGAGAAACAAAAGTAAAGAAATAAAAATGTGGTTAAGGTTATATATATCACAGTAACATCAATGGCTAAAATTCATTCAGATCAATGTTTGGTATTAATAGGTTATAAACCGGTGGTTTCGGTTTGGTATTCCAACAATTTTAACCATTGATTAGCATTAGATTAACGGTTTCATTTCGGTTCGGTTAAGAATATAGCAGTTTCGGTTTGGTTCACGGTTCTGGTTTGGTTTTGTGCGGCCCTAGTGTTAGCTGACATTTGTGTATATTGGCAGTGAGTATGTCGAATGGGATCATTATCTCTAACTAATTATTTGAACAATAAAAGCAATATCCCAGAAGGTATGAAGTTCAGAAAAAAAATGAAATGTTAATTCTAATATATATCTTTGTTAAAACATATTACACATGTAATTATGAGAAAAAAATATTTATCTAAAAAATATTCGTAATATTCCAAGAAATTATAATTCTTATGTTATATGTATAAAGTCAAGACCTAAAAAAATATTACTCACTCTAATATAAAATATATTGACTCTATTCTTATAACTTGCCAATATCGGGGCCAATTTTTATTGTTATACGAAGGTTATTCATGTATAGAGAATTCTTATACAAAGTTTCTATTATACTTAGTTTAAATGAGCAGTAACATTACAAAAGTTTTATTACAACCTCATGTATCTCTCCCCTAATTCTATCTCTCTCCTCATGTATCTTCCCAATCACATCTCAATTATTCTCTCAAATTTATACAATCTCAAACACACTTAATGGCAACAAATAGTGAAAAAATCTAAATGGCTGGACCTAAGGTTGGAGTTAAAGCTCCACGCACATGTCCAAAATGTCAAACGAAGATCAAATAAAAACAAAGCTAAATTAACATGAAAACAGTTTTTAGCTAAGGTGGACGTGAAAATACGAAAGCTTACGGGGAAAAAGTCAGTCCGCAAAGTCTTATCTTAAGAAGTGTGAATGAATTCTTCATAAAAAAGCAGATTAAAATCGAAGTAGTCTCTCACATACTTGGGCTAACAAGTGAGAGTAAAAAAAAAAAAAATCCTCAGAGTTCAAGAGTTTTCAACAAAGGATTCTAGCTGACATGCTTAGGCATAAAACAATGTTGGAGTCTAAATCATCAGGGGAGGTTGATTCCAAGGAAGTTATTGATCTCCGTCAATATTTGAAGGTTAGTTAGATTTAAAATTTTCTGCTCCCTTGTCCTTTGTTTTTATTTGTTCCTCCTGATTGCTAATTCACATGTTCTCTGTCCTCTCATATTTACTTTTCTGAAATGAGTAAATATAATTTATTTTTTTTCAAATGGGTGCCGCCATATATAATCAGAATGGTTAAATTATTATTTTTCAATCAACATCCATAACCAAACCTCCCTAGTCATATGCACGTTTATAAATATGTTTGTGAATGGTTCTAAGTTATGTTTGCTTTGTATGCTAATGTACAATAAATCCTCAAGGATTTTGGATCGAAAGACGGATAGGTCGTCCACGTCGAAGTTTTATAGGAAGATATTCGTTACATAATTGTGCAAGAGGACTTACTTACCAAGTTGGATTTATAAAGTATCATTTGATACCATTAGAAACATGTCCAAAATGTCAAGCGAAGCTTTTCCATCGTGAATCAGAGAATTTTTGTTGTGGTAATGGAAAGATATCTTTATCATTTGTTGAGCCACCTATAGAACTTATGAAGTTGTTTGATGATCAGGGAGCAAGAGAGAAAGAGTTTATGATCAACATCAAATCTTATAATCGTTGTTTTTCGCTTACTTTGATAAGGATCTCGCCGATGGTACAAAAGGGGTTTATACTTTCCGTATACAAGGCCAGCTTTACCATATGATAGTTAATCTTTTACCTCCAGATAAAGCACCTCGACCGCGATATCTACAAATATATTTCTATGATACAAATTAGGAGATAAAGTGGAGGATGGAGGAAGGTAACGATGTGTTGGATATAGATGTGTTGAAGATGTTAAGGGAAATCTTGAATATACACAATAGTTTTTTTCCATATTTTTGGTCAAGGTGAAGAACGAGAAGATATTTTGAATTGTCAGTTGATTATTAAAGAGCAACCTAAGGATCATTTGCAGTACACTCTTACAATTTCTTCCCAGGTTGCAGCTATTGTGCCAATAGGTGATGAAAGTTACCAACATACTGAACGTGAAATACTAGTGCAGACAACGGCTGGGAATCTCTTACAGGTCTTTGAGACTGGTGGTAATTATGATTCTATGCAATATCCTCTTTTACTCCCATATGGAAGCTACGAGTGGGGCATAAATAGCAAAGATGAAATGGAAGAAAGATTTCATGTCGTGGATAGTATTCTTACATTCTGCAGGTATAATACGGTCTTCCATTATGAAAGCTTTTGAATTCATGTTTTTCTTGAATTATGACACATCATTTACTATATCCCTACATCATATCTTCTCTAATGTGTTTCCGACTATAACTTCTGTAGGCATTAAGTAATATGGTCTAAGTCTATAACTCCAAAGACCTGAACTCACATTTTTATAGTATCTTTTAATCAATTTTTTGGGTGTTTTTATATCTTTTAATTGTCTGACAGATCCAAAGCAACCATGATTCACTTTTTATTCTAGGTGAGAAATTGTTGCAACAATACGTTATGGATAATTTGGTTAAAATTGACTCCGACGGACTCAGATGGATTACAAGTCATCAAAAGGAAATAAGGGATGAAATATACGAAGGACTACAAGATGCACAAAGAGCGGGCGAAACTAGCGTAGGTAAGTTATAAGTATAATACATATGTGCATTCTGTTTTTTTTTTTCTTTTTTTTTTTTTTTGCTAAAATCAAATTCAAACTCAAAGCTTCATAATCCACTTTAGTTTTAAAAGAAAGCAAAACACTTGGTATGTTTCTAATTTTATATCCTAAGTACATCAAACATGCATGAATTCTTGATACGTTTTTTGTCTCAATAGACGAACTAGGCAAGAAGATAGTACTACATTCTTCATACATCGGTGGGTCGCGTGATATGTACCAGTCATACCAAGATGTGATGGCATTGGTACAAAAATATATGAAGCCTGATATATTTCTTACAATGACTTGCAATCCACTTTGGGCCGAGATTGTAGTTGAGTTACATCCCGGTCAATCTGTATCAGATAGACATGATTTAACAACTAGGGTATTTCGCTCTAAATTTAAAGAGTTGGAGGATGATATATTTAACAAAAATTTACTAGGAAGAGTAGTTTTCCATGTTCATGTAATTGAGTTCCAGAAAAGAGGTCTACCTCATGTTCATATGTTGATCATTCTGGAAAAAGAAGACAAGTTACAAGGTCCCGATGATTATGACCGCATAGTTTAAGCACAAATCCCTGATAAGAAGAAAGAGCATGATTTGTATAAGTGTGTGAAAAAATGGATGATTAATGGTCCGTGTGGTAGCAAGTGCATGAGGGAAGGAAAGTGCAGGAGAGGGTTTCTGAAACAATTTTCCGAATGTACCGTGCAAGGCAAGGATGTATATCCAGTTTACAAGAGGAGAGATGATGGAAATACTATAACAATAAGTAAGAACTTCATAATAGATAACATATTTGTGGTGCCTTACAATCCCTTGATTCTTCAAAAATACGATTCCACATAAATATAAAAGTTTGTTCCAGCGTCCAAAGTGTGAAGTATCTTTACAAGGGCCTAGATTATATTTCCTTTCGAGTGTAGCCAGAATCCAAAAATGACGAGGTAACACGTTATATCAATGCAAGATGGGTGTGTGCTCAAGAGGCAATGTGGATAATATACAAGTTTGCGATGAATAAGATGTGTCCATTAGTTCACCGATTGCAGTTGCATCTTTCCAAACAAAATAATGTCATGTTATACCGAGCATCAAACAATCGATGAGGTATTGGAAAATGAAAGGAATTCCAAAATAATTTTGACTGAGTATTTTGTTACAAATGCATGTGATCCCATGGCTAGGCAATGGTTGTATCGGAAGTTTCCTGAACACTACAAATGGGATAAAGCAATGAAATGGCAGAGAAGAAGAACAAAACAAAGGTTATTGGTAGAGTATATTCTATACCACCTATTGCGGCTGAAAGGTTTTTTCTAAGGATCATACTTATGCATGTTAGGGGTGCCACTTCATACGAAAATTTGTTGACAGTTGATGGAAAAAGATGCCAGACATTTAAAAGTGCAGCCGAGGCACGGGGATTGTTGGATAATGATAACAGTATGAGGGCATGTATGCGCGAAGCAACAACAAACAAGATGTCATCTGCTTTTAGAACTCTTTTTGGTAGCATATTGTTTTTTTGCAACTCGGTGGACACTAGAAAGCTGCCGTAGGAGTTCTTCAATGACATGGTTGAATATTATTCAAGTTCAAGTGATACAAGCTCTGCATACTTATCAGATCGTCTTCTTAGAGAGATCGGTCAAATGCTTCATCAACATGGAAAGCGTCTAAAATATTATGATCTTCCGGCAATTGTAGGAATATTGGATGATAATTTAACGATATATTATTTGATCGAAGAGGAGGTATCCATTCCGGTTTTTGAAGAGGATATGTTGAATGTGGACAAGTTGAATGAAGATCAGACCAAGGCTTATGATGCAATTATGGGTGCCGTCGGAAGAAAAGAAAGCAGCTTCTTCTTTGTTGATGGTCCACGAGGTACCGGGAAGACTTTTCTCTACCGTGCTATTTTGTTGACCGATAGAAGAAGTGGTGGTATTTCAATATCAATAGCTATGTCTGGAGTTGCAGCTATTATGTTACCTGGTGGAAGAACTGCATATTCAATATTCAAGCTTCAATTTACCCCAGCAACAATATCTACATGTGACATCGCTAAAAATGACAAGTTGGCTGATCTTCTCCGTCAAGCTACTGTGATTATGTGGGATAAATCTACCATGGCACATCGTTATTATTTCGAGGCATTCGATAGGAGTATGAGAGATATAACGGGTAAGGAGAAGCCATTTGGTGGTAAGATTGTTATTATGGGAGGCGATTTCCGCCAGGTTCTTCCAGTTGTACCAAAAGCTTCAAGGGGAAATGGTTGATACATGTATTACCAGGTCACCTATGTGGAGACATGTAAAGGTTCTTCGTCTGAATAAGAATATGCGTGCAGTGGGTGATACGTCTTATTCTGATTTCTTAATGCGAATTGGTGATAGAAATGAACCTTCTTCGGCAAATGACATGATAAAGATGCCAGATGATACGGTGATACCCTGGACTGGTGAAGATTCAATGTCCCAACTGATAGATGCTACCTTTCCCGACTTGGTAGATAATTTTTAGGATCAAGATTACTTACTTAACTGGGCACTGATTACACCATTGGATGAGCATGTCGATAATTTAAATGATCGAGTGGTTAACATGTCTCCCGGAGAAGAGCATACGTATTATTCATTTGATTCTGTGGAACATGATTTCCAAAACCGTTATCTTCAAGAACACTTGAATGGAATAGGCTCTATCTTCCAAGCTAAGCAGAATGAATGGATATATATTCTAGTACATAAAGCCTCTTGCAAGCACTAGTTACTGTGAAGAGACTAGATTTCATAACCCCATGGATAAAATTCAAAAAAGTGGCAGTTATCAAAAGTAAATCTAGCAACGGATAACAAATTGTGTTGGATATGAGAAACTAGCAAAACATCTTTGAGTAGAAAGAAGTACAACTATCTGTAAAAACTATAGTGCTAAATCCAGTAAGATATATGAAGCATCTTATCATCACCTACCATCACTTGATCTGCACTAGAATATTCTTGAGAATCATTAAAAGCATCTAGATCATTAATTAAATGACTAGTTGTACCAGAATCTGGTAACCAGACATGACAAGATAGACCAAAACTCCATTCACCAGAAATATGAGCTGACAAATTTAAAGTACCAGAAGTCTGACCAGATTCATAAGTCTCAGCAGTAGCATAAAAAAGAGGACTATGATTCACTCCCCTTCATGCAAAAGCCTTCTCAAAAGAAGTTTTGTACATTAGTAGTTATTAGCATATCTAAATCTGCATCTCCCTGCAAAATGTCCAAGTATGTTGTATATCTGACAGGGAATTATATTGTAATCAGGATTAGGTTTTTGCATAGGATTGAATCCTCCTCTTTTGAATATGTGAGTGGTAGGAGTAGATGAAGAAGGATATGAGGGAAAATGTGTAAAAGGTTTCTTGTAAGAGTAGTTGTTGGAATTGGATTTCCCGACATAGAATGCAGAGTTAACTGGATCACCAACAAGAGAAGATAAATCTTGTTATTGTTCTATCAACCGCTGCTCATCTTAAATAAGCCTAGATCTTAATTCATATAAAGAAAGAGGTGTTTTCTTATTCTTAATTGTGATAAGAAAAACTGAATATTTTGTATCGAGTCCAGACAGAGTTACGCTACCAGATCTGAGTGAGGAACTAATTCACCGATTTCTGCTAAAGAATCAGAAACTGACTTAAGTTGCTGAAGGAATTCAAAGATCGAAGAGTTACCTTGTTTGGTTGTATGTAATTGACTACGTAATTGATATTTGTGTGCAACGAAATGTTTTCTAAAGATTCGAGAGAGATGCTTCCATTTATCTCGAGCAGTAGCTTTACCAAGTAATTTTGTATCCAAAGATGGAAGAACAGTTGCAATCATGTAGGATCATATAAAATGATCCATAGATCGCCATTCCATGAACAAAGGTTTCAATATTTCCATATTATTCAGATTCAGAAATTTTGGTTGACAATCGAACCATCAACATAGCCAAACAAATTTATGCTGATCAAAATTGAAAAAAGTTGACCTCTCCAAACAAGAAACTTAGAGGATTCGAGTTTTTAGACAAAAAATTGGACATATTCTGGAAAGGAGATTGAAATCGTAAAAGATGTGGTATATTTGGGGGTGGTTGATTCAGTGGCAGTGGAAATTTTGGTGGTAGAGGAGGAAAATTTGAGCCGTTATTTATAGGATTTTCCAAGGTAGAAACTTGATTGACAATCGAATTTATTGAGTTGTTGGTTTTCTTCACCATTGAAGATGAAGAAGCTCATAGATTTGACAATGAGTTGTAGCATCGAGTTGGTATGAAAGATCTGGAAGATCTTGAATAAGTTGTAAAAAGAGAAAACAAATGAGTTGTGAAGATGTTTATATAAGTTGTATTCAATCAAATAAGAAAAAGATTACATGACACGGATATCTACAACTAGAGACCAAAGAAGACACAGTCCAACTAACAATAACGACTAATGGAAGAAAAGAAGAAAAAAAACATAATTGTTGTAGTAGAATAATAAGGAAAGGTAAAGAGGCAGAGAGTTTCTATTCATAAGAGTAGTTCGGTTACATGGATACAATAACATATATATAAATGGAAAGGAAAACCCTAGTTGGGTCACACATCTATGGGACATAGGCCCTACAACACTCCCCCTTGTGCGGTCCAATAGAAATTCATATGCAGTGCTTCACATATAGTCTTCGAATGTAGTTCTTCAAATGTCGTCCTTTCCTTGATGACTTTGCCGAAATCAATTACCTCATTAAAACTCTGACAAAGAAAAAACCAAGTGGGACAAAACCTTGGTACCACTCTTCACATGTAGTATTTCACATGTTGTCTCGTATGTTACATGTAGTTCATCACATGCAATACGATCTTCAAAGATCGATGAGTCTAAGTTAATTGCCTCGTTAAATTTTTGTCATGAAAGCCCAGAGGGACAAAACCTGAACTAAAGAAAAATAGTACAATATTAAGCAAACTTAGAATATAGTTGGACTCCAATATGTTGCCTCACTAAAACCTTGACAAGGAAAACCCAGTGGGACAAAACCTTGATGAAGAGGAAAGAGTACAACGTGACAGATGCAAGTAAAGGTGATCCTTACAGATGATCACTTTGCTTCGTTGAAGTTCATTAATTTCTTTGGGAAATTAATTCCCGGTGTTTGTTGTTGTCTCATTAAAAACATTGCCGAGTAACAAAACCCCGTGGGAAAAAGTAACCTCGGTGAAGGAAAAGAGTCCAAACACTATTAGATTCTCCCCCTGATGTCGGACAGTTTCATTAGTCCAACCCAATCATGATAGTTCATCACACTTTACTTTGTTGACTTAAATGTTTATAAGACCCTGTTGTTAATTCTGGAAGTTACGTTGCTTAACAGACTATCACGTTTCATTTCTTTGATTCAGATATTTTCAGTAATATCAACACGATCTTTATGTCTTCAACGTTCAACTTACTTGATATTTTTAGTGTTGTCTCGCTAAAAACCTTGTCGAGTAACAAAACCCTTTGGGAAAAAATATTCTCGATCGAAGGGAAAATGGTACTATACAACTTCAATTTCGAAGTAAAATATGTCGACATCATATCCTTGGATCCTCCCCCTGATGTCGGCATCTCCCCCTAATTACTTTCAGAGTTGTTCCAGACAGTTCCTTTAGTCATGTACTCTTCGAACTGAATATCGGTAATGACTTAGAAAATAGTCTACCATATCTCCCCCTGATTACTTTCTTTGGAGAAGAGATTATTGTTCTTTCATAATCAACAACCTTTGGATTGCACTTTTGTTAGCATTCCTTTTTATGTCTTTGCAGGGATAAAACAAATTTATGTCATTGATTACTTTTAAGTACATGATTACATTCACTATACCATTTCAATGACGATGCGTTGACGCTGAGCTATATCTAGCTAACAAGTTCACTGAGGATGTAACATTTGGTCGAGTACATTATGCTAAGTACAATAATGCGTCTATTATACTTAGATAAGGAAAGTTCATCTCCCGACACAACTTCTTCATCTTCCTTTAGACGAATTGGTCACTTATGTACATTTGAAACTCGACTAATCATGTGAGTGCTAGTAGGATGCATGTCCTTGTTAAATTTCCTGACAATAGACATATACAAACTGGTGAAATAATATACCACAAGCTCGGTATTCTAGTTCAGAACATAGATAAGATCGAGATTTCCCAGGATTTTCATCTCAAATTCAGATTTTAAATAGCTTGTAAGATGTCTTATTCCATTAAGAGTACTTATCATGTCCACACCGTTGACATAGATGGCTAGAATTCTGAATCAGGAACTTATTTAATATGCATGGCACAAAACCGTACTTGTTTATCCCTTTCCAATCAAATAGTCACATAGACAGGTATACCACATCCGCCTGATTGTTTAAATAAATAAGTGAGTGTTCCAGTGTAACTGCAAACACAATCCGTGGTTTAGAGTCATTCGACTTAGGAAGCAAAAGGCCATCATGCACTTTTGCAAATATCTTTGAGTCTAAATCTCCAGAGATATAACCACATTTACTATGTTTCAAGTTCTTTTGAAACTACCAAGCAAACTAATTAATTGAACATTATGATATTCAAAAGAGTATGCGATCCAGGGGTTTGTGAGAAACTTCACGCCACAAGGTGATTCTTTATACTTTAAGACCTCATTCATCTCACTACACATTGTGACAAATAACCACATATGTCCCATAGGCTTTACACTTGGTTGGTTAGCACTACCACACCAAATACCCGTATATTTGTCAAAGAACTAAGTTCTACATGGATTGCGTAGGCCAAATATGCTCTTTATTTGAAATTAATCAAAATAAAGCATGGTTCGATCTCATTGTGCTCTACTTTTGGAGCAACTATTTATGGATTATATCATCATTGTGCATGCATGATCCTTCCATTGACTGTGCATTCTCATAATATGTTAGGATTTCATTGTTTTCTAGAATCATTTAAAACCTCGGAGCGTCCTCCCGTTTGATTCATGGACATATTTAGAGACAATTTTATGAGATGATTTCGGCGATGGAAATTGATTAGGGTTTTGAGGCAAGATGATATATACAATTAGGTTGTGCCTAACTCACCTATTTTCTTTCTAGGTGAGCACGGGTGATGGGGTTTAAGCGATGCTATTGTGTGATGCCGTGGAGTCTGCGATCGATTTTTAGAAGATCGAACCTAGTGGTATCTCCATCTTCCTTTATGGAGCCAGGGCCTCAACCACACTTCTACCAAGTGTAGTTCTAACACCTTAATTTTACCACTTGGAGATGGGTTTTTGAGAAGCACGTTTGAAATTGAGTTGGTATATGTGATCTCGTCGGTCTTTTCTCTTTCTTTTGTTATGAACTCCATGAATATAGCTAGAGTTTTCTTTTGGTTATGGATTAGTTGGATTTCCAAACATGAGTTTTTGTTCAATAAATTAGTTTTCTCTCATATTATCATTTATGATTCACAATTAATATTGTACATTCGGAAAATCGATAATCCTTTTTTTACTTCACATTTCCATTTGTGGAGTATAGGAGTCTACATGAGACAAAATGGGAACATACCACGACATTTCATGTAGTTCCCTCGGAAAATACTTTTTCATGTCTCCCCTAACAACGGGAAGACTATCCTATTAGAATGACTATCCGCAAATCAGCGGTTGAGAGATCACCTGTGAAAAGGTTTAAAAATGCGGATAATTATTGGAAATTCTTGTCCAACATAGTCACTTAATCATTTTGATGACCCATCATAGTACGATGTGGAGTCGTAAGGGCACATATATAATGCAACCAAAAATGCGTAAGAACAAAAAAATATCAGGCTTATATCGAGTTACCAACTGGTACGCAAAGAATGGTTGACCAATTGTGGGTCTAAAATGAATAAGTGAAGATGCGTGTACTATTGCATATTCCACAAGAAGTTAAAGGTAGGTTTGTACGCATAGCCATGCCTTAGGAACCATCTGTAACCTTTGATGATAGCCTTTACGAGATCATAGGGTATAGGATGCTGTACATTGATCCTATTAAACATGCAATAACCATCAAGTCCTTTTGATGTATACTCTCTATCATTTACAAGGGGTGGTGACTCCTTACATGTATAATATGTGCTAGTAGTTTTCCAAACGCAAAGTTAATTGGGAACTATAACTAGTCCAAAATGTCAAAACATCCACCAGAGTCATAAGTCACTTTAATGGTCCGCATTATATATGGATATTTTTCTAAGTATTACCTTGTTTTCTTTGTAATATGGATTATTTACCATTTGCATCTTAGGATGGTCTCGATCCTGTTTTACAGAAGACTTTGTGAAATGAGTGATATGCTCTCTTACTTAAAAGCATAATGGGAAGGGGGGGTTGTGCATCTAGTTCTTTAGAGAGCACTTATTGAGAGATATGCCATCATTTCACATTTTGTTAATCTTTCTACCATTTTAATTCACTCAAACAAAGTGATGTTCGTATGAGTTCTTTCAAAACGATCATCATGTCACAACCAAAGTTGCTGTATAGTTATGCCCAAAGTATGTATGAGTCAATTCTCAACATTTCATCGTCGGAGTCAATATGGATTCAATAATCCAACTACTATAGTGATTTACATTTTACTATATTGACTCATTATTGTCTCTAAAATATATTTCTTTCCAAATATATTAAAGATTATAAATAATGCAATCAATTACATTCTCATCACTGTGAGGTTCCACATGATATCCATTTGCATGGGTTTCTTTGGAATTTAACAAGGTGTGGTTATCTCTCGGTACATGTAGAGATTTTGTGACGTCTTTGTTCTATATTGAAAACAAATTTTGAGCAATGCTGCGCTCGATGATCCAATCCTCGTAGTCACATTATAAGGAAATAGTTTAACAACTAGTTTAAATTCCTTAAGCTGGTGGGAGGGAAACCACTATCTGTTAGACATTGAGTCTTGAGATATTAAATAAGTGTTGTGGCCTTATTAGTAACAAAAGTGAGATTCAACTCAAGTACTTTAGAGTGAATATATGTTACGTTTCAGGGAGGATGATATATTTTTCATCCGGATATATCTCAAGTGCTATAGAGAATTCATGTCTCGTGGGAATGATGTACTTTTCATTCCATAAACGCAAACACTGGATCTAGTTCAAATAAATAGTCAATTGGCCAGGCAAAGTTCTTCTTGTCATTAAAGTTGATGTCTAAAGTATGACCTTCATGGAAAATTGGTTGCTACTATGGTACCCGCATTACATTGCTTGTACCAATACCGGTAAGAAGATTCATTCCCAACTCTTTGGTGAGAGCTAGAATTACATCTTAGCTTCATCCCATATTCAGTTGATACCTGTACTTTGGTGTCGTTACTAACGGGGAAAAAATACATCTTTGTCTCATGTGTTGATGGTGGATTTTCAACAAGGGCTAAAATCGTAAAATCATGATACTGCATGTTTCGACCCGGCTTCACGAACGCATGTGACGATTCATGTTTTATGATTTGTGAACCGTTTCACGATCTCTGACCGAGCGAACATTCCTCTCACAGCCATGATGAATATGTTTCTCGAAAGGCCTCCCAGCTGAGCGTTCGATGTTGCACATTTCATCATGACCTCTATGTAGAATCAAATGATTGAGCGGTTCTCTAGATGAAAAAGCGGGGGTAGAACAACCACACCCAATATTTCGATTAGCAATCTGTATGGACAAACTCCAATATACTTTCTAGAGAATCAACTAGACAATCAGACTCAATCTAGATAAAAAGTATATCAAAGAGTTTATATCTCAATCTCTCGATTTGATATATACTTGAGCAAATAGAAATCTGCTAGTATTTATCAAATACTAGAGATAACTTGGATGGTACCAAAGACCAATATCCAAGTGTTAATCAATTTAAATCAACAACCAAAAGGTCGAATATTCTAATTGATTGAACAACGCACAACCTGTGATATTTCAATTATATAACAAAATATAATGCGGAAAAGAAATAACATAGACACCACATATTTTGTTAACGAGGAAACCACAAATGCAGAAAAACCCCGGGACCTAGTCCAGATTGAACACACACTGTATTAAGCCGCTACAGACACTAGCCTACTCCAAACTAACTTCGGCCTGGGATGTAGTTGAAACCCAATAAATCTCACACTGATCCAAGGTATAATTATGCTCATACGTCTCTGATCCCAGCAGGATACTACGCACTTTATTCCCTTAGCTGATCTCACCTACAACTAAGAGTTGCTACGACCCAAAGTCGAAGACTTTAATAAACAAATCTGTATCACACGGAAAAGTCTACGGTAATAGATAAATCCGTCTCCCACGAATATACCTACGAGTTTTGTTCCGTCTTTTGATAAATCAAGGTGAACAGGAACCAATTGATAACCCGGACTTATATTCCCGAAGAACAACCTAGTATTATCAATCACCTCACAATAATCTTAATCGACGCGAAAAAAAAAAAGATATTGTGGAATCATAAACAATGAGACGAAGATGCTTGTGACTACTTTTTATCTTGCCTATCGGAGATATCAATCTCAAGCCAATCCTTACGATTGTACTCGTACGATAGAAACAACAAGATCAGATCACACAACTACGAGAAAGTAGTATCGGTCGGCTTTACAATCCCAATGAAGTCTTTAAGTCGTTAACTTTGGTTTAGAGAAGAAACCAAAGGTTAAAGGAGAATCAACTCTAGCTTATGCAACTAGTATCACACGTAAGGTATGGGGATTAGGTTTCCCAGGTTGCTAGAGTTCTCCTTATATAGTCTTTCAAATCAGGGTTTGCAATCAATGTTAGCTTGGTAACAAAGCATTCAATATTCACCGTTAGATGAAAACTTGATTAGATTCAAGCTAATATTTCTCAACCATTAGATCGAAAACTTAGCTTGTTATACACAAATCAAATGCACGTTTCTAGGCTTGTGTAACCATACCCAAACATGTACATTTGTTGGTTCAAAAATAGTTAACCAAATGGTTAGCAATATAAGCAATTTCATATCAACCATATTCTTCCTCACCATAACTAGTTCAAATGACTCAAATGAACTATTTAGAGAGTTGTTCAATTGCTTAGATCTTGTGTTTAAACGATTTGATTCACTCGAATCGGTTCATGAACTTTATATCCCGGTTTTCAAAAGCATTCCTTAGTTTATATAAACATGAGTTCAAGAACAACCGTTTTTAGATATAACCAACTCAAGTTCGCAGACTGGGTTCGCGGACTTAAGTTCCCGGAAGGAGTTCACAAACTCCAGCAGATTTTCTCGGGTCGAGAACTTCCGTCAGTTCGCGGACTGAGTTCACGGCTCTTGTTCGGTTCTCTTGATCAACAAAGTTAGCAAACTTAGGTTCAAGGAATAGGACTTATACATATATGTGTTTCCACAACAATGCTTATATCCACCAATGGTTATATAATCTAAACTCTCATTTCAATCATTGAAACATTCTCAAAGGACGTTATTATATAGTTGTTATTCACAAACTATTTTTCGTCAGAGCAATTTTCAAAGTGATTGAAACATAACATGACTTTCGTCACTAGGTAAAGATGAATTTGGCTAAAGCAAAATCTTACCAACACATATTTCGATAAATAGATAGGCGAGATAAACTCGGCTCGAAATACGAAATATGTATAATCAAAGTTTATATAGCAAAACGACTTTTGTCTCAAGATAGGAGATAAATAGACTTTTGAGTGATAGATAAGTTCAAGTCTCCACATACCTTTTAGTCGATGAAGATTCACAAGTTCCTTGAGTAGTCCTTCGTCTTGTATAATGATTTCCATGGAGTTCTTGAGATCAACTACACTTTCTATCCTAGTCCGAGACCTTAGCTATAGTAGACTAGAAATCAAGACTTATAGTTTTGATCACTAACATTGACAAACATGGTTGAGATAACAATGCATGCGAGTTCGACCGAGCAATGCTCTAACAATCTCCCCCTTTGTCAATTTTAGTGACAAAACTATCAATACATATGGAATTAAAAAAATAAATAAATTAACTTTTATAGCTCCTATTCCACATGTCTAATCTTCAACATTACTCGAAATCTTTGTCACTTCCAAATACTCCAATGATCCCAAAGGTTGTAAGTTCAACATCATCGTTGTTGAAAATCCGTAGCTATAACAATGAGAAAACATAATTCTAGATCATTGTTATACAATGTCATAGTATCATTATACAACATCAAAGTTCACTTGTATCACAACTTTGACAACAATACTATGATGATATGTATCACTCCCCTAAGTCAATACTCCATCTCACATGGAAACCACTCCCCTTACATAATGATCCGAAAACCATATGTATTTGTAGTGTGAACTACATATTAATTCTCCCCATTTTTGTCAATAAAATTGGCAAAGGTACAAGAACGAGATCCTAATGAAATTTTCGAAAGAGACATTTCATGACCAAAAGAAAGTACATATCATCTTATTTAGATGCAATCATAAAGCCAAAGCTAAATGCATTCATCAAGGAGTTTAAAGATACAAGATAAACCCTATAATATTCCACAGCCGCACTCCCCACAAAGATTTGGCAATTAAGCACAAGTTCAATTAAGAACTCTCCCCCATAATATGTCATTCCCGAAAGAACAACAAGAGCGACCTTAATTTCAAGAAGGAAAAGAAGGATTTCTTTGGACATAACAAATCACATAAAAGTATGAATTTGAATCCAAAATACTCAATTAAATTAACCACAAGAGAACCCATGATTAATTTAATCGTAAATGCTCAACATAAGTGAACTTATGGAGACTCAAAAAATACTAAATTAGATTAATCACAAGAGATCCCATAATTAATCTAAACGAAATACACAACCAACTAATCACAAAAGTAATCAATTTAATTGGTCATGCTCGACATAAGAAAACTTACGGAGCAACAACTAAATAACCAAACAAGATGATTAATTTAGTTGAATACGCTCGACATAAAGTACCTCACGGAGCAACAACTAAACCAAAACAATAACTCGGTCGATAGAGCTCATCATAAGACACCTTATGGAACAACACAGTATATACACAAAAATTGTGGACCGGAGATCGACCTAATACCGTGGAATAAACAAGGACTCATTCGATTTTCCATCACCATTTGCACAAAGACATACAATAGACATAATCCTTGTAAAGAAAAGATTTTAACCTATCTTCCATCAATAATTGACATAAAAGGCTTAACTTTTGTATTTGTCAAAAGTCCATTCATTCTTTTATCAATATATGCATATCGATATACGAAAGACTTTACTTTTGACAAGATATGGGACAATCATAGTTCACGGATGCAAACATACATATTATAGCGCCCCAATTTCCCTAATCTGAGTTTAAGACACTAAAACCCATACTAGAGGTGCTAATAAAAGAAAACAAAAAAAAAAATCCGCAACAGTTAAGTTGGATACAAAAGAGGTGAACGAATAGTACAAAAGTTTTCCCCAAGCTAGGCTACAAAAAACTGATTGACTGTAAACATTTAGCTCGCTGAAATTAAAACCTCAATCCCTTAAAATGAAATCTTTAACACAAGTGTAACATGCCTAGACCCAAGCATGGCTATATTCATAACATTACTAACTATTTACATACGGTGGGTTTGTGATAGATAATTATACACTATACAGTAATTAAAATAGTTCTTTACATACAAGCAAAAAAAAATACCATATCACTTTTAAGAACTACCTACACAGAACTGCCCACAAAAAGATACCGGCAGTTACCTCTTTAAACACAATCCAAACACCTTACTCAACCCAAATATTAATCTCTCCTTCGTCCGAGTCTACGCCACTTGCATTGAGGTTACCTGCCACTAAAAGGAGATGGAAGGGGTGAGCTAAACAAGCTCAGTAGGCACTTACACTTCTCAAATGAAATCATTAAAGTTGAATTTCAAACAATGCAATTTTACCAAACGTTGAAAACACACTTAACCCACTGAAAATAGACACCACGTACTTCAAACATTAAAAGAAGCCAAACGCACAAGAAACAATCACGTATACGGAACTAACTCCTCCTGCAAACAATGTATAATATGGTGACTCGTCCCGCACCTAGATAATAATATGGTGACTCGTCCCGCATCTAGCTATTGCATAGGAAGTAGTTATAAATGGAGGAGCAGAGTTCCTATATACCACAGATGGAAACTCTTGTTTCCCATAACATTCATACAAGCAAGCAACAATTTTAGGTCCTTTCTAAGTAAAAGAAAGGCCAAGAGAATTAACAGGGTTTTAGGGAATCCAAATCCAACAATGCATGAGTTTTGTTTAAGTGCATAAATATAGTTTGTGAAAAGACATTAATGGTGCAAAAGAGTAATGTAAGTTCCCACCTCAACTCACAACTCAAGCCTTAACCTCCGCAGCCCGCCTATCAAATCCAAAGACACCTTAATAAAACATAAATTAGTTAGAAACAGAATGACTACATCGAAACTGACCTATATAAGCACTACAAACTAAACTAATCAATAGTTACAGCCTAAATAACCATCCCTATAGCGTGCAATTCCAAACTGAAATCAGTGACGAAAGTTCTAAATGTTATCAGTTGGAATTCTAAAGCTAATTCAAGATGTATTCCTGCCAAATTCGTAGAAAGCAGAACTGTCAAGGTTATAGAACGATTTTTATACAACCTGTCATATCTCAAAAGCACAAATCTCCCAACAATATTGATCTTTACACTGGAAATTGTTGTTCACAGGGATATGATTCTCTAGAAGTCACCCTAACCTAATTCAGTACTAAAAATGTTTATAATCATGCCCAAAATGTCACCAGATAATACATAATTATTCTGAAAAGAAGTTGATTGTTTCAATTCAACAAATTTGCTTATAATACCTTGAACGGGAACCAACAAAACCACAACAAACTCTGAAGTTCTAGTTCACAACCTGTCTCAGTAATAAGGAGGTTCATAAATCGATTCCAGATGAAATCCTAGGTTTTACATATACAGGTTGGGTTGATCAGATGGAAACGAAAAAACAGTAGAATTGTTCAATAACCAACTTATCCAAATCAATCAGCTAAAACAAGAAAAATATGACGTAGCATGTTCAATTCATTCCATCTAACTTTCCTCTAGAGTCCAAGTTCCATGATGATTTGTAGATTCATGATATCAAATCCTTTTCAAATTCTTAACACCATTATATCACAGTAATGTGAAACTCAAAATCAGTTCTAAATGAAATCCCTAGGTCACTTCAGATAGGGAAAGCTATTCAAGTTAATTCGCAAAGTTGAACAATTCACAGCAATGTTGAAAGAACACCTGACAGTATGTGAAAATTCTTAAGTGTTGTTGTGTATTTCAGTTCGACAATTTCTCACATGAAATCTAAAATTCATGGTGTCAATTAAGATTACAATACATCTAATTCCAAACTCTAGCAAAGTTCTACCCCAATCATGAATCAATAGCAAGAGATAATGGAAAGGGAAAAAAAAAGAAGATGGTTAAAAAAAAACCCCCTAAGATTCTCATTTCTCGGTGTTCACAGATTCTTAAAATTCACTAACCTCCTCTTTGTTTGGAATTCCTATCATGTTTCAATACCAGGCAGAGTTGAAACCAAAACCTAATGAACTCTAGGTTCTTCATACTTTGATAACAAAATTTACAACAGTAGAGTGATTGAATCGTTGAGAAAGATACTACATGTTTTCAACTAATCGAAGCTGTTAGAGCACTGCTCGGTTGAACCCACTAGCGTTTGTATGTCAAGTTAGTTGTCAATTTTAGTTGCCAAAATACATTCTTGATTTAGCATACTAAAGATAGTTTCGGACTAGATTAGGTCTAAGAAGAATCGAAGCTATCCTTAAAGGATGAAGATTGAAGACTAATCTACTTCATCAACAAAGATAAATGATTCTCTACCTTTCTAATCTATTGAGATAAATTCACTCTATGGAACAATTCCTATGGTAAATGTACATTTATGTATATATACTTGAGGTTATTTGATTCATGACTTTGGTGACAATAACCTTTATCCCTGTAGAGGATCTCATGTTATAGTGAATGAGCTTATGAATTCAACGAGCCAAGAATCACTCAATTCTGAGTTTTAACGATGAAGTTATGAGTGATTTATTAAAGTAACAATTACAATATAACTTTTTTAAAATAATACTCGATAATATAATAGTCTCGCTAAAATAATAAAATTTTCCAGTCCCGACTCGGGCCCTTAGTGCTAAAATAATAAATTCGATAAAATTATAATATAATATATTTGAAAAGTTCCCCTTAAGCATTAATAGGTCCTAAATATTATATAAAATAATAATCCATTAGAAAATAAAAAATAATTTTCATATACATTAAATTTTCTCAAAATATGATTCAATGTTGGTTTGTTTTTCTCTGAAGTTCAAATCAAGTTGTATTTCATCCTTAATAGTTCGTAGTGCACTCAAAAGACAAGGAGTCGCATTCTTGTATTGCAAGAAGCTTGTATCGTTTGTGACTAAATTGTATGTTAAATACAAAAAAAATCTGTATAAAAATCTATTTTCATGAAAAGTAATATAATTTATTACTTTAAAAACAAATGCATGGCATTCAAAAAATATTTCCATTAATGTTTTTTTATCTTTTTTTATATTTTCCACTTTTAAAAATCTATTTTGGTATTTATCCTAATTAAGATACTTTATTTTTATTTTTTTAATATGGAAATTCTTGTTCTTTCCAAAGAAATTTTTTATATTGAGAATTATTCTTTTTTTCTACGTCCAGTGACATCCTTGTTCTCAAATGGGAAAATGGGCAAGATGTGTGTATGGATGTCACATGAGTCTCTCCATTTGCTGGTGATGGAGCTCGAGCCTTTATTCAGGGACAAGCTATTTCGAGAGCGAGTCTCGCGTAAACATAATAAATATTCATCCGAGTGTCTTGCTCGTGGCTACGGTTTGAGTGTCTTAGCCTTTACCACTCTAGGAGAGCTTAGTGATGACTTTATTTCTTTTTCAAGCGTCTAAAGAATTGTTTGTTTAGTAAGGACGCTGGTAGTGGTTTGGGTTGCTTTATTTTTCATAGGTTAGGTGTTTTTATTCAAAAAGGGTGGGAGCTCACTTGTTGCTCGGCTTCCAACCAAGGGTGGTGTTATATGAGTATAAAAACATTGAATATATTTTACACACCTAATAATAATAGAAATATATTATATTATTATATGTATAAAATAATAAATTATTATTTTATCTATTAAGTAATATCTCTTTAAAATAATAGGGTTTGGGTGGACCCAAGCCTATTATTTTATAGAAGTTATATTGTATAAGTGTTGATGTAATTGTTACAGTTCGTTAGTAGGAAACAATCCATGGACTGTTTGTAACGGTTCACGGACTTGGGCCCAATTACGTGACTAAAAGGCATTTTTGGTCAAGTTGGTGATGTTTCCTTATCTAGGAAAGTTAGCCATTACTCCAAACATCTTTGATTACCATATTAAAGTGTTTGTGATTCCTTCCTAATTTATTTTGTGATTTATTCACATAAATACAATATTTGCCTAATTAATTATTTATTAATTATTTTGGAAAGAGTTGTATCTTAGGAAAGACTCCCAAAATTAGGAGAGTCTTGAAAAAGGAAAATAGATATGCTTAGCTTTCAAGCTACCTTTTACTATAAATAAAGGGTTCGTGAGTGCTACACGTTTTTTATCCCCTTTGGAAAATTGGTGTAAGCTCATAAGGTTGTTTTCCATGTCTTCTGTTCTTCGTGAACAAGAGTGAGATAAAAGTCTTTGTATTGGGGATCACAAAGCCGAGTTGGATTAATCTTCGTGATTGATTATACAACTTGTAATCTAGGTTTTTCACCTCTTGTCTATTCTAAGGTTTTCTCTTCTGATATAAAACCATTCAAGAGTTGTTGATCATAAATCCTAGGTTTTGATAGATTTCAGTTTCCGATCGTATACCAACACTTGTTAGTCGAAATCGGAAGCTAGAAAGAAAACTTCGATTAAGGTATCTCGTAAATATCCTTAAGAAGTTTTAAACAAGAAATCTCTAGATTTATTCTAGTAGTTCTTGTTGTAGAATTGTTAGGGTTTTCTTAACTTGGAAATTGATCTTTGGAATCGCCCAAGTTTACTTACGAAAATCAGGTTCACGGACTCCTTGTGTGTACGTATACTGATTGTAAGTTAAAACCCTATTCTACAAGTTTGTTTTGATTTCACTACTTTTTATTTGGTAGTTATTCAAAACAAACACAAGATTTCCAAAATCTTGATTCACATCTAAAGGGAAATCAAACTGGTGTTTTGTGCAAACAAAATATCGAATTGTATCAATCATGTTGTTGTATCTTCTAAAGAGAGTCTTGGGTTCTGCTAGAAGATTTACGAGGAGAATTCCTAAAGACAATCGGTGTTGTGATAGGAGTTCTATTTGTCTTCAAGCAGTTATTACATCTAGTCCGAATAGGTAGTAGGAATTTGGTGTAACATCTTATAATCAGTGTGTGTTTACTCTGGACTAGGTCTCGGGGTTTTTCTGTATTTGCGGTTTCCTCGTTAACAAAATTTCTGGTGTCTGTGTTATTTCTTTTCCGCATTATATTGTTTATCTTTATAATTGAAATATCACAGGTTGTGCGTTAGTTCAATCAATTGGGAATCCAACCTTTGGTTGTTGATTAAATTGATTGACACTTGGATATTGGTTTTTGATATCGTCCAAGTTATTTCTTATATTCAATTGATCTCGCAAATTCCTATTTGTTTGATTGCAGATTGAATTGAGAAATAGAGATATAACTCTTTGATATACTTTTCTCAAGATTGAGTCTGACTGTCTAGTTGATTATCTTGAAAGTATATTAGAGTAAGTCCTCTCAGGTTGCCAAACGAATTGTTGGGTGTGGTTGTTGTACCCCCGCTTTTTTCAGAAGCAAGAAGAAATAAGGTTAGAATCATATCTTCAATCAAAACCCCAGAACAAAGAAAACCCTTTTTCAACTACTTCCAAATCTCCATGGAAACAATAGATTAGAACATAAAACTCACCACTTTCAATCACTCAAGATGAAACCAGAGTAAGGTACAAATTTTCAAGATCTTTGGGTTGTAATTATTTTCACCTGGATCTCTCGTTGTTTTCTTTCTGAAATTTTCTTACAATGACCCAGTATCAAAAGTCTCGGATGGATAAGTCCTCTAGAGTTCAATCACTACTCATTCCGAAAATACCCCTAACAACAAAAGCATGACAAGACCCTAGGTGTCGAAGTGAAACTCTGCCACATTTCTAGCCAAGAAGAAACAAGTGAAAAAGTACTCTAGGTGCAACTCATCTGATTTGCACAGACTTAACAAGCTAGTAAGCCAACATCACAACCACAAATACAAGGCTTAAATGTACTTTGATTAATCAATAAACGGAAAATAAACAATTGGGTTTCTACAATCACCCTACCTAAATGAACTTTTCGTCCTCGAAAAGGATACTAACATACCTCAAGAGAACAACCCCGGATACTGAGCTCGCATGTTTGATTCTTTATCCCAGGTAGCCTCTTCAATATTGTGATGAATCCAGCGCACTTTCACTAATGGAATGATTTTGTTTCTCAAAACCTTCTACTTACGATCCAGAATCTCTATTGGCCCTTCCTTATATGAACCATTATCTTCTAATGACAGATATTTCCAATACCCTCCTTGAACACCTTAATAATTCCTTAAATAGTTTTTCAAATGACAAGATTGAATCTCTTCCCATAAATGAACTCAAATCCAAACTTCGCCTCTTAGAAATTGACCATAGATCCAGCTTGGGCTTAGCCAACCAATTTAAGCGTTTCTATCTTAATTTTAAAGAGAAGATAACTACTTTAAGAACCAAAATCAGTGATCTCATAGATGATAAAGATCGCATCGCTAGTCAAGGTGCTCAAGCGTTAGCGAAATTCCAAAAAAAATCTTCTTGAGGTTCAAATTGAACGAGATGATTCTAACCGCATAAATGCTATACTTAGCGAAAAAGAGAGAATCAAATTCGTTCCCTTCTTCTCATAAATAATGATGATGAGTTCGCTTGGGCTGCGAAAGTTCTAGATGATGCCATAAATAATTTAGGAGTAAATGTTAGTCTTCAAGCTGAGCACACGGCCTTGGTTAGGGATATGATTTCGACGAGAGAAGGTTGTTAAATTGTTCTTCTTTATTAATTGTTCGTCTTTCATAAATTGTCATCAAGTTGCCGATTTATTGTTATATATTCGCGAAGGTTGAAGGGAGGTTTCTCAAAAGAATTGAAGAACTTGAGTCGAAAAGGAACAACTCGCAAAGGATCTTTCTTCTCGCAATGATAAATGCTCTAGGCGAAGAGTCGGCTAAAGATTGCGTTGCGAACTTTAAGAATGACGTTATTCTTTTCGCAATCAGACTATTAAGACGGTCTGCAACCACAATAACATCCCTCATTCTACATATCCTTGCCTCTTAGAAGAAATCCCCAAGAATACACCTCCTCTGGATATTTATGACAGTGATGCTAGTGAAGAAGAGGAATCTGATGGAGGTGAAGAAGAAGAAGGATTTGATGAAGATGATGAAGAAGAGGAGTCAAACAAGAAATAGTTTTGTTTGCTTCTTTCTGTTTTTGTAATATTTGCACATTCATTCTTTTAATCTCCAATATTTGTAATCTTTTGCTGTGAATTTCTTGAGTCTTCAAATGTAAGTTCCACCTTTTTTGTTCCTTTCTGCACATATTAAAAAAAACAATTCTTTTTTGCAATATGGTTAATCAATATATCATCAATCTTTCATTTTATGCGTGTGTAAATCTATCATATGGAGACAAATAACATGTTCTTATTCTATTCATTCCCATACTTGCCTCTGTTATTTGTATTCAAGTGAAAGATTAAGCAAGTTACTTTTGAATAGCAACATGCATTCATGCCTCAGTCTCGCAGCTGTTTCTGCTGTATTTTCAAAATTAGATATTTCTTGGTTTCTTCCAAGATTTCATTTTTTATTTTTCTCTTATGTGGTCTTATTTTGCTTTCCTAGTTAAAGGTATTATTTTTCCACCTCTTGTCATTGCGACAAAATCGCAGGACGTCTTTGCACTTGCATGCAAAAACCCCTTGATCTTGCCTTAACTTTTTTTTCTCTTGTGATTTTTGTTGCGACAATATGACAGCCTAAATATTAAGCGAAAATAAAGCCCCATGACATTGCCGTCTTGCGACGAAATCGCAGGACGTCCTTACACTTTCATGTACTGACCCATTGATCTCGTCTTATCTTTTCTCTAGTATTATTGCCTCTGCAGGATATTTTCCATGCGACAATATGACATGCCTAAATATTCTTGTGAACATAAAGTCCCATGACATTGCCGTCTAGAGACACTTATCAGTTCCCTAATGGAGGGTGCCGCCCTTATCTTCCCCGGTTGCCCCTTCAAGGAGGCGTACCTCTACCATACAAGGTTGGCTCCTCCCATCCGGTCTTAACAACAACCGGTTGTTTTCGCGACCTCTTATCCCTTTTGCCTATAGGGCTTATGGTTACGAGACTGCACCTAAGTGGGGTTTTCTTGGCCGAGTGCGGCTACGTCAAGACTTGCCAAGAATGGCCGGGGTAGTTCCGGACGCCCGGGCACTCTTGGCTCAACCGTGTACCTCGGCGCCTTGATCGAATGCCGCACTCCTTAGAAAGAGACCCTTAGTCGTCCAACCTAAGTCATTAGCTTAGGTTGAAAATCCAAGGTACCTCTCCGGATGGGCTATATTGACCCCAAATCTCCATGACTCGGGTTCCAGGGCGGTGTAACCTTTCATTTGAGCCATGCAATAGGTACCCCCCTTCTATGACGCACTTTAGGTCTTACATTTGCCTCTTGCGAAATTTTGATTTCGCGAACTAGGTGTACGCCATAGTAGGTTCGCCTCTTTCGATTGTTTTGTTTCTTCTTACGTATATCGGCTTTTTTGTAATTTATTTGTCTCATCTTTGTCATTCATAAAATATATTCTTCTCATTCTCCATATATGGCTCTTTTGTAATTTCGCAATCTCATCTCTTTGTTATTCATAATTTTTTTTTTTTTTTTTTTTTTTTTAAAGAAATCAACCATACATTTTCTTTCTTCTCCCAATTTTTACTTTCAAGTCAACAAGTACACTCATTCTTTGAGTCTCTTACTTTTGCTACTTTTTCGCTACGCATTTTTGAAGTTTTTGTTATTTTCTTATCCTTTGCGATATCTTTGTCTCTTCTTATCTTCAGCATGCATTGGTTTCGCAACGATTCTTCTTCTCTCTGTTCTATTGCATCTACCATCAATATTTCACTTTTTTGTTTTTCTTTGATGTTATGTTTCCAATTCCTCTTCTTCGTAGCTCTTTCTTCGCAAGATTCTACATCAATTTCATAACACTTCTTTCCTTCAATCCAATCTCCTTTTACTATGCCAATACCCTTTTTGGGGTGAGGGAACTTGATACATTGATGGAAAGTCGATGCTACACCTAAAATCCCATGTAACCAAGGTCGTCCAATCAATGCATTGTATGGTGATCCCACATCGACTTCACATAACAAAATTTCAGAGGACAATCCTTTCAGTGAAATTCGCATACTGACTTCCCCTTTAGGCTTATTGGCAGTACCATTAAAACCATATATCTTGTAAGTTGAAGGTATTAGATCTTAATCTTTTCCTCCCATAGTTTTATAAGTATGATAAAAAAGGATATCCACGGAACTTCCAGTATCGATTAAAATTCTGTTGATTACCCATAAATTCTCAGCTTCATCATCCTCATCATCACTAGGTTTTGGGTTAATCTCCAATCTTACCACTAATGGGTTATCGTGTGTTTCGCCACCCTCAGTTACTTCTTCTGCGGTGAAGGAAATAGTCTGCTTTTGCCATTCTTTCAGTGGCGATGTCTTCGCAATGTTCATTATTTCGCTGCCATCGGCATCTCTTGCAAATACCCTGCTGAGAGTGTTATCGTGAAAGTCTTCAATCGTTTTGTACGAATGTACAATAGAGTTACAAAACAGATTCTTTGCCTTTGCTCCAACTTCTATTACAAATGTTTCTCCTCCCTTTGTTGTATTTACTCTGCGAATTTCTGGCGGTGGTGGTAAGGTTTGAGACTGAGGTTGGTTTTTTAGAAAATGATTCAGTTTGCCTTGATCTATCATTCTGAGGATGATTCTTTTTATATTTCTGCAATCATTTGTTGAGTGTCCATGAAAATGGTGATAAGAACAAAATTCATGACTTCTGTCGCTTGGAGGTGGTTCACTCCCCATGTTCCATGGCACGGGTATGTTTTCCATCAAGATTATAGCTTCCCATATTTTCTCCACATTAGCATTCAGTGGTGGCATTTTAATTTCTTCCCATATTATCTTATGACTTCCTCGTCCTCTGTGATGGTTTTGCCTCTGACCTCCATAAGTTTCTTGTGGCTGATCAAGTCTTTGAATTTTGTTATTTCCACCACTAGCTATAGAAGTTTCTTTCTCTCTCGAATTCTTCTTGATCACGACTTCCCATAGATACTAGCTTCGCTGACTATCTTCCATTATCCTTCCTTGTTGTCCTTGCGAAGTGCTCGCCACTTCGGTATTTATCAACTTAGGTAACAAACTTGCATTCACTGCTTTTGAACTTGTGTTCGCAAGGTATGATTCCATCTCATTTTGCTTTTCCTCAAGAGCAATATACTCCTCCCCGAAATTCTCGCAACTCGGTCATTGTGATCGTATTCTTGACTGCGAAAATTTGAATGTATAACAGATTGGTTGCGAACATAGCGTTGATGAATGATAGAATGAGGTATCTCTCATCCACACGACCATCCATATTACTACACATTGTCTTCCACCTCATGGTCAGATGTTTCAAACTTTCGCCAACCCTTTGTTTTAACCCAAATAAATCCTCAATGCCAGGTCGAGAGGAATTGTTACTTATATACGCCCCTAAAAATGTAGCCTGCAAATGGTTGAAATATGTTATAGTATTCTTTGGCAAACCTTCAAACTATTTCAAGGCCTCTCCGTTAAACTTGATGCAAAATATTTGCACAATACAGCATCATGGTTTTCCCATTGTAGCATACATCTCACATAAGCTTTGATGTGTTGTACTGCACAAGTTGTCCGATCAAAAATCCGGTTAACGCAGTAAATTGCACTTTGGGGTATTCCTCCTAATTGTACTTCTTGTGTGAATGGGGTTTTCAAAACTTCTTCCATGGCTTCGTCCAGTTGTCTCCTTCCTCCTTCTCTTTGTTATTTAACATTCCTCTCATTTCCGCTAACTCTCTCAAAATTTATTCATTTACACCTGAATTTGGATCCATTGGTATTTTTAACTCCGCCTCTCTTCTTCGCGTTCATATCGTTTTCATTTTCTTGTTCATCATTTTCTTCTCGTCTTTCTATGCGATCTTCTCTTTCATTCCTTTCATGAATTCGCACACCGTTATATTTCTTATTTTCTCTTCTTTGCCGCCTTTCAGCTCTCCTTTGTACTCTATCATATTCTTCATTGATATTACCACTATTGCGATTTTGTTCACGCCTTCTCTCTCAATTATCATGATTGTCTCCGCGAATTGCCTCTTGTAACTCTTGTTCTTCCACTTCTGCTCTCAGCCTTTCCCTATCGCAAGCTAGACGTGCTTATTCAGTATAATGTATTTCGATTTCATCTTCAATTATTTGTCGATTTCTTTGAACTTCTCTCCCACGTAATGCTCTTCTTCCTTCTCCTCGATTTTCTTCGCCATCTTGATTATTTCGTTCCCCGACGTTTTTCTATTTCCCCGATTTCCGTTGTTTTGTCCATTTTGAAGAATTTCACCATGTTGAATATAACGATCTTCTATTATTTATCTTCTTTCGCGACGTTCTTCGTCTGGATTTTGTATTTCCTCTCGAGTATCTTCATTAGCATTTTCTACATGCGAATTTCGTCTTATTTCTTCTCTAGCTGACCTTGAACTTGATCTTGTAGTGCTTCTTGACCTTCTACTTTTTAATTTTATGTTTTCCATCCTCAACTCATAATTTTGCCTTGTCGGATTTGCACGCTCTTCTGCTTCTAATCGCCTTTCTTCATGTATTCTTTGCCTTAATGCATCTAATGCTCTAATCTCTTCATTTCCATGAATTATTCCTCCAATTACTTCTTGGTCTCTCTCCTCTCGTTTATTGCTTCCTAATTGCTGCTCTTCTCCCATTTCATCCACATAATCTGATCGCCAAGTATGTACACTCACTCTGTCATAATCCACAGTTCTATTTTGTATTGGTGTACGTTGAATTGGCGGTTGAACTTGATTTTCTCCATTGTTTCTTGTGTTCACTCTTGAAGATTCCTCCATTTCATCTCTCCCTTTTCCAGCAAGTCTCATACTCCTTATAATAGTTGTTGGTTGTTTTGATGTATTTCTTCTTCTAGCCATTTTTCAATCTTAATGAGTTGTTGAAAATTATATGAAATTCTTCATCTACTACTCCAAATTCTTTCAAATCACAATCTCCCTGTTTCTAGCGCCATTATGTAGTTGCAGGAAATCCTACAATACATCCCTCACAAGTATTCAGAATAATCAACCCATCTTTAAGATCAACAATCACACTTTTTATTAATTGAGTTAAAGAATTTTACAAAGAAGAAATGAAATCAAGAATACAACTATTGATCTAGACTTTACCTCTCCTCAAAACTTTCCCTCTACTCTAAAAATATATCTCTCTTCTCTTAAGCCTGCTCGGCTCTTTATATAGGATATTACATAGTGGGTGACAGCTAAGCTGTCTTTTATTTTAGGACCTGACTTGCGATATTCTTGCAAGTATACAAGTGTTAGATTTCGCAACACTCCTAAATCTCGCTCAGTCTCCACATCTTTCTCGTGTTTTGGCTGTCGTCATCTGTTGCGTCATTTCTGTAACCAGTCTGCGATATCTTCGCAGTGTGTCGTATAAAGATTTCGCAAAGGTATTGATGTTGCGATATTCTGATCCTACAACTAAGTTAATCATGAAAATAACCAACCCAATCAAAAGTGCTCAAACATAAGAAAACTTATGGAGTCATAACTAAATAACCAAACAAGATGATTAATTTAGTTCAATATGCTCGACATAAATTACCTTATGGAACAACAACAAAGCTAACCATAAAAATAATCAACTTTGATTGTTTTAGTGCTCAACATAAGACACATTACGGAGCCTCACAGTACTACACAAAAAATATGGATCTGGGAAGATCAAGGATTCATTCTATTTTCCATCACGATTTGCACCATGACATACAATAGACACAATCCTTGAAAAACAAAAGATTTTAACTTATCTTTCATCAATTGACAATATGTACTCTACAGTATATCTAGATGGGAGATGACGCTTTGGAGCGTAGCGCATTAATGAACTTTGCTGTTAGGAGTCTTTCAGGCTCTACGATACGGAACAAAAGTAGTATGATGCTATCACTTCAAAAGGCGGAGAACCAAAGTCTGGACAGGAGGAGAAAGGATCACGAGATGCTTTTATACTTAGTAGGTTTAATTTAGTCTTACGAGTTTAGAAACCCAGGCTCAGGCGTGATTGCGTTCCCTGTCTTTTATGGCTATCAGGGGATATGTTTGTTAGTGGTTGGGGAAGAAAACTATAAGAGATGGCTTATTAAGATTCTTATAAAAATTTGTGTGAGGGTAGGTTACTTCCTCATTGCATTGTTGTGGATCAATGTATTCTCATACAAGTGACTTTACTTGATGAATTGCCACCCACGATTACTTAAGTGCAAGAGGGTGAGTCCATACATTCACTTTGCTTTCTTGAGCGCTCTTATGGGAACACTTGGGGAGTTCACTCTACTCACCTTCCTCGTTAAGCATGTGAAACAAGGGAATGCTCCAGTGGAATAGAGCGTCCTAAAGCGGTCACGAGGCTTGTGGGTGTTTGGCAATATTTCTTGTGGGTTTTAGTCATGGGCGTTGCTCTTCCATCGTTCCTTAAAGACCTTTCTTGTGATCACGGCGTTGTCTTAACGTCGAGTGTAAGACCATAGGATGCAGGGAGTTCACCACATCTGTATTTCTGTTCCAGGATATATCCAAATCTCTAAATAATGAGAAATTTACATAGCTCCGTACGGCATTGGCCAGTGCTCTTAAGTAGAGTTTGATCAGAGTTATCCCATTGCTCCGTCCACTAGAGACTCAAGAGAACTCCTTCCACAATTCTGCCTTGATATGTTCTTAGGCCGGGTGAGCCTTCCCTTCCCTTCCAATGGGAGAAACTTCGGTGGTGGCCGTGGGTATAGAATTTAGGGGGAGCTTATTTATCGATCTTCAGGAGATTTTGAAGAGTGTTATGGCCAATTCCGTGGTAGGCTTCATCTTCAGCGTCTTGACATTTAGGTTGAAGCCACTTCCATCAGCGGACCATTTGAGGGTTTTACGGTCCCAAGTAGGAGAGGACCTAGAGAGGCAAGCATCGGTCGGTGATCCTGATTGTCGGGTGTTTAAACCTCACTCCATCGGTTCTTTCATTCTCAGTGTGGTTCTTCCTAAGCAGTGCTTGTTTTAAAATCAGGGGGTTTGAAAGACAATGCCTTTGCAAAGTTTAGCATGGCATTCAAGAATGAGCTGGCGATCTGTCGCCATCTTTGAGGAAGTGCAGTGTGGACCCTTCATCTTCAGGAAGTCAAGGCAGTCATATTTCGGCAATGGCGGAGATGATACAGGCTCAGTTTGAACTCAGGGCCTTCCCTTAGTGATCTAATCAGCGGGTGTGGCGAAATCAACACCGGGTGGGAATAGATCATAAGGATGCAGAGGCGGTGGCATTTGCAGTTGAGGCAGCTCCATGACATCCATCTGAGCAGGCTCAGGCCGTATGGCTGTGTGACTTCTTCAGGAAGCCACCATAAGTAGCAAGACTCCGTAGTACCAGATTCACCGGTGATCGGCACAGGGCTTTATTCGATCCTCCCTTTGTCCCTTATCAGGTCAATGTGTTTAATTGGTGGATTCAAATCTTGGTTCGGTTTGAAAAGTTTATGCCGGCAATCCCCGGAGAAACACGGCATATTACCTACCATGAAACTCGGGGTAAATACAACCCAGGCCGACGCGTCGAAGCTTTAGATTTCCATCAGGGATGAGCGTTACGCTGGTGGAGCAGTTTAGAAAAGTAGTTTAGGGTTGGAGGTGCCATAGAGTGTTTACATAATCTGACTTCAATGCTCACAATTCTTACAAAAGAGTTCTCAGGGTCAGAGCTCATTCATGATGAAGTCCCTTCGCAGGCCGTGTTGCCTTTCGTCGAGAGAAGAGGTTGAGAGGTTGCTCCACCACCACCACACCCAGGGCGGCGGGGCTAGGCCAGAGCGGCGCGTCTCAAAGGATGGCACCTTGCCCCGGAAAGGATGGGTTCTGTGAAGGACTTTCCATGGTTTGTGTCTTCTTTTGAGTGTTTCTTCTTTTGAGTGATGGTGAGTTTTCTTTCGTAATTTATTGGTTTGAATGCATTAATTAGTTGAAGCATTTTGGGGATGGTTTTTGTGAACAGCCTTTTTGGGGAGAGGGGTTATGTTAAATGAAATTGCTCTTAGTCATGAATGATTACTTTGTGAAATTTACCGTGTTACGTAAAGGAGTCTGAGTAGAGCAAACTGTGGCGTTTGATCACTGAGCCTCTTTCTCCACATTTGGGATGCTGGTCCCAGTGAATTCTAAACTTCTCTCTCTTCTAAAGTTGTTAGGTAAAGGCTTCACTTTGCTTTTGAAGCCTGTTTATATCAGCAAGATTAGCCTCTCTAAGAAATCCTCATGTTGTCTTTTAGGCCGGGCTTCTGAACAATCCTTCCAGCATTGCATTCAAGTGAGGTGATGAAAGGCAGGTGGTAATGGCAGTACCTAAGGTCATGCTAGCAATCAGTGAAGCGGGCCTTCACATCAAAGTATCCCTTTCTTATTTAGCACTTCACATCTCATTGATTTCAGAATCTTCATTTGGGAGGAAGTGCGTACCTTGAGTCCTGGCTTTTCCTGCGTTAGCGGCGTTACAGGTGTCTCCTCGTAGCTGGTGGGCAGGAGATGAGGCTGGAAGACTTGGGCGTCCTCATATCACTTGAGTTACCTTCCTAAGTAGAGGATGTAGAGGAATTCATGTCCTCTGCCCCAGTGTGGGATTAAACACTCCCATCCTACATGTGGGCATTTCTTGTTGATTTCTCCTTCCTGTTCTTCAATGTTGAAAGTCATGTAGTGGGCGGTCTCCAGGACTCAGCGGGAGTTTGGAATCTCCAAGTCTCACTTGAGGGCTCCATAATTCTGGGCTCCTTTCTTCTCTGGCAGGGCATTGTAGTATCCGAATAGATTTTCCTCTGTAGAGTTTTCAGGCCTTCATTCGTATTTGTAGATAAAATTTATCAAAACCTCTCACAGGTCTTACAGCAGTAATGTACTCTTTAAATGCCTCAGCATTAAAGGAATTGTGACTCTGAGAAGTGAGGTTCGGCATTTCTTGCTTTGCTTGAGTAGTATAGGTCAGCCACCTTAATTCTTGCCATATCATTCAAAGTGAAATGTCTCGCTCTTTGCCTTAAAGTGATGGGCTTGAATTACATGAGCATCCTCAACATTCAGGCATAAGCTGTATTCTCTGAGCCTTTGTAGTTTAGGATACATTCACGGGGATGGAAGCCCAGAAGATTGAGGTTCAATTTTATCAGCCTGGGTCAGTCTCACATGATGCTTAATTGTTGATGGGTGAAATTCTCTAAGATTTATTAATTTAAGTTGTGATGAGGATGAATTTAAACTACAAAAAATGCAGCTGCCGGTAATTGCTTGTAGGTCGAGAGATCAATACATGCCGTCGGCTAAACCAAGTGGCGATTCAGGGGACTTGTGTTCGGTCACAAGAGTGAAGGGATAGAGGTTGAGTACTTAGGGAGGCGAAGGTGTTGGGATTGGCAGAGTGTTAGCTTGCTTATGACTTGTAATGAAAAGTGACTTCAGTTTAATGTAAGAACTCTGGATATGATTTCTGTCTTGTTTTCCTTGTCGTTGAAATGGCGGAGAGCACTGTTGCCACAAGTGGGTGGGCCTGCATTCCGTTTCTCGTAGAGTGGAGGTAATGAGACTAGTGGGGTGGTAGAGTTAATAACCAGTAGCATCGGCGGTCTTACCTTCTCCAGTTTCATCTCTAATAGTCACGGCTTTACCATTCTTATAATAGGCGGCATTTGCACACCTGGCTGTAAACCATGGACCAGCCACCCATTAAAGCCTCCCCGGTTTGCTGACTTGCAATTTGATGGAATGCCGTCGTGGAGTCCCTTTGAAAGTGTGTCTGATTGGAATATTGCATTATTCGGAAAGTCGATACTTATGTGGTACTCATTATGTATTTTATCACGAGTCACCAAATTTCGGTATCGTAAGTGACGTGTAATAGTGCTCACTAACAATAACTCCCCGACGAGTTTGCCTGTAAATTTGGTGAGAATTCGGAATGGATGGGGATGATGTTTGAGACACTCGCCTGCGGCCGTTGATGAAATTTAGGGTTTTAAAGGGTGTGCAACGCCGGCTTGACTTGGTGAGAGTAGCATGGGAGGTTTGGAGAGGACTGACCCTTTGTGCGTATTAGCCTTGATGGTGGCGCTGTCCAGATTCCCTCCCATGAAAGCTGATATGAGCCCTTTCAAGTTTAGTAGAAGTAGAAGGGTGGTCGGATTAGTTCTGTGAGAATCCCTTGCCATAAAGGGTTCAGAGCATTATTCCCCTAGTTGAACATAATTTGGGCGACCAATCATTGGGTTGGTTTTAATTCGGTCACACTCAAGTATGGAATGATGGGTTGAAATTATTACTTTATGTCTTCTAAAGTCTCATAAACGTGATCTAAGCCACCCAATTAAATCCCGGTGAAGTTAGTAAATTGAGATCAGGTTTAGGTTTGGGGTGCTTTGCCCAGTTTGGGTCGTTTGGGTTGGCCCAGGAATGATGGCCATGCCCAATGAAGAGAGGTAGATGGGCCCCACGGTGGTCTGTTGGTATGACGGCCTTAGTTAATCAATCTGAAGCCCTCCCATTCGTCTACCAAAGGAGAGAAGATGGAGCGCGTGTGACAGGAAGCCTAATTTGGCACCAGCCATGCCCAGCCATCTCTTTTAGGCGAGCCAGTTTTATTATAACGACAGGGTTGCTTTAGCCAAATTAGCCCAAGTGTAAGCGTGCATGGGTGATTATGTCGGCATGCTCCGGGCTGGGTCTACATCCCTACACCCTCCGTCCATATAAGAAGAGGCGGATGGTTGAAACAGATTTGCGACATATATAATATACATGAAGCCTAATTAGGTTTCAACCCATAATGCTTATTATGGAGCGGTTTCTTGGCAAGCAAAGGACATTAATTAGGCCATGCGGGTCGAGGCAGTGTGTATTCCATACAGCGAGGGCAGTGGGTGATACTGTGGTCATCAATCATGCTTGGGTTGGATTATTTGCGATCGGACATATGGCAGAAATTTGGGCCGTGTGTATTCCATACACTTGGGGGTGATGGGCGATCTGTAGTCATCCAATCATGCTTGCGGAGTTGGTTTGCGATCAGAATCATATCAGAGGCCCGATATAGTCAAATCAGGATGCTTTCCAGTCAGGCTAGTATAACACGGCAGGAGGCTCAGTAAGGCTGATGGCAGGAGTGCCAAGGCTGGTATAACACCCAGCAGAATCAGCTGTCACAGGTGTTGTTTGGTTCATTATAAAGGTAGCAGGTTCATTATTTACTGCATGGTAACACTCATTCGTCATCTCCATGTTTAGTAATGAAGTCGAGAAGCTAGGGCTGATATGAAATTCTGAGAGGATTTAGCTATTGCATGTCGAGGCTGGAGAGTTTCATGTATTCACAGATGGGGATTTATTGCTTTACATGCTCCAATTCTTGGTGGTTAAGTGAAATTGTCCGTCAAAGCCTCGTCTTTATAGATGTCGGCGTATGATTTTGGTTTTTACAAATTTAACCTTAACGAAAATCCACCATCCGAGCAGCGTTATTTGGCAAAGAGTTGATTGCTCACCCATTTACCTCGGGCTCAGAGTCATCTGCAGTACCTTGAGTTTAAAATTATATGGGCACTTTCCTACGAGTTGAATAATACCAATAACTTCCATGGCGCCATATAATATTTCCACAGAGACATGAAGTTATATGCACCAATATATATTCTTCCCACTCATAGGTTTACACCTATAAAAGAGAGCAAGAAGTACTGGAAGAACATATCAAATGGTTTTTCTTTATGACTCTGCCACTATGAGAAAGGATGAAAAGAATAGGTGCCAAGGATGAAGGTTATATGGGCAAGAAGATTACAGAGGCCAAGAGGTTTCCCTTTACAAAAATGTGTAAGGCTCCACAGAAGCATTAATACTTGAAGTTGCATCAGGGTCACTTGTGAAGAAGCACGCTGGCTTCTACCTTGCATCGAGGTCCACTTCCCGGCAAAGCACGCTCAGCTTCCTACCTTATTGTAGTCTCTTATTCCTTTTCAGTTGTGGCACCACCATTTCCCAAGTCCGCCCATAAACATAGTTTCCAAGATTGAGTGGCCCCACCAATTACGACTTCAATCTACAGCCCAAGTACTTTCTGAGCATGGTTTCAAGATTGATGGCCCCACCAATTCGACTTCCCAATGCTTCAAGTCACGCTGAGGCATGGTTTCCAAGATTGGACTGCTTCCCTGGTGCGACTGTCATGATCACTGCCGGCATGGTTTCCAGATTCATTGGCCCCACCATTCGTGAGCCTCCCGTCAGCGATCACGCTGCAACCACAAACGAGCTGTAACACCCGTGTTTTTAGCATGGCGCATGCTAAAAGATGCGTCATGGTGAGATGAAGCTTCATCCAAAGCTTCCATTTGCGTGAAAAGGTGGATTGGCTTAAGGCCAATACCGCGCCAAAAATGGTGCATTATGTTTGGCATTTGGCCAAGGGCCAATGTTGCATCATCATGATGCATTAGCCGATTGGTAGGTGGGCTCGATCTTCAAGCGAATCATTGTGCAATAAAAAGAAGCAGATCGGAAGACCGGGTGGTGCGCAATCATTGTACGCAATCGTTGTGTGTAATCATTGTGCAACATACGAGAATAAGTGGTGCACAATCATTGTGCAGCAGACGGAACGAGTGTTGCACAATCATTGTGCCGCCAGTAACGGAGACTCGGCAATCATTGTCGGTCATTCGAAATTCATGGCAACGGCCATGAATAGTGAAGCATGTCAATATGCTCCCTTTTCATACTTGTAGAAATTCCATTAAGACTTATATAGGGAGGGGTAGTTGGTTGAAGGTGCATATACGGACTATGTACCAAGTAAGCTTCATAGCTTAGTTTTAGGAAGAGTATAAATGATGCCTAAGACTCATTTATAGTTGCGTAGCCTTGCGGAGAGGTCATTTGATGCGTTGGCATCATTATGCCACCGCGCGGACCCGATGATGCATAATCATTATGCATCTTGGAGGAATGGCCTATACGAACCAGGCCAGCACTGGTTTTGCTAGGCCTGACCTCGCAAGCGATTTGGTTTAATTTTCGTCCCTTCGTGGATGAACTACGGTCTCGTGCTTGATCCCTTTAGAGTAGGGAAGGGATGCGTAGGCGGCCGCAATGAGTTGCAAGATTGTCGGTCCAAAGACGTTGGCCCCTCATATCATCTAAGCTTGGTAGCTCGACGCAAGAGATGATTGTGGCCAGACTTGATGAGGCTTAGTTGCATGCCAGTAAGTGGATGCTCATACTTCCTATCAAGTTATAAAGAGATGTTAAGCGAGGTAACGTGGGAAATGGCAAGGGCTTGGTGCGGCCTACGCCAAAGTCCAAGGCTTATACCTGGACAATGACGGTTGCTCGGCTGCAAGGAAATTCGGTGATGACTTCCCTATGTAAAGGCAAAGCCGAGAGATGCATGAAAATACACTGGCATTGTCCTTATGTCCTTAATAACCCCCGTGGGAACAAGGGTAAGTTGGAATGATGTGGAAGCTAAGTTCATGCGTCATGCTCCACGAGCATGCTTGCAAGGGCAATTGGACGTGCATTTGCCTAGCCTTGAGGCCCGGATCGTAGCTTCATCATGGCGCACCTGGGAGATTAGAACCTGCGGGCAACGCGCCAAAGGCGTAATTTTCGGTCAAATCCGAGATGGTATCGAGCAAGTTCCGAGAAAACTCAAAGGACTTGTGCGGAGTGGACTCATTGGCGAGTATTTTCCACGGAAAAACTTTAAGTTGGAGAGTAGGCCAACTTATGCGCGGAAAAGAGTTGGTAAGCTGCTATGCCGGTTACATTGCGAATCGAGTTGAGCTTGTATAAGTCTTGTGAGTTTGCCAGGCCTCTGTGGCACCTTACGAGCATCAGGAAGACCGTCTGGGAACAATTTCATCGTCCACGTTGGCAGAGGGTGTGCGTTGTCGGGCCCGGCTAGCATCCCACTTACGAGTGGCAACCGGTAAATCCGTCGGGACGGTGGCTTGCATCCTGACTTGGCATTATAGATTGGTCTGCGGTGTTGCGTTGAGTTTTGCCTTGTCATTTCGATGACATCTTTCAACTTGTGAACCTTAGGGATTCTGGGTGGTAGTATGGGATGCTATCTAGGATACCTTGTCGAGATATCCTCTTGGCACCGCCAATTGCGATTCTTGGTTTTGTTGTGGGCACTTTTTGGATCCACGGGCGAGGTGGTATGGGACATGTGCTCGGAAAGGTCTAAATTGTTGTTCATGACAACTTGAAGAAACCCGTGATTTACGAGCATCTCGTTATGGGACTTTTGCTCATGAAATCCAACTCAAGAGATTGTCCACAATAGCTTTGGTTTTGAATTTCGGGGACGAAATTCTTTGAAGGGTGTGATAATGTAACACCGTGTTTTTAGCATGGCGCATGCTAAAAGATGCGTCATGGTCGAGATGAAGCTTCATCCAAAGCTTCCATTGCGTGAAAAAGGTGGATTGGCTTAAGGCCAATACCGCGCCAAAAATGGTGCATTATGTTTGGCATTTGGCCAAGGGCCAATGTTGCATCATCATGATGCATTAGGCCGATTGGGTAGGTGGGATCGATCTTACTGGCGTAATCATTGTGCAATAAATGTAAACAGTCGAGAAAGACCGGGTGGTGCGCAATCATTGTACGCAATCGTTGTGTGTAATCATTGTGCAACATACTGAGAATAAGTGGTGCACAATCATTGTGCAAAGCAGACGGAGCGAGTGTTGCACAATCATTGTGCAAACGAAGCGGAGACTCGGCAATCATTGTCGGTCATTGAAATTCATGGCAACGGCCATGAATAGTGAAGCATGTCAATATGCTCCCCTTTTCATACTTGTAGAAATTCCATTAAGACTTATATAGGGAGGGGTAGTTGGTTGAAGGTGCATATGCGGACTATGTACCAAGTAAGCTTCATAGCTTAGTTAGGAAGAGTATAAATGATGCCTAAGACTCATTTATAGTCACGTAGCCTTGCATGGGAGAGGGCATTTGATGCGTTGGCATCATTATGCCACGGCGCGGACCCGATGATGCATAATCATTATGCATCTTGGCGGAATGGCCTATACGAACCCGAGGCCATTACCATTTTTGCTAGGCCTGACCTTGCAAACGATTTAGTTTAATTTTACGTCCCTTCGTGGATGAACTACGGTGCATAGCTTGATCCCTTTAGAGTAGGGAAGGGTGCGTGGCGCCGCAATGAGTTGCGGCATTGTCGGTCCAAAGACGTTGGCCCCTCATATCATCCAAGCTTGGTAGCTCGACGCAAGAGATGATTGTGGCCGAGACTTGATGAGGCTTAGTTGCATGCCGTAAGTGGATGCTCATACTTCCTATCAAGTTATAAAGAGATGTTAAGCGAGGTAACGTGGGAAATGGCAAGGGCTTGGTGCGGCCCTACGCCAAAGTCCAAGGCTTATACCTGGACAATGACGGTTGCTCGGCTAGCAAGGAAATTCAAGTGATGACTTCCCATGTAAAGGCAAAGCCGAGAGATGCATAGAAAAATACACACGGCATTGGCCTTATGTCCTTAATAAACCTACTGTGCGGAACAAGGGTAAGTTGGAATGGTGTGGAAGCTAAGTTAGCTGCGTCATGCTCCACGAGCATGCTTGCAAGGGCAATTGGACGTGCATTTGCCTAGCCTTGAGGCCGGATCATTAGCTTCATCATGGCGCACCGGGAGATTACGGCTGGGGCAACGCGCCAAAGGCGTAATTTTCGGTCCGTCACCAGGATGGTATCGAGCAAGTTCCGAGAAAACTCTAGGGACTTGTGCGGAGTGGACTCATTGGCGAGTATTTTCCTTAACGGAAAAACTTTAAGTTGGAGAGTAGGCCAACTTATGCGCGGGAAAGAGTTGGTAAGCTGCTATGCCAGGTTACATTGCGAATCGAGTTAAGCTTGTATAAGTCTTTGTGAGTTTGCCGAGCCCTCGTGGCACCTCGCTTCACGAGCATCAGGAAGACCGTCTGGGGACGGTGGGTAGACAATGGGACCCGATCATCCCCACACGTTGGCACTGGCCAAGGGTGTGCGTTGTCGAGCCCGGCTAGCATCCCACTTACGAGTGGCAACCGGTAAATCCGTCGGGGACGGTGGCTTGCATCCAAGCGCACCGGGCATTATAGATTGGTCCTCACGGTGTTGCGTTGAGTTTTGCCTTGTCATTTCGATGACATCTTTCAACTTGTGAACCTTAGGGATTCTGGGTGGTAGTATGGGATGCTATCTAGGATACCTTGTCGAGATATCCTCTTGGCACTGGCCAATTGCGATTCTTGGTTTTGCTATGTAAAGGCAAAGCCAGAGATGCATGAAAAATACACTGGCATTGGCCTTATGTCCTTAATAAACCCTGTGCGGAACAAGGGTAAGTTGGAATGGTGTGGAAGCTAAATTAGATGCGTCATGCTCCACGAGCATGCTTGCAAGGGCAATTGGACGTGCATTTGCCTAGCTTTGAGGCCCGGATCGTAGCTTCATCATGGCGCACCAGGGAGATTACGGCTGCGGGGAAACGCGCGCCAAGGCGTAATTTTCCGGTCCGTCCCCAGCCATCTTGAACTTCTCACCGCTAGCCTCCAATACTCCAACGGCTTGAGGGGAGGGAAGGTGAAAGGGATGAGTAGGTGGGTCTTGGGTGGGGAGACAGAATCGAGGTGGAGCGAGAAGGAACGAGGGAATGGTGTCTTTATAGGGTGCTTGGATGGTTGGGATAAAATCTGGGATGGTGTTTGTGTAGTTTCCGTAGCTGGTACAACCAGGGAATTTGAAGTATGGTCAACATAGGATATGGAGGAGGAGCCAATTGCCGTTTTCTTCCCATCAGCTCATGAGGAAATTTGAAGTTTGGGTTTAGGTCGAAATCCATTTCTATAACCTTTTCCTGCTGTTTTCTTTGTTTTTTTGCCGTGTTATTTATCATTGCTTTCATCAACTTCTTCTCGAAACTTGCGTTTAGAATTTTTCTGGAGAGCCTCACAGTGTGCTTAATTGGTTTCTTCTTAGACGTGATCAAAGAAGTCTTTTTGGAAGTAATATTGTTGTCTTCATTATGACTCGTCTTTACCTTTGATAGTTAACTCACTGCAATCTTTATTTGGTCTATTTCAGCTGTAGGCCGCCTCTGGACATTCCGCCATCCTTGTGATTTTATGTTCCTTCCTTTCTGGTAGGCTTGGAAAGGGGGTGCCTACAATGTATACTGCAAGTGCATAGTGTCGACTAGCAACACAGGGCAAGTACAGGTCGAACCACAGAGATTTGGGTGTGTATGATTGCTTCCAATGGTTCACTAAACTGATTTCTAAAGGAGTAACACAAATATGGTTTGCTTTGGGTGTCGATACGACAAGATGAAGTTGTGATTGTAATCTAAGTTATAAAAACAGATTGTAAACAAGGTTGAAGAATACTAGGATGGTTGATTCCACCCTCTAATCCTATGCTAAGGCAATTCAACTTCTCATTATGTATTGTACCTTCCCTTGAAAGTCTCGGGTGGATATTTTATTAACTACTTCTCCTTACTCACCCCTAGTATCAATGGTCTTCTTACATTACCATTGATCACAGGTTCATTTGGTACAATAGCTAATTATCAATCATAAAACAACATAGCACAGCAAGAACAACATAGAAAATTGATTACTTCACATAACACTAGGGGTTTCATCTACACCCTAGCAAGGAAAATTTGAACATCACAAGCATAAGTAAAGAACAAATTAAAATCTAGTTTGGTGCCTTTGGCTAATCCAGGCATAAGCCTTTACATACACTGCCTCTTCCTATTTATACATGCAAACCCACAATTCACTTCAATTTGGAAATTAAATGAAGACCCACTCACCCAAAACCTCTGAATCATTGTCCCCTCTGTTAATTCGGCTCCGAAACTCCTTCAATTTGATGTTTCCCCCACTGTTGAAGAAACCCTAACCCTAACTCTATCTATCTCAAACTTAGCTTCTATGGAAGAACCTATGAAGGAGATAGAGAGAAACTAGGAGGTGGTGAAGGCGGCTGCACTGGTGGTTGTGTTGGTGGCTATGGTGCTGGTCGGGAAGAAGAAGGTGGCTTTGAGAATTTGGTCGGGAGAGAAAATAAGGGTTCTGGTGTTTTTGTCGGGGGGAAGAGAGAAAATGAATGTGGGGAGTGTTTGGTTCGGTTGGTTAGGGTGAAGGGGTAGGTGGTTTCGGTGTGAGCGGGGAGCGTGAACATGACGTGCTCGCACGGCTAGGACGTTAGATGCATTTGATGGATCAAATCTTAGCGGCTCAGGCTGGAGCGGGCTTGGACTCGGGTCATGGGTCGGATCTTGGATAGCTCAAGCCCATATCTTTTTAACCGGGTTGCTACTTGTTGGGTTGCAACTGATGCGTGCACGGGCTGTGGCTTTCTGCTCCATAGACGCTCGTCTCCAATTTTCTGCTCTTCTGGCTCCTTAATTTCTCCGAGCTTTATTTACAACCTAAAAACACAAAATTAATTAGTATAAGTATTTATTCTTGTAAACAGAGAAAATACAGAATTTGGGATAATATCTGATTTCTAAGCACAAAAGATGAGTTAAATGCCAATAAAAAGATATAGAAAAATGCAATATTTGGCACTCATCACTTTCCTGTGTATATTGTTCGAACTTGTAGCTCTTCTGTCCATAGTGTAATCCTTTAGCAATGTAGTCCTTTTTTTTGCTCCTAAACAGAAAGCAATTTCCTTTATGCCTTCCTTATTCTTCTCATTTATGTTATTTGGAAGAACTGCTGGAGCCCATGTTCGGACTTGTAAATTTTTAATATTGATTCTTCTGGTTGTGACATCGCAAGGTTTGAAGTGCTCGAAGTCGGGTGGTGGATCTGCGTTGTTGTTCTGATTTGGTATTTTGAATATAGAGAGAGCATTTATATAAAATACTACTTTTCTGGTGATCCATGAACGTGGCGGAAGCTATATAACTCCGGGTCGTCCAGTTTTTTGACTACACTCGTATCGATCTTTGAGGTCTTATTGGTATTCCTGTTACAATCTAGTTAAAGCATGACGATTTGATGCCGATGCTTCAGAATCCATCAATGTCTCATGAAGAGAGACCCCAACCTTGAAGCTAGCTTTGGAACCTGTCTCTCCTTCATGTTCTGGAGCAGCTTTAACTTTGCCTTTGGCCATCATGTGAGTTTGTTGATCACTGGACTCCCCTATGAGAAGGATGGCATATGAGCGAATAGCCTCCTCATGATTTTCTTCGCGGAAATAATCTGATATGTTTTCTAGTTGCTCTTCAACAAATCTTTCTTCTTCTTCGATTTCCATCAGTTACTCCAGATCAGGGTCTAACACTTGATTTCAGTCATGAGCATTTCTTTCTTGGGTGATTTAAGATTCTTTTGCGAGAAACCTTTTGGTAATTTTTCAAAGAATAAATTCACTCTTAGTTTTTAGGTTTTCCAATGTTTACGTGAATGTGATCCTAGAGTTTATCATTCACATTGATCTCTACCGAGCTCTTGGACAGTAAGAGTAAGTTCACTCCTTGAAGGATGTTCCACCATTATGCATGTTACCATGATGATAGCAATATCATATGGGATGGGTGCGATAGTGAGTTCGGTGGCAGATTCATTAGTCTTTCCCACATAAGAACTATATCCACATTGATCGATTCGAGCAACCCCATATTGATACTCTTGAACTATCGGCAGGGGAAAGGGCCATAACTCCACAAGTTTCTTTGCGGTCACGTTTTGAACATCCTTTTTGAGATTGTAAGCCAAATGCAAAGATATTTCTCTCATTTCCTTTTATTATCGCGTACATTTGGTTCATAAGTCAGCTTAGGATGTCTTGAACAATTTCCTTTGCATTTTTCTTAATTATTGATTTTAAATTCACAATTTATCTTTGTCATTATCAGAGACTTACTTTTGTTTCTGCTTTGTTCGACTTGTTCCTCAGTGAGAGTGAATTCTTTGTTGATGTGTAGTTGTTATTTCATACTTTCGGCAAGTTGTTCTCTTAAATAATCCATTGATGAGTTGGTTAAGCACCCGATTGAATGATTTTAGATGAACTCTTTGAACTTTTTGCACCATTGAACATTTAACATTGTTAAAAGGATGAATATCCAAATCCAGAAAATCCACCAGTAAGGATTTACTGCAACTTTGACTAATGTGTAAAACCATCCCGAGATGTGAGTACACATTAACCTGGTTTGAGCCATAAAGAGGGGAAGTGAAGGCGGTTAGGGGACAGGTTCAACGAGGGTTTAACTTCAATTCGATGGGAATAAGGTGGTTGGGGGTGGAGGAGGAGAGATGACTCGAAAATGTGGGGGTTATTAGAATGAGAATAAGTATAAGCTGTAAAAGGGTGAAGAGGGAGAGGTTGAAGTGACTATGTGCCGTTGGGACTCAGAGTGGCAGGGGATAGGGGTGGGTGGGTATTGAAGAGGGTAGGGAAAAGGACTTTGGGTTGGTATGCGAAGACTAATGCTTTAATGCAAACCAAAAGCAAACAGAGAAGCACCTTGATTCGGATCAAAATATGTACTTGATGAGGGTTTTTTTTTTTTTTTTTCCCTTAAACAGAAGGATTACACGCGGAAGGAGCTTGGAGAAGCAACAACAGCTGAGGATGAATACCCTGCAAAAATTGCAGCGTATTAGCACAAATATAGTTTTAGAAAGGTTACAAACCTTAGTATTTCATGTCTGCTAGCTCCGGGGATAACTCATGGCAGCCGGGTAGAGAGAAGTTATTCAGCACACATCCCAAGTCACATCAAATTTTTAGAGAGAGAAGTTATTAACTCTTTTAGCTTATTGATATAAGGATTAGTACTAATCCAATTTAAAGAAATACTCCCTCCGTCCCACTATTAGATGACCTAGTTCAAGTTTGCACAATTCTTAAGGCAAGTAATGGAAATGAGACTTTTTATGTATTTTTCACAATTATACCCTTACGGGTGATAATTTGTAAAATTTAGAAATGATTTATCTCTCAAACTATACCATGGGTTTTCGTAAACTTTGTATCATTGAAAAGCATTTTAAAACACCTACGCAACAAGTACAAATATGAATATCAAATTATACATATTTCTTATACTTACGATAATTATTCAAAAGGATAATTTTAGAAGATTCCCTTGCTTAATGAAATAGGTCAACTAATGATGGGACAAAATTTAAAACTAAGTAGGTCATCTAATGGTGGGACGGAGGGAGTACAAAACATGTTTTGTTGCTAAGTCAACACTGACTACTACTTAGCTCATGATGTTTTGTTCCTACGTGTTGATACAACTCAAAAAAATCTGTAAAATATTCCCAGTTATGGTGAAATGCTTTAGATTCTTATTATTTTCCCTTAGGTATTTAAGTTGTATTACAAGTTTACATGACTCTTTTATATTGTATGGCAAGATTTTTTGGACATATATTATAATCCATACAAATCTAAGTCAACTATATAGAAGATTGGTATATGTTACTCAAATGTTGTGAACCATAATACCGGCTTTAGCGCAAAGGCTTCTTTCCGGGTGTTTAAAGTGCGTAATGAATTATAAGGATCAAAAAACAATGTCCTATGAAACATATCAAGCTCACCCATTTCAAAAAAATATTTTCCAAACATGCATTTAAAATACAGTATATATGCAAGGCAAGAGGGAAAATGCAAGAAAGTTATGGCAAGCAAGATCAAATGCCTTGCAAACCACCTTCGAATATTTCCGCGAAGGGGCTAACCATTTTGGTTATCATCATATCATGCAATGCACCAAAACGGAACAGTCAATTACATAAACAACCACAGTAAATTCAATATTTTGTGATGTAAATATGTGATGGTGCTGATGACACTACATATAGTTAACGGATAAACTACTTAGTAGATCTATATGTTATGACATGAAATCAGCAATTAAAAACAATTGGTATCCCAAGGTTAACTCGACATCACAAAATTGGTCGAGTAGTTTAGATTTAAATTTCTGGATGTATCTGACAAGCAAAATACTAATATTTTTTTAATAACCAAGTTCTCAAACTCTAGGGTCCTAATATCTTTTTTGGGCATCTCGCCCAAACTAAAATTATCATTTGCGGGAGATTGCAACCTATGAAGCACGGATACTGATACCTATCTTACTAATATAAAGAAAAGAGGTATTTTTGGGTGGTCACAAAAGGACAAAATAGCTTGGTGTGTAACCTTGATATTACTAATATGACCTTAAATATCAATCATTACTCTACATATGTATTGAAGGTTAAAAAGGTACATTAAATCAATGTTTGTTTATTTACAGGAATGCCATTGTTTTAAAAATAGATCAAAAAATTTAAAACTTAGATATCTTTCAAAATACATATAGGATTTTTGCAAAATTAGTATATTTGCAAAGCTCTTTGAATTATCTATGTAATGAGTACAAACAAGAATATTAAATTTTATTTTAATAATTTTTTTCTCATTCTTATCAAATTTGGTGTTATTAAAAGGATCAAATTCAAGCATGTGCATCGCACATGTGGCCTTACTAGTGTTGTAAAAGGCGAGCGCCTTTGGCGCTTAAGCGCCAAAGACACACTAAGCGTAGGGCTGGCGCCTGGGAAAAAAAGGCGCCCAGGCGCCAAATTATACCTATATCTGGTTTTTTCTAAAAAAAAGGCGCTAGGCGCTGGGTGTGGCGCCTCGCCTTGCCTAGCGCCTTTTACAACATAGACTGATACGGGGATACGGATACGGGGATATTGATACGGGGATTCGTCAATTTTCAAAAAATGGGGATATGGGATACGTTGGGATACGTGTATTAATTAAAAAATATTTAATTTATTAATAGTGAAAAGAGTCGCATAAAGTAAGAAAATTCTAAAATACTATCTGGAATATCAAAAAAAAAAAAAACTAGATAAAAAAAAAAAACCATCACTCATCAATTTTGATTAAGAATGTTAGGATTAGACATTTATATACTGCTTCTATAGAATAATTTTTGATAAATACGAATATATTACATATCTAAAAATATTTAACATATATTCTGTATATAAATATTTGGCAATATATTATATATATATCTTATACTATAAGAAGTGTCCCCTCTAGAGTATCCGAGAAGTATCCCAAAAGTATCCCCTACCCTTTTCGTAATTAATAAAAAGGGACACTTTAAATGGGGTGTCTGATATGTATCCCCAAGTGTCCGACACGGATACGTCACCGGTTTTGAGGTGTCCGTGCTTCATAGATTGCAACTCGTTACGGATTGTGAAAAATACTAGAATCCCCCTACTATATGGGTTCAACATTTACAAGCCCCACAAAATGGATCTTCCACCCTCAACTCCATACTTTCAAATTTTCATATTTCTAGGCCCAGAACTTTTATTTTTGGGGCCGGGTTTTAAAATTTCGGATTGTGCGTCATCGATATTTTTAATAAATCGAGAAAATACCCAAAATAACCTCCGGTATTTATAGACGTTTTATACTAATGAAACCGAAAATCAAATCAATTTTTTCCATCTCTATCTTCTTTCTCGCTCGTTCGAAACGGCATTGGAGATTTTTTGTGGGGACGAATTTTTTCATTGAAGTTAGTTTGATAGTCAAGAAAGCGAGAAGAAGAACAACAATTAGTTAATTTCCTCTCAATTTTGTTCATCTTAATTAACTTAGGTTTTCAGATCCCGACGAGTTTCTGAAGATGCATTGATGAACAACAAATAGGTTTGTTTTGTTTTATCTTTTCTGTTTCTATCAAATACGTTTGATTCAATAGTTCTTTGATCGATTTTTTGTTTTCGATCTTCTACTGATTTTTGTTTTTTTTAATTTTTTTTAATTTTGTTGAATATGAGAAGAGGTTGAAGACAGGTTGGAATAGATGAAGCTCAAATACAGGTACGAATCTGATGTTGGTTGAGCTTATTGATTCGATTTTTCTTAATTTTTTTTTTTCATATTTTGTTATTTTTATCTTAATGATTTTTGGATTTCGATTTGATTATTAGAAGATGAAGTATAACCAACATTTGTTTCTGAAGAAGAAGAGCAAAAATCTAGGTATGAATTTTGTTGTTTGTTTGATTTCAATTTTGTTTTCAATTTTTTCAATTTTTTCAATTTTGCATGTCCGATCTGGGAATATAGTTAGCATTTGTTGAGAATTTGTTGTTGATATTGAGAAGACGATGATGAAACAACATTGTTTCAGAAGATCAACTACAATTTGTTTTAGGTAGAGATACTGGTTTTTTTTTTTTTTTTTTTTGAAATGTGTAATTTAAGGTTACACAATAGAATGTGTAACTTGAAGTTACACATATATGTCTTTTTGTAGCATGTGTATTTGTAAATAGTTATAGCGGTTGCATCTTTTAAGACACATTGTATCTCTTGTTTTCCTTTTTGTTGAGTATATTGATTGCTCCTTTGATTTTTAGCTTGCCGCATAGAATATATTTCTCACGAGGGGCAACGCCCCGAGTGAATTCATGTTCGTTTTTTTATTTTGATATTTTTATTGTATGTTTGATATTTTCGAGGTTGTCATGGATCTTTGTTAGTTGCTTTCTTTGTTAGTTGCATTATTGTTGTTCGCTTCTTTTCAGATTTTATTACCCTCCGTGTTAATACTGATATCAAACTTGATGAGTTTAAGGAACAAGTTTGCAAGGAATAGAAGCAGTTTAATCCACTTGGTATTTGTTTCTTCTTCCGAGAAGGTGGGAAAGATTTGCCGCTTAGTGTGATTATTCTTTGCAAGCTCTTATATCCATCACAAACAGTAGAAGCAAGACCAGTGTTGATATTTTCTTGCAAAATGTTACTCATGTAGCCTCTTCATCTAGCTCTAGGGCAGATTCTTCTATTTCTAATGGTTCTAGCAGTATGTATTCATCGAGAAACAATCGTCTTTGTTGCAATGTATTTGGAAGACAAAAGCAAGCCCGCAAAACCTTTGTTATCAGATGGTTGGCCCAAGGTTCTTGGTGAGATTGGTCATGTGTTTGTTGAAGGAGTTAAGCAAGTCAGGGTTGATTTCACCAAGTATCGTTTTCGCACTTTGGTTTCAACATGGTTGTAACACACAATGAGCGTTCTAGGTTCACGGCTAAGCGTGCAGATAAAAAATGCGGCTGGAAATTTCATGCAGCTTCTATTGATGAAAGGAACGAAATATTTCAGGTAGTTTTTCTGTGTTCTGTCATCTAATGCTTACCATATGCTATGTTTTGTTACAGTATGTGTAACTTTGGGTTACACATGATGTTTTTTGCACCATAGTGTTTTCTGGTTGAATTGTTTATATTTTGTATGAACCTCTTCAGGTTAGGTCTTATAACCCTGAGCACATTTGTGGTGCTGGTGGGCGCAACTTGAACCAAACTTACTCCACCAGCTTCTCGTCTAGTTTGATTGAGGAAGAAGTTCGCAAAAATCCTCACAAGAAGCCCAATCAAATTGCTGCTGATTTCCAGACCAACTATGGGATTAACATGGAGTACTATCAGGCATATAATGCTAGGGAAAAGGTTTATGAGACGATTTATGGCGACGATGTCAAGTCCTACTCGCACTTGGTATGATATATTGATGCTATAAGGGAAACCAACCCTGGTAGCGTGATAAAGTTTGAACGTGAAAATAAACAGTTCCAACGTATTTTCATCGCATTTCTTCGCATGCATCAAAGGGTCTAGGTTTTGTCGTGCAATGGTATACTTGGATACTACTTTACTTTCCTTGGTACATTCAAAGGTTGCTTGATGGCAGCTACTGGGATCAATGGTGGTAAAGGTATTTTTTTTTCTTTTTTAACAACTTGAGTTTACAAATAACCGAGAGTTACACATGTGTAACTCTCGATTACACATTGCTTTACTCGGTGTGTAACTAAGAAAATATCATCTCTGTAACCTTAAGTTACACATTTGTTTTAGCATGTGTAACTTGTATTTACACATTGTTTTTTGTTTGTGTGAAACTTATCTTTCGATTATGCATAATTTTTTTTGTAGGATTTTTCCCCCTTGCTTTTGCACTAGTCTATTACGAGGACCTGTCGACAAGCTGGGAGTGGTTTTGAGGAATTTGGTTGAAGTTGTTGGTGATGGGAGGCCAATCACCTTCCTTTCGGATCGCCATGAAGGACTCTTGCGGGGTGTTCCTCTTGTCTATCCGAGATGGGTTCCCACCTCGCTACTATCATTTGATGAAAAATATACCCATCACCGCAAATGAGATCCTAGGTACTCGCTTGTGATGGACCATTTTCGAGAGGCGACATATGCACTCTCAGGAAAACCATGCGAAAGCCATACGGAAGATTAGGGACTTGAAGCGCAATTGGGTGGTTGATTACATCGAGACCATCCCACCGAAGCATATGCGAATGCCTATTTCAAAGGTTGTCGGTATGGGACGAACATCTAATACTCTAGCGAGAATCAATCAATAAGCTGGGTTTGGGTTCACAAAAAGATGCATGCATCTGCTCTTCTTGATCGGAGTTAATTGATGTGTGTGTGTGTGTTTTGTTGTTTGATGTCTTTTTATTTCATGTTTTGTCACTTTATTTATTCATCGCTTTTTTTTTTTTTTTTTTGATTAGGAGGAAAATAATGTGTTTGATGGCAGAGCGCCGTAAAATTGGTGCTAATATGATGACTTCATTAACCCCTGAGTATGAAGAAAAGCTTGTGGCTCTTCAAGATGAAGGTTTGGCTTGGGAAGTATTGGTTGCTAGTCCTACCGTGTTTGAAGTTATTAGCGAAAGGTCTCACATGGTGGACCTCGAACATGAGACTTGCACCTGTCAAAGGTTTGGTTTTCTTATGCCTTTTCTTCTCTCTGTATGTTATTTTTTTCCTTTTCAGATTAGATATATGCATGTGTAAATACTAGTTACACATCTATTTTTGCAAGTGTAACTTAAAGATACACATCATGTATATGCACTTGTAACTATCTAATTTTGAGTGTTTTATGTTTTGTATGTGCAACTAACTGATTTTTTGTTTGTTTTTGTTTTTTTTCAAGGTGGCGCGTATATGGTTTTCCTTGCGCTCATGCTCTTGCAGCCATCTGAAGATTAAACGTGAGGCTATTGATTTCATTTCACCGTATTTTACAAGTGACTATTTTAGGAAGACTTATATGCATGCCATCCGGTAGATTCCCAACTACAACAGGAACTGCTTTGAATATCATCCAGACGACACCGTCATCCCGCCTACCAGTGAAGAAGCAACCAGGTAGACCCCAGGAAAGAGGATTAAAAGTAAACGTGAGAAAAAGTGAAGAGAAAAGTTCGTTGCAGCAACTGCAAGGAAATAGGTCACAACAAGGCAGGTTGCAGGAATCCTCGGAAGTTCACACCTCACTAGCTTGAGCCTACCAAAGTTCATTTTTGCAAGTAATGATTTGATGTGTCGATAGTTTTTTGTCTTGGATTGTTTGTTTTTTTAATTTTCTTCATTTCGGTTCGCATGGACCAAACGTTTTTATTTTTCTGCAACGTTGATTATGTGCAAGCATCTATTCATTCATATTTTATACTTTGTCAGTTAACAGTTGAAATGCAGTTTATTTTATTTTTTGATTTATTGTGTATGTCTGATCAGTGGTCAAATGCTTGTGTAACCACGATCGGATGTGTAACAGTTAAAGTTACAACATTGTTAATGCATGTGTAACATTAGCTTATACATGATAAATCTTGGCGTAACTTTATTTTATTTTGATTTATTGGGCAAGTCCGATCAATGGCTTGTGTAACTTGGTTTACACTCAAATATATGGATGTGTAACCGGAAGTTACAACTTTGTGAATGCATGTGTAATATTAGGTTACACATGATAAATGCATATGTAAACTCAGGTTACACCTAAAGCATCATGTTAAGATGTGTAGTTACTTAACCTGTTGCATACTTTATGAAACCTGTACACACAGCTGTAAAAGTTATAACAAGATAAAAGTTTTTAATTCAAAGAATTTCAATCCAAAAATATTTTCAATACCAAGAACTGCTAAAATCTACTAACTGATGAAATTTAAAAGTTTCTAACAACATATTTTCCAAGTTTAACATCCGCTTGTGGCTAACAACATATTTGCTAGTATAGATTTTTTTCTAATCCTAATGACTGCTTTACACATCTCTGGATGGATCCGAAATAATCTTGTATAACATGCTTCCTCTCATGCGGTTTAGCTTGTCAGTCTACCACAACATCATATTTGAGGTTAAATTTTTGTCAAGTGGTTTATTCTTCATCCTGATCTTCATGCAAGTGCATACACATGGAAGACAGTCAGGAATTGTACCTTATGGGGGCGAAGCCATATACTTGGCGTTTTCATTCATCCCAAGAGCATAAGGACACAAGAGTCTCGGTTCTGTAGTAATTGCAAATGCATATTTCTTGGCTTGAATAAGGTGTTCACTCACGAGTTGCTTAACGTTTGATGAGTTCATGTAGGACCAAGCATTAGAGCTCTTCAACTCATACTCGAGTGTGTAGTGTGTGTTGTTGTTGCACATTGGGGCGAAAAGTCGACCGCATCGTTCTTGTACTTGACATACTCCTTCGCAAGCTTTGGAATCCAAAATTTCTTGAATTCTCCGTGTCGTTCAAGTAAGTGATCTGCAAAAAACCATTTGGAATGTCAAACTCACATTTTTAATCAAAAGTTTTACAAATGAACAAGTGATTATGTAAATGAAGTTACACATAGGGGCTTGTTTTTTCACTAGAAAAATAAGAATGTGTAACCAGATTACACATTATAAATGGTTGTGTAACCCAGTTACACATTATAACAAACATTTGTAACTCAGATTACACATTATAACTGTTTTCCGACATAAAAAAAAATCATAATCTTACAACACACACTACACATTATAAATGGAATAAGATTTCAAATATATCGAAGTACTTACGAATACTTGTTGCGACAGGGAATATCGCTTTGTCATACTTGCTTGTTAGAGTTCATCTTTGTCCTCAATCTGCTAATGTAGAAGTCGATGAATTCTGACTCCAATAAGGATTCTTTCTTGGTAAGCTGTAGCATTAGTTCTCCAGATATATTAAATGAAGGCTACCATTTTCGGTCGTGTTCAATCCAAGTAATGTCTCGCATTACAAAGAAGTAAACTATTATTCATCAACATAACAGAATCAAGTAGTAATATCCAACAATCAATAACAGAATCAAGCCTACTTGGAGTCAAGCTACTTACGTTTTCGAATGAGTATGGAAATATTCAAGCACTTTCTCCTTATTCTCGCCTTCGGCCTTTCGATAACCAAGAACCTTTCACATCCTTTCTCATTGTTCCGTCATCTTCTTGACAACCTCATCCATTCTTTCTTCTTTTGCTCCCGGAAGGCTGCATCCATTCTTTCTTCATTAGATCTTCTTAATCTTCTTTGACCTCTTTTCATACGCTTGAGATCTTGTGTTGGAATTTTTCTATTCCTCGGCACCCTTTCTTTGTATGAGTCTTTGGTTGGTTCTCTCTTATTGTATTCGCAACTTCCTCAAAGAACTCTCCCTGCAGGCATTGGAGTTTTATCTAATCCAAGACTAAAAAAGTCCGCCTGGGTTGTAGCTGAGCAAACAAATATAGGTAGAATCTCAGTAAATTAGCACATGTATGTAACTTAAAGTTACACAAACCAAAATAATAATGTACTGTATGTAACCTCAAGCTACATATGCCTTTTACAATGTGTAACTTTAAGTTACACTTCCATTACAAACAAAACAAGCCAAAATAATAATGTAATGTATGTAACCTCAAGCTACACATGCCTTTTGCAATGTGTAACTTGAAGTTACACTTCCATTACAAACAAAACATAAAGGAAAAATAAAACGGAAGAGTGGTTACCACTTGAGCTAGGTTACGCATTCTCCATCTTTGTAGGTCCAGGTTCACTTTTGTTAATGTCACCGACAATCTCATCAAGCATTTTACTCACTTCAACATCCGTCATATCAGTAGGGTTAGCTCCTAGTTGCACCAACATGTATGTCTGAGCATTGTCAGGCTGTGTTTGCGGTGTTGTAGCGATTATCACCATGTAGTCCTCAAAGCGTGTTGAAGCAAAACTATCGTCAATAGTTTCGATGTTGGCCGAGTTGGAGCGATCGAGAACCAAACCGTCACCAATGATTGCGGGTGTCTCTTCAATGACATTTGCATCATCACCTATGGCTTTCTCACGCGGCTCAACCACAACACCACCTTCGCATCTTTCTTTTGTGCCTCATCGTTGACATCGTCTCTTCATCGGCTTTCTTGCGCCTCATCAACAACACCTGCAGTAGTGCGCTTTTTCTTACTAGCGGGCTTCTTGTTTTGATGAGCCTTGCGCCCTCTGCGAAGTTTGAGCGTGCGAGAATTTTGGCGTATTTCAGTGCCGAGGCTCATACATGGAAGCTGCACAAGCATTGAAATGAGAATTAGGATGATGATTATGATGTTAAATTTTTTTAATAAAATTTCAAGAAGAATATATCATGTGTGATTGGCTTGGCTTGGATAACTAGCATGTGTAACTTCATGTTACACATGAATATGGCATGGATACCTAGTGTAACATGCAGTTACACATGCATCTAACTAGTGTAACCGAGAAGTTTCACATGCATATAGCATGTGTAACTTGATTACACATACATATGATTAGTTTACTCAACAATAATCAAGTGTAATCAAGTTAAACAAGCATATTAAAAACTGAACAACTAAAATATGAACCTAAAAATGTTCAAAGACCTTAGTGTCAACTAATTGGGTACCTCTATCAAGTTAAAGAAGCATATTAAAAATGAACAACTACTTACATTCTTCATGGAAGGATTTTTCCGTGTCATCTTTCTCTTTCTCTTGCTCAGTCTCTTTCTCGGACTCTTCTTTTTCATGTTCACTACTTCCATGCTCGTAGTTCCATCTCCTTGTTGATCAGTTGCTCCATGCAGTAACTCTACTTCTTCATGCTCAGTAGCTCCACGATCAGTACCTCCATGTCCAGCATCTTCATGTTGCATAAACTCTTCCTGGGTCACTTTGTAAGGATCAATACCCATTGCTTGCATAATTTGGCAACTAAAATTGTGAATCTTGAATTCTGCTGTTCCTGAAAGGTCCCCTTCTGATATTCCTTCTCTTGCAATTGCATACACTTTGCTTTAAACATTGCTTGGTTTGCTTGCGGTTGCTCTTTCGATTGTCCATTCTCAATGGTTTGCACTTTCACCCGACTTTGCAGTCGTCCTTCTTTGGGTACCACGGTTGATATACCTAGTTGCTTCTCAAGCTGTGAAAACTCAGCCACAAAGCTAGGAGTTGGCTGCAATTAACGAGATGGAGAGGTCAAAAAGAGATAGCAAAAACAGTTGAACATTCTAAATGTACAAATTTTCGATTGTATGTGTAACTTAAAGTTACACAAGCACATTTTATATGTGTAACCTATAGTTACACATGTAAATTGAATTCACTGGTGTTATGTTTGCATGTGTAAGTTACACATATAACTATAGGTTACACAAGCACATTTAAATGTGTAAGTTATAGCTACACATGACAATACCCCGATTACATCAAAGTTATATCTAAATAATGTTGATATTACCATAAATTTACAAAACATAAACCAACTAACACTTACCGAAAACGTGTCATGTCCGTTATAGAAATGTAATCCAAAATCTGGTATAGATCCCACCTTCCAACCCGCTGGATATCTTCTTCGTGGTTTGCAACTTTTAGGATTGAGCCTTCGGTGCATGTTGACAAATAATATCTCGCAACATATATAAATTTTAATTAGTCAAGCAAATAATATTAAAATATCTTGAACATAACACTAAAAGTCTTTGGAATAGAAATTACACACAAGCTTTACCAAGAAAAGTCCGCACACAAGCCTTCACATTTGCCAAGCAATTAATATTATCATAAATTTCTTCAAACAAGTGCTCGTGTATTAAGTCAGGCCAAGACACCTTGAGCACCGTCTCATATGTTTCAACGACACTAAGATATTTCACGTTCACTCCATTAGCATTTATGTCTCCAAAAAATAATACACAGCAAAGATAAAAACCTATCAAACAAACTAGATCCTTATCATCAATTTTCTTTCTTCTCCCACTTTTTCTCCTTTTGGTCATAAGTTGTTTTATCTTCTCTAAAATTTTTGTCTTAGTCCATTTGTTTCCGATGTCTTGTAGACTTAATATCGAGTGAAGAACTTGTTGTACAAAACATTGTCGAGTCAAATCCTTATGAGAAAAGTTCTTTAACGGCTTTTGACCCTTTCTACTTCCAATCCTTTGCATGTAAAATAAACCACCAACTTTAGGTGTAGACTCTATAAACTTATCATCACCAAACTTGAAAGAACAAGGTGTGTCACAATCCATATCAAAGCAGTTCAAAAGCTTCAATACGCGCTTTTGTTGGTAGTGATTTGTTTTGTTGTACTTAGTACAGACTAGATCATACTCATCGTAATACATCATTACGAGCTTACCGTAAGCAACTCTCAAAAGATATCTCTGAGCCCTATCAGTCAATCCTATAGGTTTTATCACCTTTACCAAATCCTTAACGGCATTCAAGGATTGCCTTAATTTTCCTATACACATCACACACAAAAAATAGCATGAGTCGGTATTTTGTGTACTTATGAAATACACTCCTTTATAACTGCAAAATCAAAATCATGTCATAAACTATGTGTATTTTCCAAGTACAAATTTGAATCATTCTATTATGTGTTGTGTAACCTCAATTTACACATGCATAAGAATCCTTATTTGCTGTGTAACTATAAGTTAATCAGACCACAAGGCAAGTCAGTGGTGAGATTTTGAATGTGTAGCTTGTAGTTACACGGTCAATTGGAAAGTTAGTGTTGATATTTTCAATGTGTAAATTATAGTTACACATACCACAAAGTCAATCAATATATAACCCATTGTAGAGTCATTGGTGAGATTGTTTAAAGTGTAACTTATAGTTACACATGCCCTTAGCAAGTCAGTGGTGAGATTTTCCATGTGTAACCTATAGTTACAAATCTAGGCTCATTTCTATAAGATTTTTAATGTGTAACTCTTATTTACGTACTCTCTATTTCTATGAAAATTTACAAGCATATCATGAGATCAAATTTAGTTCATGACATCATCACAAGCAAAATTCAGAAGTGAATCAAATTTAGTTCATGACGATATTTTCCATGTGTAACTTATAGTTACACGATCAATTAACAAGTTAGTGTTGAGATTTTTAATGTGTAAATTATAGTTACACATCAAAACATGAGATTCCAAATGTGTAAATTATAGTTACACAGCTCCTTGGCAACTCAGAGGCGACATCTTGAATGTGTAACTCACAGTAATATATGCTCATTTGTATGTGTAACTTCAAGTTACACACTCAATATACATACCACAATACAGTCAGTGGTTAGATTTTGAATGTGTAACTTCAAGTTACACAAGGCCTTGTTTGTATAATTAAACATTCAAAGGCATTTTCACTAGCATGATATCACAACAACACATATACTCAAATAATTTCACATCTAAGTACCTCTTAAAGCATCCGCCGAGGGATTCCTTCTTCCTTGCGCCATTTTAGTTCACAAAATGTAAATTGAATCGAATCTGCGGTTTTAACAGTAAGAAAACATCAATTTGCGGTAGTCCTAAACTCCTAAACATGAGATTCAAATGATACATCAACAGAAATCATCAAGTAAACCTAATCCCTAAAACCCAGAGAGGAAAAGTAGAAGATCGAAAACAGATTCAAACCTTTGTTCGTCTTCTTCTTCTTTCTTCGTCTTCTTCTTTGTTCAAAAAAGGACTGAATCAAACAACGAATGAAGCAAAAAATAGATGGAATACACTGAGAATTAACATATCAAAAACAAATCAAATGCAGATCGAAAACAGTTGACATCGTGATTCATCAAAACAGATCAAAACTAACATATTCAAATCAAAACATACCTAGTGATTCATCGTCGGAGTATTTCATCAACAGGAATCATTAACAACGGCGATTTAGTTTTGAATCTCAAATCGAACCAAACTTAAACTGAAACCTGCTTTTTTGGTTTTGAATCGAAAGCTGTTTCGATATGTTTCTCTAATTAGTGGTTAAGCGATTTGCTTGAGATGATGAATAGTTTTTGATCTCGAGGCGATTTAGGAAGATTTCTTGATTTTAGGTTTTTTTTTTTCGGTGAGTGAGATTTGTTTTCTCTCTCCTGGTAAATGAAATAATGGCTTCTGAACGAGAGAAAGGTAGGTGATGTCTATTATATAATCGAGGCTAATTTAGTCTTTTCGCTTTCATTAATTTTTTTTTTTAATTCGGGGCCTGTTTTTAAAACTCTTTTAACTAGGGGCCTCATATTATGGGTTATCCATGGGTGGGACCTGTGCCTAATTTTCTCTTACGGATTAGTTACGTTATATACGGCACTGTCGGACCGAGTAAGACTTGTCACTAGTTTAGACCGTCAGACCGAGTGAGAACTTGTCACTAGTTTTCCAGTTTATTTCAGAAAAAAAAAAAAAAAAAATCAAAAACCCATTTGATATATCTAGGTGGTGGTCTAGCTGATTTTGCTTTTGTATGAACAAAGCTAAGTGGGCTTTACAAAAGGGAAAAAGTCCTTACCCTAGCATCCTCTTGCAAAACAAAGTACAGTATAAAAAATCTGGAGGATGGACCAAACCATTCACCATATAAACAGGGGCGGAGCCAAGAAATGTTGGATGGGGTGCAAAATTTTGCTATGGGATGCAAGAAATTTTTTTAGGGGGTGCAAAACTGCAAAAATAGGCTTGGATATCAAAAAAAAAATTCTAATTAGGCTTGAAATGGGCTTTGTAGCCAGCTGGGCAGGGGGTGCAAGTGCACCCCCTTGCAATGGGCTGGCTACGCCCCTGCATATAAACCATCATTGGCTTCTCTTTATAGCAAGAACATCAGCCGCTTCATTATTTTCCAGATACATATGTATAAACCTAAAACCATCAAACCGTGAAACCGAAAATTTAACATCATCCATAAGAGATACAGAAAACCAAGGAACAAAAGTAAGTCCTTAAAGCAACTGTAAAGCAAGACTGAGGCGATGGCTCGGAGGTCAGCCATATTGTTCTTATTTCGATAGATCTGCTTGGCAAAGGCAGCAACAAAATGTCCTTTATCATCCCTGATGTCTCCACCGGTACCTGCAATACCAAAGATGTGGGAAGCACCATCCCTAATGAGTTTAATGTAATCCCTAGGGAGTTGTCCCACCCCCACCATAAGTAACTGCTTCGTGTTATGTTTAGCTGTAGGATTGTCATAAGCCGCCAGATATTCCTTTTGCCTTGCAAAGAGCTTAAGTGATAACCTGTAAACCGTCAAAGTACTCCATAGATAAAAGGAATGATACAACTCTTAAGCGAGTCCATAGCTGGAGGATGCATTCTAACTCTGTCTAAAACCTAATCTATGCTGACACCATGAATGGCAGAACTCTGATGCCAATTATGTATGTTTAATCCGCTGCCAAATGCAGTCAGTAAAACTGCAGTTCTGAAACAGATGATCAACTGTTTCGGAATATTGTTGTTGGCAGAGGGGACATAAATCAGACATCAGCAATCCTCTGGAAGTAAGATTGGCTCTTACAAGGACCTTTTGATGACTCACCATCCAAAGGAAATGCCTGATGTGAGCTGGACAACGTAGTAGCTTCCATAATTGTTTCCATTGAGCTTGTCGAGGGTAATTCCCAAAATTTTGTTTTGTTCATAAAGATAGTCTGTAAATACTTTTAACAGTGACTGCTCCTGAACTATCTCTATCCCAAACTAAATCATCATGTTAATGAGTAAAACAACTAACTACGATAGCTAGACTCTGATGCTGAATATAGTGGTAGAACATTGGCTACACTTGGTAGATCCCACTGATATGCAGCTTGATCTATTAACTCACTAACCCGTAAAGAGTTCAGTCTGTCAGGAATTGGATCAATAATGGCATTGACGGGAGCAGTATCAAGCCAGTTATCATCCCAAACATTAACCGTGGAGCCATCACCAATAGGCCATTTCAAACTAGTCTTAAAACTGTCCATATGGACTGAGAGCCACATATTTTGCTATGAATGTTAATTGAGAAACCAAATTGTGAGGATGCATAATAATACTCCAAGCAGTTTTTGTTAAAAACGCTAAGTTGTGTGCAGCTCAAAGTATCTAATTTCTAACCCTTCGGCTTACATATTGTTTCCCAATTAACGGCATGAATTCTAGACTTTCCCTCTCTATCTTTCCAAATAAAGGTTCTTCTGAGCTTGTCAATACTCCTAAGAATTCCTTTAGGAACTTGTAAAGTGGACATGGGATGATTAAGCGTTGGGTCTAAAACAGCCTTAACCGAAACATCCCTTCCTGCAAAGTCGAGGAAGAAATTCAGTGAAATCAGAGAGAGTTAAGTTCTACCCCATTGAATCTTACATCCTAACTACTTGCCATGACAAACACTTAACCTCATTCGAAGCCCACAAGCTAGATCTCTAGCTAGTCTTTTATGCAAAATTGGAGAGAAAACCATGATTAATTTATAACCTGACCAGCCCAATTGCAATAAAGTGTCTAAATCTAAAATGTCTCTAATACCTTTTAACATTTTTCAGAGAAGCTTGAAGGAAGATCACACTGTCATCAGCACAGAGAATATGATCCACTTGAGGAGCACCAGAAGCAATTTTAAACCCTTTATTATAATCAGACTCAATACCTCTCTTGATAAGTCTAGACAGAAAATCTAAACAAATGATGAAGAGATGTGGAGACAGGGGATCACCCTGTCTCAAACCTCTCATGGGAAAAAAGTACTACCAGGATTACCACTCATTAGGACCTAAAAAGAGACGGAATATGAGCATTGAAAAATCCAATCCCTCCATCAGCTATTGAATCCTAGATCAGATATAACTTTAACAATGAAAACCAATGCATTTTATCATATGCTTTTTTAAAGTCTATCTTGAGGGCCATCCATCCTTTAGAACCTGACTTACTCTTGATAGAATGACAGATTTCATTAGTAGCTAAAATAGCATCAACGATTGATCTTCCTTGCACAGATGCAGTTTGATTAAAAGCAATAATCTTATCAACGAAAGGTTACAGCCTAGTAGTAAGAATCTCAGAGATAATATTCTAACTAATGTTACAAAGACTGACAGGCCGAAATTGCTTAACAGAAGTAGGGCTGTCAACTTTGGGGATCAAGGGACCTAGTTACGAAGAATCCCCTAACCATGTTGCACAAAGAGGGGGCCTATGATATCCCAGTTTTGAGTGTAGAATAAACCTTGGACACCATCAGGCGCTGAGGCCTTAAGAGGTCCCATACTTTGAATACCTAGCCATATTTCAGCATCATTAACACTCCTACTAACCATTCAGAGATAACTTTGGGAATTATGTTACCAAACTGCAGAGAACTAGGCTGACAAGGGAGAGAATATACAGAAGTAAAGTTCTCTGTAGTCTGTATGTAAAGTTCTCTGTAGTCTGTATATAGAGACTCAATCTGATGGTCCTCGTACAGCCCAACCCCCATTATCATTCTTAATTCCCTTTATATAATTTCTATGTCTTTAAATCAAAGTGGAAAGATGGGAAAAAACAAGTGTTTAAATTTCCACACTTTAACCTGACACAAGATTTTTGAGCCCCAAAGATCTCCTCCATCGGAGACAGGTCAAATATTGATTTAAGCAATGAGCTTCATGTGCCTTATTAACAAGAGAAGGAGTGTCATTAAACCTCAGTTGAGCTAAAGTAGCGAACTAAGCCAAACACCTGTTTGTTCCAAAGTTGTGCTGCACCAGCAAACTTATTGAATTTATAACAGATAAACTCACTTGCAGATATAGAATGTTCAGCCCTATAATGAGTCTGCCAAACACTATGAACAAGATGTTTAAAACGAGCATCTTCAAGACACATTGCCTCCACTTGAAATGTCCTACTTCTAATTTTTCGATAGGATGAAGCAATAAGACTTAGTGATCAGAATTAAAGTAACCAAGAGCACTGACCTTAGCATTAGGATATAATTAACGCCATTCTTCATTAACCATTGCTCTTTCCAGCAGCCACTGACCTTAGCATTAGGATATAATTAACGCCATTCTTCATTAACCATTGCTCTTTCCAGCAGCGTCTCTTGAATATTACTGCCTGCTATTTGTTAGCCACTCCAGGTGAATTCAAATCCACTGGCTTGAACGTCCATAATATTGCAGGAATTGATAACATGATTAAGTATTCGAGAATAAGGAGGAGAGGAACCACCTTTTTTATCTATCACATTATCTGTAGCACTAAAATCACCCAAAGCGGCATACCCACAGGCCACAGCCAATTGAAGCAACATTCTCCATTCCCTTCCACACTATTTTTGGCGAAGTAGAATTTGGACAAGCATGGAGGGAAAAAAACACCCATGGTTTGCCAAATTTAGGAGAGACTACAACATGAATTTGCCCAACGCGACAAAAATGTAGCCTGAATGTCTACCTCAGAATCAATTGAACTGGATTTTGAGTACGATGATTAGTTCATCCACATTCGAACCAAATTGAACTGAAACCTTCATACCCAATCACCAGACTGATGTCGCCAATCTTAATCTAGCGGTAATGGGTTTGTTAAGATCAATCTGCCCACAAATGCGAGCAAATCGACCTCTGGTCAAACTTGCCGTAGTAATACCCGTCTTGAAGATTAACAACAGGGACACCATCCTCGTCACTAGTATCCTCTTGAAGTTTCATATGGGTTTCCTCATCTTCATCCGCTCGAGTCCTCGACTTAATTAATCATACCAATCTTAATCGGAAGATATAGAAGCCTTCATCGGAAGATATTGAAGCTTTAACTGCATCTAAAAAAGATTTTTTTTTTTCTTCTGTGGAATCTCAACCATCGCTGGATTCTGATTACTCATATTTGGTTGAGTGTGATTATTAACTTCATCCATAGTAATTTCTTTAGAAGATGAACTTATAATCTCTGAATCCGGTGATTACAGCTTCATCGGCGCAGGGACAGGGGAGATTCGACATCACAGTTCCCAAGACACTCGGTTTTATTCTTACTAATCGTTGGAGTGGGGGACTGGGACCTAATTAATTTTAGATACTTAAATTATCATTATGCCCTCAAATAATTTTTTTTGTGGAAAATATATATGAGGAAGATCATCAGACATATTTCTTAGATGGACAAGGTCGAGACAATTTGGCCATTTTCTCAAAGAAATGACTTATTAATGAATTTAAGTCTCAATATTTTAATAATATGTTCCTATTATTAGACTTTATATTCCTACCAAAATGAATGCGATTGATATAAGAAACCTGACCATCTACCGATCTTAATTTTAACCGTTAATTTTCAATCTACTGATATTCAAAGGGTAGATGGTGGTTTTTATACATCTCGAATTGTCTTCGTTTTTGTAGAAATGTAGAGTCTTATAAGAATAATATACCATTAGAATATTAGACTTAAATTCATTATCGTTTGGGTTTTGCGGAGAAAATGGCACAAATCTTGTCCGACCTTGTCCATCTAAGAGTGTCCATCGATCCTCCCTCGATATATATATATGATATTAAAACATGGGCGGGAAAGTAACTTGTTTCCAACGCGAAGAGCTCTCGTTTCTCTCTCTACTTTCTACAGTGAACCCTAGACCCAAAAACCTTCTCTTGAAGGCGACTTCCGAGTAAACCCTCCGGGGTTTACTCTAGGGTCTCACAATGGTGGTGATGTAAGGAAAAGAGGAAGGATACGAGGTATTTCAACATAGTTTTGCAGATCTACTATACTGAGTTTATATTTCGTTTTTGTTTATCCTCTCTAGGTACCTTTTGATGTTGGTTTCTCAGTTGTTGCTTTCTCTTTTGATTGGAATGGATTTTGGTGGTAATCGATCTTCTACTTGTTATTTGCTTTTGGTTTTGGTGCTGCAAATCCCTGGTTTTGGTCGATGAACCAAATCATATGCCCTGATTCTCCTATCTGATGCTTGGGTTCTTTTGTTTCTCAATCCTTGTTCCTGTCGATTTTTCAAAAAATTGTTTTCAAAATTGATTTTCTTTTTACCCTTTTCAAAATCTATTTGTGTTGTCTTTTCAAGACCTTTCCTATCACCTCGTTTTCAAAAATCTATTTTCAAACAAAATGTTTTATCTCCTTCTTTCTTGTTTTTCTTAACACTTGATTATCCATGGCTTTTAAAACTCAGAAAAGGAAATCAGGGGTTTCGGTGTTTAGGGATTGACCAACTATCCTTTTATATTTTGATTGTGCTCAAGTAGAGATTTAAAATGATTGCTTTCCATCCATTTGCTAGATCGATATTCGGTTTGATTTTGAGATTTATAGCTTTGTTGGGTCCTTTTGTATCTAGAGATCAAGTGAATAAACTGTTCTTCATTTCTCTTAATCAGTTTTGGTCTATTTCATTCTTATCCTTTGTAATGAAATTTATGTTGAATGGAATTTTTGTCTCTATGTTGGTTCTCTCTTTCCGTTTGTATCCTTCCTCAAGCAAGTTTGATCCACCGGAGTGCGACCCAAAGTAAACTCTGCCCCTTTATATTTGCCTCTGTTGTATAAAACTACAGTTCGATTAGATTAAGTTTATTTGTAATTTCTCAGTTCTGTTAAACACCTTTCCTCTGCCAGAAACAATGGAACCTTCTCAACACTTTCTTGTTATCATATCATCACCTGTTACTGACCTTTCTTTATCCTGGTCTTTGGACCTAGATCATATAACCGTTCGTGTCCGTGACTTGGAAAAGTCATCGATTTGCCTATTTTCTACTGAGAAAATTGGTTTGATCCGGATATGCTTAATTTCTCTGTCGTGGAGGCCTCTTCTGAGGGCACCAGATCACTCTGGGGCCAACATCTTTTCTTTGAAATATGTTACCCTTATCTTGATAGATTTATCTCTTGGGTTAGAGCTTGTGATACAGGATGAGACGAGAAGTATAGTTCAAGGTGAAAGAAGCTTGTGGTGGCCGATCGCTGTCATTTATTTTTCAATCAATGTAGTTTTCAGATTTAATTTCCCTAAGAGATCTTGGCCTCGATTTGCAATCGGGCGTTTAAGTATTGTTGGTATTTTAGTGATTGTAATCCCTTTGACAAAAGATGAAGATATTCATGTAATTGTTGGCTTAATCAATGTATAACTTAGTGACTTTCCAAGAAAAAAAAAAAATGGGCAAATTTGGAATACCAAATTTTACAGCTTCAGCCACTGTTTATAAACAGTGGCTAAGGGGAGTTCCCTTTATATATATATATATACAAGAGTGTCTGCACGTGCATACGCACGTGCTAGATCAATGGCTAAAATGTGATCCAGTAAGTGGGAGCAAGTTAATTAAGTCACACTATAATGTACACAATAGAACCATTATCCCTAATCTTCTCCTTGCGTTTTTATTCTTTCCCTAAAATTCTCTAAAATAATTACTGCTCTCTCTCACGGTCTCACCATATTTTTCTCCCCTAATCCTATCATCTAGAGTTCCTTTGTTTTCTCTTAAAGGAAATTAATGATTTTGATTCGAAAGTAATTTTGATTGAATTTTACTGTGAAAAGCAAAATCTAGGGTTATTATCGTTGCCTTCTTTTTTTTCTACTTCTTATTACACTATTTTCTTGGATTTAAATTGATTGAAGCTTTAAATCAAAGAGAAAAATGGAGTAATTTAGAGGGTGGGAGCAGTAGAAACAAAGAAGAAAAATTATTGTAGATATGAAATTGTTTTAGGGATTGATCTGGATTTCTTATGATTCTTTAGATTTTGATCTGGGTGTTCATGGAATTAACCTTAAAGAAGAACCGGAATCGGAAAATTTCTATGATGATCCAAATCTGAGTTACTCAATGGAAAAACCCATAAAAAATTGGGATCTGAAAAGAAAAGATTGGTTGAATCAACACCCTTCATTTGCATCTGGTGTTAATGAACGGATTTTGTTAGTCACTGGATCTCAAATGAAACCTTGTAAACATCCCAGTGGAGATAGTATGCTTCTTAGATTCTTCAAAAACAATATTGATTATTGTAGAATCCATGGGTATGATATTTTCTACAATAATGCTCTGTTTCAGCCTAAAATGACTGGTTGTTGGGCTAAACTCCCACTCGTCCGTGCTGCGATGATAGCTCACCCTGAAACGGAGTGGATTTGGTGGGTCGACTCAGATGCCCCTCACGTGACCCACGCACACTACTCTCTTATTGTCTCCCGAGCTACGATTTCTTTTTTCAGCTTTTACCTTTTTAACCCCATTTTATTTAGATGGCATCTTTTATAGAGTGACAAAATTAAGGGCAGTTTCGGGATTCTAAAACTTACAGCTTCATCTACTGTTGATGAACAGTACCTAAGGGGTGTTCCCTTTATAATAGTTATAGATATATATATAGGTATAGGTATAGATATTTTTAGCTCCATGAAATTTTAATATTTTGACACAGTAAGTACTTTCTCTCTGGCTTTTAGAGGCCATGGCTTTGTCATTTGTCTAAACGGACCGAGCGATTGAACAAAATATAAACCATGGCATGTAAACGCATGAGTTGGACCCCTAGTCCAGCGATTTGCGGGGCCTGATATGTGGGACCTTCTCAGTATCGATGCGGTTTTTACAGTGTCCATATGAACGGTTTGTTAACGAAAATTTTCGGATTGAATTAACGAAAATGATTTACATACCGTAAGAGAATCCCAAGAGAATTTTCGACTGAGACAGTGGTGGGCCCCACAACCGTTGGATTCTTTTATGGTGTTCCCCAATTTTTCTTGTGTCAACCTAGAATTAATTCAATAGAACTACATGAAGTTGAATATCAAAGATTCTAAGTATTGGGTTTATTGTCTCACAACTGTGCAGACACAGAGTTATATTCAATTTAGTATTTATACTTGTTACATAAGAAGTAAACAACTAATCTAAACAGGTTTGTACGAGTTTAGGGAAGACTATATCACAAGACTAGGAAGTTTACAGGACTAAGTTATAGCAAAAGAATAGGACTTTACAACAAATTACAACTGATATGACTTGGACTTGGCTTTATGTAGACTTGAATTTATCTTCATGTGATGATGTTGTGTGTTGTAGCCGCACACTCCAAGTAGTACGTCTAATACCCCCACCCCCACCCCCACCCCACCCCACCCCCAACCACCACCACCCCCACACCCCCACCCCCCCACCCCCCACCACCACCACCCCGGGTTTGAGCACGAGGAGAATTTGGACGAAGACCCAACTTGCTTGCTAGTCGTCGAAAGTGATCCACTCCAAGTGGTTTGGTGAATAAATCATCTAATTGTAATGCGGATGACAGATGAGTTGGTTTGATGAGACCATGTAGCAGTTTCTCACGTACAAAGTAACAATCGATTTCAATATGTTTAGTTCTCTCGTGAAAAAATGGATTCTCGGAAATGTGAATAGCAGCTTGATTATCGCAATAAATTGTAATCGGTTTTGGTTTAGAGATACGAAGGTCAGTGAATAGATAATGTAACCATTGCAATTCAGATGAAATCCTTGCAAGAGCTCGATATTGACCTTCAGAGAAGAAAGAAAAAGCTGTGGGATGTTTCTTAGATTTCCAAGAAATATGGTTATCTCCTAACATGGTAAAATAGCCTGTCGTGGATCGACGAGTTATTGGGCAGCCAGCCCAATCAGAGTCAGTATAGACGGATAGAGACAATGAACTTGTAGCAGATAAAAAAATGCCATTACTAATTGTACCTTTAAGGTAACGGACTACACGATGTGCAGCATCCAAGTGATCAGAACATGGTTGCTGCATAAACTGACTTAAATAGTTAACAGAATAAGTGATGTCAGGATGAGTCACTTGAAGATAAAGAAGTCGACCGATGAGACAACGATAAATACTAGGATCAGGTAATGGCGTACCAGAAGACGGAAGAAGTTTAAGATGTTGTTCCATCGGATATGGGGAAATCTTAGCACCTAAAAGACCAGAATCATCTTGGATCCTAGGATGGTCCATTCCATGACAAGAGCAAATGGCAGAACCAAGGTCTGGTTTCGTATGGTTACTTTTCGCATTCACCATTTTCTGAATTGGATGCAACCAGAATGATGGATCGAGATGAGTTTGTTGATTTTCTCTATGGCCCTACTCCGATCAATGAGTTAGGTACCAACGGGGACTATGGAGATGGATTTTAGATAGTTATGACTCTGATATGGATGACTTTCCAGAATGTAGTTTGGGTAAAAGGATTTTTTTTTCCTGAAATTTCACTCGACAACCCGATTTTCTTCCCTTTACCAAACTACAGAGAGATATCTAGTTGGGATTTTCAGACCATTGATGGTGGTTTTTTAGAGGATGTTGTAAAAAAAAAAAAATCCTAACTCAGATCGAATTTGTATATGCAGCTCTTACAACACAAGAACCAATTGTGATCTCGTCATCAGAGGAATCTTGTTATACTACCCTTTTAGAAGTTGCAATTAACCCTAAACCTTCTCTTATCATTTCCTTTTCTTCTTCAAGGTTTTTCTGTAGATATAATATTCCTCGTTAACAAAATTTCAAGTGTCTGGTATTTTTCTTTTTCCGCATTATATTGTTTTATCTTTATAATAGGAATAGCATAAGTAGTAAGTATATTAATAGATAGATTAAGTTTCATACTTGTTAGATTTCAGATCCTCTTGATTTGGATACGACTAGATTAATCTTGGATATTGATTTTTGCGACCGTCCAAGAACTCTTACACAATCAGGTTCACATACTTTTGAGTTTAGACATATTGATCGTGGAAGAGAAAGAGAAAAACTCTACATACATATTGTTCAAGGATATTTTTTTAGATTTACTTGCAATGGTATTATGTTTTGTCCACACAGGTTTCCGAACAAAAAATTTGGTGGTGTACTCGGTACACTCTCGATTTCAATTATACCAATATTTAACACTTTCAAATCTATTCACATCTCAGACATGCTGGCTGAAGAGCCCTCATTTATAACTGCATCAGCTAATTGCAAGTCAGTTATATGATTCCGGATGTTAACAAAATAATGATAATTCCATTTCCTTGAGAAACCTTAACATCCAAGCTCATATATAGGGAGGTATGACTTTCTGCATAGTTCTTCACATTTTTCATTATATTTCATTAACTTACAACATCCAAGCGACACGCATCATAATTTATTCATATTTCTCGGTTGGAGCGGAGCCAACCTAGTGCAGGGATGTGCTGCAATCTAGCTCAACCGGCTCCAAAGCCTAATTTTATCCCATATTCAAATTTAGGACTATTTGCAAGTCTGATTCTGTTTATTTGCACCCTCTAAAAGAATTTTATACCCCCAAAATAATTTTTACTCCCCCAACCTTAAACTCTTGGTTGCACGCCTGTTTCCCAGCCTAATAATATCATTAACTACACTTATTTTCAATATTTACATTTTGTCTTGATGCCAAGCACTATGGTAAGCGATTTCGCTTCGCTATAGTTTAATTGTAGCAAAATCCAACTAATATGGTATTTCGTGTCGCTTAAGTGTAGCGATATCGTTAGCTAATAGCTACACTTCAACGTTGATAAGATCAGATCCACCTTTTAGCTAAGGGAAATCACACAAAAACTGCGTTTCCATTATAAAAGCTACTTTTCAAAAACTCAACTTCCTTGTGATTTTCAACGGATACTGAGTATTTGTTTCGGGTTTTTACTCTTTTACACTAAAATTTATCTTTTTCACTATCTTGATTACTAAAACCTTCTTTTTTTAATCGATTATATCTTTTTTTTCCTCTTAATTATCTTTTAAATTATATATACACTCACTCCAAAGAAAAGTTTGGGGAAAAAACGGAAACTCTGTACTATTTACATGGGAACTCATTTTGCATGTGGTTTAACTTAGGGACGGCATGGCGCCACATAGAGGTTGGACTAAAACCCATTACCCTTAGCTTCAAACAAGCTATAGCTAAGGAAATCCTCCACCATAATGCTTGGACTTACCCATTCTGTTGTTTAGAAGTATATAACCGCCTCCTTTATCCATAGTCTTGTCGCCAACCACTTCCTAGTGGATTATGCTTGATAGAGATGTTATGTTACTTTTTTTTTTTGTACAAAAACTTCTCAAAAGTCCTTTTTATTTTATGGATGCTTGTCAAGTAGAGAACCAATAAATGGAACAAACACCAAAATAATTTCTGACTTTAATGCAGTTTAGAAGACATATACATGTTCAGGTATTATTTATCCCTCTCAAAATGTATTTGCAATATGAATCTGTGACGGAATGGTAGTGTGTTGACTTAATTCAGAAGGTTACACGTTCAATTCACGTCTGATTCTCTATAATTATAACTAGGTATCACCCGGCCTACGGCCGGGCTCAACCTTTATGGTTAGTTGGTCTTTAGGATTCCGTTGCTATTACAGGAGGATTGTTGATTTCATTAAAGAAGAAACGTGAAAATCAAGGAGTTCCATATCAAGACCATGGTTATTTTTACCGAAACATGAGTTACCGTTTAGATAGTAGTAGTAATCTAGGTTTCCATCCGCATTTCATTTCGTTTTATCTTTGAAATCCCTAATAAAACTAAATCAAATTTCCTAGTTCCAACAGCATTTTGTTTTTGTGCATTTGCAACGTGGAATATGTTCATGAACAACAAACATTAACCAAGTGCTGCAAAATTTTATTGAAATGCGCCGAAGTTTGCAGATCGAAATTGCCAAGTTGTTAACTTATCGAGGAAAGAAAATTCGTCTATCAAAATTTAAGAAAACATGATTCTTCAAAAACAACTTTACAGAGGAAAAAAATATCCAAAAAGGACTGTTTAGTCGTGAACTTCAAGAAGGTATTAGTAGGGTGACAGTGGTATAGAGAACACTAACGTTGATTTATTTAGTTCATTTAGAATTCTTTGTTCCCAATCGTCAGTTCTTACATTATTTGCCCTCTTACTCCATCAATTTTAGAACGTTAGGAGTTAGTCATAGGATGAAATTAACACCTTGTAGTTGGTTTCATGGGAAAAGCTAAGAAATTTGCGGACAACTGGTTGCAACCTGCCAACCCACCATAAATCGCTAAATATCCAAGTGCAATCTGACATTAACAACATTTGGTCATTGATTACTGAGTACAGTTCTGCTATGGACTAATGTACCACCTACACATAAAGATCAATATTAAAGTTGAGCTAAAAATGCACTTGAACAAAAAAGATTCGCTCCTGCCTTCGATCAACAAAAACCGGCCAATGTCATTATTTTCCTTTCTTCGATGCAGCAGGTGGTGACCTGTGATAAAAGCACAATTACACTTCTAAAAATCTTAAACAATAAATATATCAGAATGCCATTAAAATAAAAAGTTCAACACAACTAATAATTACCTTTCCATAAATTTACAATCAACAACTCCTACCGAGTTCAAGATTCATACAATTATCGGTCTCGTCATTTTTGACTTGTGATATCAACATTTCAGTACTCCAAACCAATGACTTCGATCTGTTAGCACCCAGATGGTGATATATTAGTACTAAACACTGAACTTTTATGGCTAAAGAAACCATGTATATTAGTACTATACATGATGAACTCACACTTAATTTAAACAAACCTTGAGCGAGACACCACATGTTTGCTTTACAATCTACATATCCCTGTTGAGAACACGCATTTAGGCAGTTATAAATATTGTCTGCCATACAATTTCTTCTTTTTAATTTCTCATAATTACCAAGTGGAAGCAGCATTTTAATAATGTTATCTACACGACCGAACAATAAAGCATCAAATCAAAACCATAATAAGCAATCTGGCAATTGCTGACTATGAAGCAAGGACTCTAAAAGACTGATAATGAGGCTTTAAGAGGGTATACAATGGCTAAGAAAGAGTTTTAGTGTATGCATGAGGTTCATAGTTGGGTAAACACAATGGTAACCATTCCTACGGTAGAAGATACTTAAGGAACTAATTCATAAACACTGAACTACAGTCTCGCTAAAATTAGATGGTGTCCCGTACCTTGGTTTCTATGATTTTGGAGATGATAAACTATAATACGGAGTTACTTTTAATATCCAACAACAATCAAAGGTAACATACCATCAATAATCATGGAATAGTAGGCATTACAATTCGAAGAGAGAGTAGGAGACGGTTTGCGTGAGGTCTTAGAAGAGAGAATTCAGAAGAAGGTAGGAGGTGGCGGACACATAAATTTTTTCTTTTTTTAGACTTTAGAGGAACAGACCATGAAGAATTTTTAGCAAGGACGGGTCAGGGCTGGGGTTAGCTGCGGTAAGTTTGGGATCAGGGAAGAGTCATGGCCAGGAGATAGCCTGGCAGAGACATAGTTAAGAGAGCCGGGATATAATCTCAGCCGTCAAGAATAACATACAATCTCAATCGCTCTTTAGCCCACATACATACACATCACCTTTCCTTAGAACATAGATATTTAACTTTAAGTCAGAGGGTTACCCATTCAATTCACGTCAGATTCTCTATAATATTTCGTTTCTCTAGGATAGTTTAAATTAAGGTATACTATTTACGGTCCGCGAGTTATAACCTCAAAGGTGTCACTATCCATCCACAAAAAACCCGTCAAAACAAAAGTAACACAAAAACCCCAAAAAACAAAAGTAACACAAAAACCCCAAAAAACAAAAGTAACACAAAAACCCAAAAGATTTTGATGAAACCAATTTTAAAATTTGGGGTTTTTGTATCAATTTTTTAAAATTTGGGGTTTTCGTATCAATTTAGTTTAAGACAGAGTTTTAATGAATCCCAACATTTGAGTAGGATTTTTGTACCACAAGTTTGGGCACCTTGGGTTTTTATGACTAGTTTTGTCATTGAAATTCCTTAATTTGTACACGTCATATTGGATGAAACTATTTTGGGAAAAATACGGTTTAGTCCAAAACCCCATCCAAATATACTAGTTAGTCCTGACCCATTCAACTAGGTACAAATTAGTCCCTTTTCATTGAAAGTACACAAATAACCTTCCTGATTTGCAATTTAGTCCAAATATTTACTGTTTAGTCCAAAGTGACTCACAATGATGTCGGCAATTTTAAATAATATAAAAAGAATTAAAATAATTTATCTTTCGAACCGTTTGTCCAAAATTCACAAACTTTATATATTCGGAAAGCTCTTTAAGAGCTACAAAAAAAGAGTACCCATATGACTATATAATTCTCATTTTAAAAAATCTTAGTTTACATTGACGTACAAACATGTACATGTCTACAAAAATCCAAAAAATCAAAAGACAAAACAAGGTGCACCAGTTTGTACACCAACATAGCAAAAGTAAACATTTGAATCTCATACGATAACAAGTTAGCTAGGTGATCCATTCCCAAAGGGTTTACCGAACGCTCCTCTCATGCCGAGTTTGAAGCTTTGTCGCCCGGCACATGAAAGCATCTTGTTGATACGCAAGACATGGAAATGATGTATTTATATTGTTCATCTATACATACAATGACGAAGAGGAAAAAGTGGTCATCACAGAGATCAAACTATTGTTTCATGAATTTTTTAACTGACAAGGAATCTAATAAAAAAAACAAAATAATTATACAGTGGGAGCTAGAATGCTAGATCACTACACCAAATTCCCGGATTCGTAACAGGAATTCGTAACGGCTTTGTGGCCGTTACAAAATTCGTTACAAATGGCGTTACAAAATATTCGTAGCATAAATTTGAGGCAGTTACTAATTTTTTTTTAAAATTCATAACGAGAACCGGTAGTTACGAAATTTTTATACGCGTGCCGACCACACGCTTGGTCACACCCATCTCGTAACACTGAAGTTTGTGCGTGTGCTATTCACACGCGTTCTATTGTGTTTCCACCCAAAATGAGTAAAACTAGAGGATATTTCCTCCCATACGTAAGGTTTATCTCTGCGAAAATGAATCGAGATTTTTCATTTTTCATTTTTTCTCTCTTTTAAAGCTCATGCCTCTCTTCTCTTCTCTTTTCTGTTCAATCGATCAGCCGAGTAACCATCACAGAAACCTCTCTTTTTTTCTCCATCATCTTGAATAATCTTCAATCATAGATTTGTAAGTATTCATCGTCATAGTCTTTTCAATTTTTTAGGGTTCAATCTATTTTCAATAAATCTGTTTGTAGGGTTTCATCTGTTTTTTTCTAATACGATTTGTAATCTGTGAATCTGTTTATCTAATACGATTAGTTTCATCTGTGAATCGATTTTAGTCTTTCTTCTTCAATTATATCTAATCTGATTTTTTTTTTCTGATTTCGCTTTAGGGTTTGAAGTACTGAAGAACTTTGAAGAATTTCTTCCAATGGGTATATTTCGTTTTTTCTACTTAATCAGATTTGTTGTTAATGAAGTTATTTGAAGTCATTTGTTGTTACTCTTGGTTGTTATAAGGTATGTTAATAAAGTAATTGGTTGTTTTAGGGTTTATGTTTACATGATCTATCTTGATATAGGAATTATGAGCATGATAAAATAATTGTTGGTTTTGGTTTTGGGTTTGAATGTTTTTATTGTTTTGAAGCGCAAATTTTGTTGTATGCGTATTCTTTATGATTCGATGTTGGATTTGTAATGCTCATCGATTTCACTATTGTTTGTATATTTGTTCAAGCATTTAAACAGACTCTTGATAGAAAGGAGAAGGTTGAGAGTTTCATTTATTTTAGTATTATGTGAGGAAAAGTTGATCTAGAATGATGTTTTGAAATCTTATGACGTGTGACCACATGAAGAAGAACTTCGATGTGGACCTTGGAATCTTTCTGGATTTCATCTTTTGTGATTTCAAAAGTTTTTAGCCCCTGGATTTCAATGATATTCCATCTTGTTCATGTAAAGGGGCTGAGTTTGCTGAGCCTATCTGGTAGAATTGCGCATTAGTTAAATGAAACACTTTGTGTTATGTAGTGCATACTCTCACTGGTTATCATCGCCATGGGACTTTTTAGAGCGTAATAGTTATTATTTTCAGCTGCCTTTGCACTTAAGGTGTCATTAAATGCAATGATTCCGGTGGGTGTAGGCTGCCCAGCGATGGTGGTTAGCGGTGGTTCGTCTCTTCCCTCATTGAGTAGAGCGTCGGTATGAATAAGGTATGATGAACATTCGTTTTCGTAGTCTTAATAAATAGGATAGTTATCTTGGAGGTATAAAGGTATGAGTTTAAAGCTCTTGCAAGTATCTCAGTCCAATTGATGATTCATAATTAGTAATACTTTCTCACTAAAGTAGCGAGAATCAATTCGATCTACTCTATAGAAAGAAGAAATCGTCATTTTCTCTAAGTTTGTTGTACTATTCATTCTTGTGTATTTGAGATATCGAAAGCTTCACCGCTCGGTGACATATTTGTTAACTTTTTGTGTCCCCTGTATCATAATTTTGACAAGGGTGCTCGCGAGGTTACCGGAACTAGTCAAGTTGCGTCGATATGAAGTTTTACGTCTACTTGGGGATACGAGGAAAGAAATTTTGATGATTTTTACCATTAAAATCTTGGTAAAAATTATCGGATGTAAGTGGGTGTAAGTGCTATGTATCTAAATAGCTGGACACTGGATGATTACGCCACCACATACAAATCACAATTATCATCAATGGATTGATTGATTGCCATTTTGATTGCTCTAGTCATGGATAGATAAGCGTAAACTGTCTCCCGATAAAATACTCTTTCCTATTCCATCTTCCTTGTCTTGTATAGTTGTATTCGAGTTGTTTGTCTTGTCAAATAGGCTAATTTTTGGTCCTTCTTCTAATGCAGCCAACGTGTTTCTAATTATATCCAAGAGGAAGTGAAAACAAATGGAGGAAGGGGTTAATCAAGAAGCCAAATGAACTAAAAGCCTAGGTATGTCTATATCTTTGTCCCACCAAAAACTTGTTCTAAAAAAATTTCTTTCCTTTAATTTATTATGTATTGGGTCTTCTTCATTCATTATTATGAAATTTAATCTTTTATCTACTACCAGAGTACCTTTCCATCAATTGAATTTATAGCTACCTATATCACTAGTTACAATTACACACTCAATGACTTGTTTCTGACACAACCACACCCACAAACTAAAATGATAGATATGAAATTCAAACAGTGAAGGAAAGAATAAATGCTCACTCAAGTTGAAATTTCATCAACTTGCAGCTGGGTTTGCCAGAATTTTGGAATTTTGTTTCTTCAAAATTGGATATGGATACTGCCAAACAGACTTGTTTTTCTCTCCTGCTCATTGTTTTTGTCCTGTTCAATAAACCTCTTGATTCAATTGCAGCTGATACCATCAGGCGGATGAAACTCTAAGCGGTAATCAAACAATTACGTCGAGAGATGGAAACTTTATGATGGGTTTCTTCACACCAGGTGAGTCTCGGAACTACTACATAGGTATCGGGTATAACTATGATAGGGTGTCAGGCACAGCTGATAGTTTGGGTGGCTAATATAGATAAGCCCCTCATAGATCTATTATCTTCAGAGCTGACACTTTTAGCAAATGGTAATATAGTTCTTTATGACCTTTTCAATTCCTCAATTTGGTCTACCAATTCAACTTCAAGTACTTCTAATACTACGACGAGGTTTTAGGTGGTGATGGTAATTTTGTTTTAAGAGATAAGGGTAATCCGTCTAGTGTTATTTAGCGAGTTTCGATTTTCCTACGATACTTGGTTACTGGTGGGAAAATTGGGCTCAATAAGAAAACTAGTGTAAATAAGTTACTTACCTCATGGAGAAATCAAGAAGATCCGAGGTTGTCGGAATATTCAACCAAATTAGAACCCAACCGGAATCAATCGATATCTTATAAGATGGAACAAGTCCATATATGTTCTATTAATAAGATACCTAATATAAGATTAAGTATCCTCGAGAATCACAAATTTATGTCTAACGCAAGTGCATAACCACATAAGCGATCAGGCTACAAATATTGCGGTTAGAAGGATGAAGTTGATAATTTGGAAGATCATTGTACCGTAATAGGCAGAGATACATGTCATCTTGATGGACTGGTATGTTTAAACTGTTAAGCTTCGTTTTTCCATAAACATCCTACGAATCAGTAATATTGTGACTTATTTGCGATTTATGACAATCAATATTTTGCCCAAATTATACTTTGTTTAGCGAGATGTATGTGTTGGGTTCATTTTCAAGGTGTATCATTCTAGGTTGTCATTAGTTTCCAGACCATATTATAATCTGCATTAATTTTTTTAGTCATGTAACTCTTGTTGATTTTGTTACATTGAGTAGTTTGGGTGTACCTCTTTGATGGATATATAGTGTTTGAATAAAGCGAGATGCTCATTCTTAGAGTTTTCTTTTCTCATGCGGAATTCACGATAATGTCTCCATGAATTTATGTCTTTCTGACTTCATCATGGTGGCGCCTTTGTTTATTTGCAGATGAAATTAGACAAGGAACATAAAATCCTGTCAATTCGTGACCGTGGTATAAGAATGACAAAGGAAGATCTTATTAAGGACTTCAAAACAAATACAAAACTGGAACTTAGGTATTTTTGTACATATGGGGCTTCTTATTTACATTTACCTCCCTGTTTTAATTTGATGGTGAATAACTATGGGTTATATTGGTTTCTATACATACAGTTGGCGACTTCAATTTAATTGGGCAGTTTGGAGTTGGGTTTTCCGTGCATCGTGTTCACGATTATGTCGAAGTCATTAGCAAGCATAATGATCACAAACAGTGAGGTGTTTTACATTCTTGCATTTGCTAGATATTTTTCATGATCTTTGTTAAAACTATCTCAAGTCTAATCTTGTAATACTGGTTTCAGGTACATATTAAGGCTGATGAAAAGTTTTTATTATTTCTGAGGATGAATGGAATGAACCACTAGGATGAAGAAACTGGGATGCATCTAAAGTTTGGGAGTTTTGGAGGAAGATAAACTTAAAGTGAGCACTTGAATTTTATGTATAATTTTGTTGGGTATATACTTTCCATCCCCTTAGGTACTCATCGAATTTGATACTTAACATAAAAAAATTTGGTACTTAGAAGAATTTGTATTCTTTCTTAATAGAAATGTTGATGTAAATTGATTGAAGCAATTATTGTTGAATGTGGATGGATTGAAAGGTTTATACAAGGTAGTATTTGGAATTCAGGTTTCCTATAGAAAATATCTTTATAGGTCAATATCACTGGTCAAAATTGGTCGATAATGACCAATTTTGACCAGGTCAATGTTATTTGCGATATTTTTCTTTATTCTGAAAAAATTAGTAAGCGGCTAGGGGATGTTACTTCCACGTTGTTACAAAAAAAAAAGTAACGGTCCGATTTTGTTACCACGTGTCAAATTCGTAACGGACCTCTAATTTTATTTACTAGAGCCACATACAACCAAAATTGTAGCGGCCCCATTTTGAATTACAAAAAAATGTAACACCCACTTTTACAATGGCAAGAGCCGTTACAACCCGTTTTAGTAACGGCTCGGGTCTGTTACGGATCCGAGAATTTGGTGTAGTGGATATTGGTGACTTGTAAGCTAAAATACCGATGTAACACCAGTTTCTAACTTATTTTTCACCTAAGCCTATATAATTGAGTAATCACTGATAACATGAATATTGGGTAACACATTGATAAACCATCTCTTACAGGCTAAAGCTCAGAAAAAATGATTATACTAACTTACAAGTATGAGCTTAAATCTATTCATCTGTTTGCAAAGATTATTTTAATAAAATTGTTCGAAAATGGTACTGAAGCTGCAACATATATCCTATAATGTACATTATCTTTGCCTAAGAGATGTTACAAGGATCTAAATTTCTAATGAGGGGACAACTTTTGATGGTATAAGAAAGAGATGCAGTAACTTTTGATGTTTTGTGTTATAAAAATCCAACATTTATACCACAAAAATGCACATATTACTGAAATAACACAATAGTGTACAACTTTGTACACATCTATAGAAAATCCAACACCTGTACAATTAGTGCTTTCCCTAATTTTTGGTTTGTATACGTAATCAACATTTGGACTACTATGCACACCTAAATAACATAATATGTGTGTACAACTATGTACACATTAGTGCTTTCCCTAATTTCTTAGACTTCAAAATGAATAACATGTGCACAACTATGTACACTTTAATAATCAACACGTGTAAATGAAAAGAAACCACCAACAAGGAGAATTTAATTGGTTGAATCGGAGCAGCCTTAAATTTGCTAAGTGATAAAAGACAATTCTTCGATATACAAAACAAAATGGATGATGGGCATATGGTATGTGTATTTAAGAACAGCAAGCTTTTAGCAATTCTTCAAGTAGTTTTATGCAAACAAAACTAATGATGGGCATTAATTATGTATAACAAACTTTTTGCAAACCTTCATGTAGTTTCTGACATGAGCCAAGTTTTCTGGAACTCCAGCTCGAGGTGGTAAAACTTTGGCCTTAAATTCAAATTAACGGCTGGGACTTTCTCTCCATTGACAAAAAGGATCCTGAAACAAAGAGAATACAATCACAAGTTATCAACAATGTTTACAATCGAACAAAAACTAAGTACATTTAAAAACGAGAACAAGCACATATAAACAGAGAAAACACATACAATATGTGTACAATTATGTACACATTAAGAATCAACATGTGTACAATTATGTACACCTTAGTCACTACTCTATGAATTCTTTGGTGGGAACCCATTTAGATGAGAACATAACAAACACATGTGCCATATCTAAATCGTTCCATCTCGTTCACTGGTAAGAGAAACTTCGCACAATCCTTCCTTGCATCAACAATTATTTTTATTTGCATCACTTTTTCCTCCTTAAAACCACATTCTTGGATGAATGCAATCTTTTGGAGGTAACATTTCAAAGAAAAAAATACGATAAAAACCAATACCAACCAATGTGATGAAAAAATCATGTTAAATGTTGAGCACCCAATGAAAAATTGATTCACAAAAAAAAAAAATATCGAATCTAGGAACCGATATATGCACTCATTAGAAATCAACGGGTGTATAATTATGTGTACATTAATGATCACAGGTGTGAAATTATGTGCATCTTAACCATCAAGATGTGTAGAACTATGTGCACATTAACGATTTACAGGTGTACAAATATGTACACGTCAACTAAGTGTACCACTATGTGCACATTAATGATCAACAGATGTGCAACTATGTGCACGTCAACTAATAGGGTGTACAAATATGCACATTAAAGACAACATGTGTACAATCATGTACACATTTAGAATCAACATGTGTACAACTATGTACACATTACCAATTCAATATCTAAAGAGATGAAAATCAGATTCTACTCAAATGTTTGAGGATCTAGTAACCCATATGTTAAAGAACTTACTAGTATTTGCTTCTCAGTTCATTGTATCCAATGACCTTGTTCCCCAATCTCATCTATCAATTCTCAAATCATTCCCTGTGAATTGTATATAGAAATGAAGTTAATATCTTAAAATGAAATCTCTCATACATACTAGAGCTCAATACGAGGGTGTATAACTATGTGCCGCGTTAAAAATCAACATGTGTGAAATTATGTGCACAATAACGATCAATGGGTGTACAATTATGTACACATTAAAAATCAACACCTATATTTGGACACATTAATCTTAATTTTTATAACTGCATATATAACAGTATCATGTCAGAGCGAAACATAAATAATTAAGAGCAGCTAAATGCTCTTTCTAAATAAAACAAACATGCCAAACAGTGTCAATACTCGACACCCAATAAAATGAATTAAACCAAGTACAGTACATACACACACAATTCTTAACATTTGTGATGGCACGATCACAAAACTGGAATATATGTAAAATAATGGGTATGCAAGTTGTAATCACATTACTATCCATAGACCCCATTAGAGTTGAGTCCTTATAAAATTCATAGTACTAACCATCATAACCATCACACTCAGGATCATTTACTCTTATAAGATTCATGACACTAATTAGTTAGTAGATAGTGGCAGTTGAAACAAGGATCCCAATTGGATCATGACATTATTGGAACAACACAACAAGATTAGCTCCATATTAATATTCTGAGACTAATTGTTTAGTTAGCCTATACAATATCGCCTCACTAGGTCATCTGAAATCACATTCACACATGCTCATCCAAAGATATTTACTGTGTCTTAGACAAGAATAAAATGTTTCTAAATGGACATCATCCAATTCTTAACTCAATTTTCACATATACACAATTTCGACCAAACGGTATTCAAAACATTTCTCTGAGCACTATACATGCACTATTAGTTTTAACCTTAAGTCCATATAAACAATTTTAAGAGATTTCATTGTGCATATTAAATCAATTTAGTAGTTTAAGGGATACCTTACTAAATCAAAACTTGTCTTCTACAGATCCATTCTCAATGATAAGAAAAGAAATTAATTAATTTAAACCAAGGAAAAAAACAGTAAAGAGATTCAAACTAGCAAATTTTTAAATATGAAGTTAATAGCATGATTAAATGTATAAATCAGACATTTCTACATGAAGTAATTAAGAAATCGAGAATGAAACTTCATTGAACTCTTGGTGGATTTGCGAGGAGACTTTAAAATGAGATCCATGAGCTTAATTTGGAGAATAATTGCTCGATATGCACGAGAATGTTGACATTTTCAAACTATAATTTCATCTCTTTTTATAAGTGATTTGAATTTGATTTTTCAATTCGGAAGAAGATTTAATAACAAAATCTTTGAAACGATATCTCCTTGAATTTCCACCAATATTCTGTTATCGCCTCAAAATCACTTTCTGGCTCTCTCTCTTAATCTCTCCTAATGCTAAATCTGAGATCTAAAATAAATAAAAAAACTCGTTCTTATTTCTGAATCTCTCGTAAGGGTAATTTTGGGATTGATTTTTTTGAATCGGTCTGATTTGGACTAACTCGATAAATTTTGGACCAAAGCAGTCAGAGGACGGTTTTGTTTTGGACTAACGTGTACCAGGCTTGAGATGGCAGGACTAGACTGTCTAAAGCCCAGTAATTTTGGGACTAAACGTCAATTTCTACAACTATTTTCCCACCATCTTCATGCTGGAGTTATGTTTAGACTAGGAGGATCTGGGATCCGGTGTGAAGCAACAAGGGTGCCGACCCCTTGAATTCTACACTTCCGCCAAGTAGGTCAGCCTGATTTACCAACCTAAACCATTAAAATCTGACCCACAGCTCCATATTTTATACCCCAAACCCACTTCCCAAACAGCATAGTCGGTACAAGTAAAAACTTTATGGTGGGTTTGGATGTAGAATTTTAAAGGTGGAATTTATGGGTCCAGGGGATTTTCTAGAATTATGTTTCCCTCTGGATGTTTGGTCGCCCGAATCCTTAGAATCACGTTTCCTACGGGATTCAGTTTTCCAGCAAATCTCCATATGGAGTCCGACCTCTCCCCCCTAAGATTTGTTGGGAAACTTATCAAGGGATTTATGGACCCACTTTTTTTTAACTCTAAATCTCATATATATGCAATTTTAAGATTTGAGGGTAATGTCAAACGGTATAAAGACTTTAATATAATAAAACTCTATAAATCCTTGGAATTTATATTGAATTACCAAACACACAAGGAATTTACATGATTCCCAGAATTTATAATCCCATGAGATTATAAATTCCTGGAAACGGTGAATTCTGCAAAAAAACCACCATTAATATCTTAATATATCTTATTACTTTGATCGGATCCACCTCTGCTGCCGCATTATCAATCATAACCCATTGATGTTCCAAGCAGAGTCGATTGAACGAGCTCGATCAACAAGAGCTTTTACTGAGCAAAAAAAAAAACCTGGCATTTTTAGGGGCGACCCCAAAAGAATTAGGGGCGACACTAAAAGACAAAAAAGGTCACCCAAACGTAAATCTAAGCTACCCCTTATCTTCGATTTTTCGAAATGGCCAATATGCCCTTATATAATCGGTAGCCAACACCATAATCGGTAGGTTAAAGGTTAATCGGTACATTATGCACTCGGTGCAAGCAGCCAAAACCTATTTCTCGTTATAAGTATACATTATGTACTCGGTGCATCTTGTGTACTTCGCAGGAAAAATCTCTTGGTCCTATCCTAGTAATCACCATGCAACATTATATAGTACACCCAAAATTATTAGTTCATAATCGCGAGCAATAAACCTGCCGTCATTACCATCACATCCACCATCAAAACATCAACCAAACATAAGTATTAAATAAGAAAAATAAAAAATTCAAAAAAATATACACTATGCACTGGTGCATTTAGATTATTACTATTTTTGCGAATACAAGTAATCGAAATGGTTCCTCAAATTTTCCTCAGTTGGGAGCTTGGAGCGAGGAGCAATAAGTTCGACTTGGAAATCGCCAAAACTCGACCTAATACTTGGAATCTATTTATTAATAATTTATATATTAATCGCTCATAAGTCATGATTTGTACCTAATTAAAATTAAAATTTTAACATTATAATGTAATTAAGTGTGTAATATTGTTATGTTGAACGTATTTATCATGTATTTAGAGGTTTTACTATTTTATAACTCTCATCTAAGGGTTATGAATATTTTATTTTCGATTTAAGTGCATGCAAGGCCAACTCGGAAAAATCGTTAACTTCGTTTTGCTAAAAATCGAATCCAAATCTACTAGTCTTAATTGCTAAAAATTGGAGAGGCCTTGGAATCGGAAATCGCCTCGGTCATAGAGCTTGTAGCGATTACTCGGTGAGTAAACGGCCTTGGAGAGCGATTTTGACTACACTGCCAGAATATACATTATGCACTCAGGTGCATGTTATACTATCTTTTATCTTCACAGCCACTTCATACAAGTTCCTCGGATAACTACAAATTGATATCCGAAAACCCTAAAATTTGTACAAAATAAAAATTAGGGATTGTTATCGAGCCTAACGTAGCTAAGCGAGTGAGCACTTTATATGCTAACTTTTTTCGATAATAAGTCATCAATTGACACAAAAAGATTGGATTTTGGTGTCCCAAATTGATTTCAATCGACAATGAAATGACTAAAGAGCCCCTCCATGTTTCAATTTCTCACTAAAATTGGCGTAAATATGACACAAAATGAAGGGTAATGGAGTAAATTTCACGGGCAAAAAAAGGACACGGAGGTTGGAAATGGTTTAATTGTTTAGGGGCAGTTTAGTAAAACCAGTGGTAAAATGAACCAAAGGTTGCGGGTTCGAATCCCGGCCACCTCTTATTCAATTTAATTCTTATTTTCCTTTATTTCTTCTTCTTCCTCCTCTCGATTTCTCTGTAATTTCTTCACCACCATCTCTGGCTCTCTGCTACGATATTCCTTCACCACCACCTCCGTCGTAACCAGCACCACCACCTAAACATCATACACTACACCCCAGCAAGGAAGCAACACCACCACCACCAATACATTCTCAACATTCAGATTCATCTTATTCAATTGTCACCACCACCGGCCTCTCTCTTCGACCTCCGTCAATTGCTTTGAGACTAGTTTCTTCTTATCCTTCACGACGACTGTAATCTCTCTCAAAATTGGTTATGTCGATCCAAGGTACAAATGTTATTACTTCTGTTAAGCACTTCAATTAGCTTTGATTCATTCTGTGATAATCAAAATTAAGTTGGATCTGTTAATAAGTAGGAATCTGATTCTCAATTGAGTTTGAGGAATCATCAGAGTCAAAGGGTTTGTTACTTTTGTTACTAATTAGTGTGTATCCTTTCGCATGATTGATTGTAGGATGAGAAATTGGAATCTTACATTATTATTGAGTTAGGATTTAGGTTTTTGAGATCAGTGTTAACATTTGATCTTCCGGTTTCGTGATATTGGGAAATTGGGAATTGCGAGGAAGGGGGTCTTGACTTCTCTATATAATCTGATTTTATTGTTGTTGAAGATTTGAGTGAAAAGGTGAAGAATAGATGTATTCAGTGGAGGGTGACAACTCGTCCACTACTCTTGCTTTTATGTAAATAGAGTGCATCTGAAAAATGAGCTGGTAAATGTATGTGTAGCATACATGGGAAGTCTCTTTTCTGCCCCCTTCAGAAACTGTTACAGTAACTGGTGCTTGTTGTGGGTTGTGTTTTGAGCAAATGGAAGTATTAGCCTGAGATTAAAAGGGAAAGAAGGAAATGTAGATGGTGCCGTGGCTTAATTCCAGTTGCAGTCGAGTCCATGGTGGTGCTGTGGCTTAGGGCAATTGAGCAATCCCTTACAAGAATACCTTAGTTTCATTAAGATTGTTAGGAGAAAAAGATACAAAAACAATGGAATCCTGTGAAAGAGCAAGTTCAAGTGAGGAGACAGAAAACGGAGGTGAATTGAAGAAGCGCAGAACAAGAAGAAATCTCTAGGTAAGTGTAATGATAACAACCCTTACTGATATTATAAGTATTTTCTGAATCTTTCATAGCTATGTTTATTGTGCATTTTGTGAGTTACTTTAGTTAATCTTAATGGAGATTGTAATTCTACCTTTAATAAACTTGTATTCCTGTATTAATTTATAAAAAACAAAGTCCGAGTAGTATGGGCTGGAAAATTTGTGGGAAACAGAGGGCTTTCCCATTAGTCCTAGGCTCCTAGTCTTATAGGAAATCTATTTGATTATTAATGTTGAGCCAATATCCTTGTTACTTTATTAGTGTTGTCATTTCGAGATTTAGTGTGTGATTTTGAGTTGCTGAATTTGTTAAGTTGAAGGAAAACAGTGCTTTGGATAGGAAAGCAACAAAAAAGTTGTGCTCGTTAATACTAGCTGCGTGAAGCTTGTTATATCGTATGCAAAGGGAATGATGTTGTTCGAGAGAGAGGAAATGTCCCTGTATTTTCTTGCACTCGAACTATTAAGTCGTCTCACACCCTTTGTTGATCGAGTACGTCATTACCACAACATGTCTATGGAGACTCGCTTGAAATGTGGATCCCAAACCTCATTTATTCCACTTTCTCCATGGTTTGGTCCTTGACATTTTTCTTAGGTGTTAGCATTAGACCCCCATGATATATCCCAGTACGTACTTCATTTTGTTTTTGTGTTTTTTCTTTCTCGGTTGCTTCGTTGGCGTGCTTGCTCATCAAGGGATATTGTTTCATTTTTTCCGTTTTTTCTTGGGGCCATATTTTGTTTGTTGGATATTACATAATAAGAGTTTCTATGGCTGATTTTATTTGGCATCACAGCACCATAATTTGAAACAGATACTGCTTTAATGGAGAGGTAAACCCAAACACTCTACTCAATGTTTGTGATGCTTACTTTGGATTCAGGGAAAAATGGCCTGAACCATGGTGGTGATGTGGCTTAGGGCAATTGAGTTCATAGAGTCCATGCTTACTCTGCAATTCGAGTCCATGGTGGTGTTGTGGCTTAGGGCAATTGAGTTCATAGAGTCTTTATGTGTTTTTATTTGGTGCTGCAGAAAATGGCCTGAACTGAGACAGATGGTGAGCTGAAATTGCAGCCAAAGCTACATAATTTAGCGCTGCTGCAATGGAATTGAAGTTATGGTTGGTGTGTAGTAGGGAAATGCTTGATGGTGATGGAAGGAGGAGGAAGCTGACTTAATGTGCAGGAGTTGTTGTTGTGCTGCAGTTGGAATACGAGACTGAGACAGAGGATGGGTTGTTGTTGCTGTTGCAGTTTGGTTGGGTTTTTGAGATGAAATAGTTAAGGAAATTTTCAGAGAAAGTTGTGTTTGTAGCTGGAAGTGTTGAATTGGTGGCCTTGCGATTGCAGATGTTAGTTTGTGTTCATAGGTTTGAGCTCGTGGAGGAGAAACTTGGAGGTGAAGATTGAGAAGTTACAGGACCAGCACAACACAGCCAGACTGGTAGATAGAAATCTGAATCCGTGCAATCACATAGTGGTGTCATTTCGTCAAGTTCTTCGGTCGGCCCTCCCACCGTGGCAACGGTTGTACTAGTTAAATAATGTTTAATCAAGTTAATCCTGAAATTAAATTTCATTAATGCATAATCAACACTTGTAAAAATTTTAATTTTTTTTTCAAAAGACTCGATCCAGAATCGGTTGATGTTGGTGCTTTTGTTAACCGATTCTGGGTTGAGTTTATGCCGAATGACGATGTAAACCCAGAATCGGAGGTTAATCAATACCCACATAAACCGATTCACAAAATCGATGTTTATATATGTCATGTAATCCGATTATGCCTTACTTTCAGAACAAAATATTCATTACATAGTTTAGGAAATTAGCGCACTACATATATAGGATTCAGTATGGGAATTCTAGAATTTGACACATGAAATGCTCGTCAATGAACGTCCGAGCACGTCGGTACAACGTCGTATATTCTTTGTGGTGAATGAACTTAGTTTCCCCATTACGGATTCTCCATAGCCCGTTGAAACGTTCTAACTGAAATTCAATGAATTCTTAAATGTTAGTATGTGAACTTTTGACATAGGTATAAAAATGATCGCATTACTCACTTTTTCTCTAAGAGGAGCTTGTGGATGATGTTGGTACACCATATTTCTAACTTTAACATACTCTCGCATTGCGCTTTTTATGTAGTTGAATCGAAATGCCAAGTCTCTCCATTTGCGGTTATTGGGATTCCCGGTACGCCCGTAAAAGAACTCTTTAACTCTCTTCCAAAACATTGAATAGATTTCATTCGGACGTTCACGGAACATATTAGCAAACGATTTAACGAGACACAAATCTTCATGCGGTTCCCACTCCATTTTCTAGGCTAAGTGTGTGATGTGGGAGTGCCTCAAAGAAGTTGTCTTTATATAGATAAATACTCAACGGCTATTTTTTTCAAATTCAATTCGGGCAATCGGAGTTTAGGTATGTTCACATAATCCGATTGTTTTCTTGCAAAATAATAAAAATTGTGCCTCTAAATAATCGGAATTTAATATTGCACATGTAATCTGATTCTTAGCAAAAAAACAAAAGCTACAGAACTTTTCTTCATAGTAATCGGATTACATAAAGGTACATGTAAACCGATTCTTGGCAACAAAAGTTACAGAACTTTTGTTCATAGAAATCGGATTATAAATATGTACATGTAAACCGATTCTTAGCAAAAAAAAGTTACAGAACTTTTCTTCATAACAATCGGATTTCATATAGGTACATGTAAACCGATTCTTAAACTGAACCTCTGGGAAACCGATTCTGACTGAAAAAATGCCAGAATCCTACATTTTTTGCACACATTGTAGTTGGTTATTTTATCGCGTCTTGGACAAACACAAACAATTTTCAAAAGAAACCAGATTAAGTCATTCATAAACTAGGAATATAACCAAACATAATTCGACAATAAGTTTAAGACTAGACATAAGTTTTGACTCCATTCATGAACATCCCCACCACGACCACGTCCACTGCCACGACCACGTCCACCGCGTCCTCGTTTACTAGGTTGGGCGCTGCTTGATGTACTTTCAGACATCCTTTTTGGGGGGGGCTCTCTTCCTTTTTTTCTTTGGCTCCTCCTCCTCCTCCACCAGCTCCCCGAATTTTGCACCAGCTTCTACATCTTAGAGACTGTTCAATTCATCAATTAGCTTTTCATTGGCCTTAACATTTTTCCCTTCCCTGATTTGTAGCTTTGCTTTGGTTATCAAGTACCCGACTCTAGCTTATCTCGTTTCCATTTTAAAGAACAAACATTCAACAAAAAACGCTAATAACATTAACAAAACCGTAATTGAGTAACAATACGCACCGGGCATTCGAGAGCCATATCTTTTCCTCTATCTTGGGCCTCTCATCTACTCGTATCACTCGAGTATGCGAAAAATTGAGGTACCACGGCATGTAACCCGGAATTGCATCATCATCGGTTCGAGATGGACCCTGCAGAGGATATCGTGAAACGTTCTGTCTTCCCAATAATCACATGATGGTAAAGGCTTGTGAACAATGTCAATATTATTATCGTATGACGCCGTTTTTTTCTCATTGATTTTGAACATCTTGTGCTCCTTTGGGATTTTTTGTACGTAATCGCATTGTCTTGCGACTCTCGTCAGGTTGTACATTACATATCCTCTTGGGTGAAACAAAGGCCCAAAATAATCCCTTTGCTCTTCGCACCCAACCTTCTCTCATTTTCCTTTAGCCAAATCCTCCTTGTAAGGATCAAAGACAACATCTTTCGTCGTCAAGTTGTCCAACTGGCGTCTCAACTTCAGATAATCATTTTTTGGTTATTAGGCTTACTTTTTTAGGTGTACATGTCTCCATAACACATGTGGTCCCATTCCTTGTTTTCAAAAGCCCTTTGAGCAAATATTGGGAAGTGCAAATATATTCACGCCTGCAGAAAAGCCATATTCCCTCCAATTTGGTTCCTTTAAGCCCTAGTCAGGCTCGATCCACTGACCTCCTATCTGAGAGTCAGGCTCCTGGCCAACTGGGCTAACCCCCGATGGTTCATTATTGGAGATGCTTCAAACACATACTTATTAGGTTTTTCGCGTGTTTGTCTGCTCTGATACAAATTGAAATGCAGGGTACCAGAATACACCAACAACCTTTTCTTAGGCAACCTGTATGGACGAAACTCGAATACAATTTTGATTTCAACTTAATGAATCTCAATCAGGAATTATATGAAGACCTTATATCTCTTTCTCTCAACCTGGTTAGGATGGCCGTAACCGAACCGTGTATAATGAATTGTTCATGAAAAGTTAGCCGAAACTAGCCAATTGAACGATAAGCTTAACCATTTTCATATAACACTTTAATACATTAACCTTGAGTCACAAATGCGATCAATCATGTATAGATAGTGTTTTTAGAGAGTTCATCAAATGTCGATTATCTCATAGAAATAATTCTGATGCATCTGGAAATATTCGACAGGGTAAGTACGTGTACCTGGTACGTTATTGTACCTATTCGTGAATATTTTTGTCATAGTAGGTGTACCGGGTATGTGTACCCTTAAGACAAAAACGATTTCAGGAACTCACAGATCTTTTATGGTTTGCATACTGGGCTACTTGCCTTTCTGTGTGATGTGTCTCTGTGTAATTGACCCGCGTGTGAGATATCAGGTTTGAATGAATGCTTTACTATTTCTTGAAAAGATCTTCTTATTCTAATCATACCAAACCTAGCTTCTATACTAAATATTCTTTCGGTTTCATCCCTTGTCGACGAAGAAACATTTTTAATAGGTGGCTTATAGAGTTCGGGTACACTTTAAGGGATTTTAAACCTAGAAGAGGTCGAGAAAGAATTTCTTCAGTAGATTTATAATTAAATCAGTAATGGAAGATAAACCTAAATCCCCGTATCTGGTGGTACATTATTGGAGATAGTACTTTCGTCCATATAGTCAGATTGCTTCAAACACATACTTATTAGGTTTTTCGCGTGTTTGTCTGCTCTGATACAAATTGAAACGCGGGGTACCAGAATACACCACCAACCTTTTCTTAGGCAACCTGTATGGACGAAACTCGAATACAATTTCGAGTTCAACTTAATGAATCTCATTCAGGAATTATATGAAGACCTTATATCTCTTTCTCTCAACCTGGTTAGGATGGCCGTAACCGAACCATGTATAATGAATTGTTCATGAAAAGTTAGCCGAAACTAACCAATTGAACGATAAGCTTAACCATTTTCATATAACACTTTAAGACATTAAACTTGAGTCACAAATGTGACCAATCATGTCTAGATAGTGTTTTTAGAGAGTTCATCAAATGTCGATTATCTCATAGAAATAATTCTGATGCATCTGGAAATATTCGACAGGGTAAGTACGTGTACCTGGTATGTGTATTGTACCTGTTCGTGAATATTTTTGTCATAGTACGTGTACCGGGTATTGTACCCTTAAGACAAAAACGATTTCAGGAACTCACAGATCTTTTATGGTTTGCATACTGGGTATGCGTACATTATCGGTTTTGAAACCAACAAATCTTTTTTTAGTTTGCATACTAGGTATGTGTACGTTCCTGGTTCACGAGTCCATAGACTTTTTATGGTATGGATACCGGTACTATAGCTATGCTTGGTATGTGTACTGGGTACATGTACTCGCGGCTCGGACTAACAACTCTCATAGTATGTGAACTGGTATGCATACTGTCCTGTATCCAGATTAACAATAGTTCTATATCTCTCTAATAATCAAAATGAAACATTCCCGGATAATATCAATGACACATATCACTGTTCCAGGCTATTTTCAAATGATTAATATTGAATCATAATTAGGTTATAAACAATAAATTGATTTTAACCAAATTCATCAAGTATGAAAAAATGTTCCTAAGCTTAGCATATTTCGAGAACGATATTCAAGATAAACTTGACTCGAAATTTCTGTTATGCATGTACTGTCTAATTTAGTCATGTGACAATGTCTCACTTGAGAAATAAGTGGTTCAGTCTTCACTTGCCTTTTGTTGAAGAAGTTCTACAGAGAACCTGTTGATCTTCGCCTTCAAATGGTAGAACGCAGTTGTATCCGATACTCAACTACACACTTCTATCCTAATACGAGACTTGACTAAATGTAGACTAGAAATCAAGATATAGTTTTGAAAACTAAATTTGACAACAAGCTTGATATAGAAACACTTGTGAGTTCGACCGAGCAATGCTCTCTATCAAGTATCGGTTCACTTAGAATATTAATATCTTTAATTAAATTAAGTTATTTTATACTAGTATATGTAATAGAACAACCATGATGCGTGATTGCATGTACCTATTAACTAAGGATTGTTAATTCTTGCATGAGCATAAAGCTATAGAAATCCATGTATTGTTAAAGAGGAGATAAATTCAAATTTGGAATAAATATAATTTAAACTTATATGTTTAATTAAAGAAATGTGTTCTTGAATAATTGTTACTCTTAGGTGGATTCTTGGAAATGACGAGTGGATTTGTTTTGAGTTAGCATTTGTGAATATCTGTTTATCCAGTGTCAAAATTAATATAGAGGTGGTAAAGAGATGAGCTGTCTTCTCAGATATCTCTCCTTACGATTTTGGGCAACTATTTATCCTAAGAGACATCATGGTTAGCAGATGAAATAAAAACAAATTCACTCGATCGCCACTCCTAAGAATCCACTTAAGAGATAAGAGATATTAAGAATTAACCTTTTGTTAGAGCACTGCTCGGTTAAACCCACCAAGCGTTGGTATGTCAAGTTTGGTTGTCATATTTAGTTCCAAAACTCGAGTCGCTTAATAAGTGAACTAGAGTCAACTTCGTTAGGTTAGGATAGAAACGATATAAATATTGTGCTCCAGTTACTCACGAAGATTTGAAGATGGATTAAAGACAACGAAGACACTATCCTTCAGCTTGAGGTTAGTAACTAATGACTTGACTTGTTCCATTTATATATATATCTTGCTTCTTTCAAGTCTTTTAGATTGAAAACATAACATGCGAAGCTATATTCATGACACTCTAGTGATTTGACTTGGTCATAGCATTATGATCAAAATATCAAGGAATTATATTGAATTACGAAGTATAACGCATATCTTTTGAACTTCATAAATACGACGTCAACATAATCTATGTATTTAGTTAATTGATTATGTGTGGGATATAGGTGTAATTTCATCCTAGGAAACTATGTATTATTACATTGGTTTAAGAAAGTGGATGTATGGACTTGTTTCATAATCAAAAGTGAAATCATAAGTGTGTTGGTCCGGCTCTTCATTGAATAATATTTGGATGACCAATGCAAGATGACAAGTTAGAACCGATCTTAACTTATTTTGAGTATCAAGGTATAACCGGTCATAGCCGATATTGTGTGACAAGGTGTAACCGATCCTAACTAGCTTTGGGAAGCAAGGTGTAACCGATTCACAAGCTACTTTGGGAAGCAAGGTGTAACCGGTCACAACCTACACTAGGAAGCATGGTATAATCAGTCACAACCTATATTGTGAGTCATGGTATAACCGGTCCCAAGAGAAAGTGTCAGCATAAGAGATATTTCCAATGGTTTTCTTGTATAACTGTGACGACCCGGAAAATTTTTCCCTTCCAATCGGCCGTGGAGTTCGGTCAACTGACAAGTTCCAAATTCTCCGAGCTGTCATTTGAGATGCACGGATTGAAAACCAGTTTGTAAACAAGAGTAAAAGTCATGCTATTAACATAAACCAGTTAGCCAAAAAGTTTGGAATACAAGATATGAGACATGAAACCATTTAAACATGACCCACACTTACTAATAATAATACTCTTTTTACAAACAACAACTTCGATAAGAAACGATAGTATCAGTTTTCACAAACTAAAGCAATATGAAATACAATATCCTTTTTCATAAGCCAACCCAGATACACATGAATATACATGAACACAAAGTGATGTACTCACTTTGACCCCAAAGCTCAATGCACCAGGCTTAAGCAAGCTTACTACCTCAAGCCGACCTCAAACTCTGTGGAAAACAAAACAATACAAAAGGGTGAGACACAACCCAGTAGAGAGTTAACGATACGATAACACAAGTATAAACAATGCCCAAATACGATAACGATAAGATATCAAATCAAATAAAGCATAAACAATGCGTTAAGTTGTCGAGCACATCCAAATCGAAGTATCAAAGGCCTTGTAAGCCGATACACAATCGAAATCATCTTAAACCAGTGAGTTCGCAATAACCATCGCTCGAGGTTTATCAGAAAACCACCCTATCGTCCCGGACGATCTTCCGCAGGTCACCATTAATATGGATTGCCCCTTATGGGCCCGACAAACTCATCAGTAGGGTTCGTAACCAAAAGGATGCTCAACACAGTCTACAAATAGTTCGCAAACATCGTTAAATACGAGTATCGAATAAATCATCAATAAGTATTCATTCATAAAAAATGAAATCAACTTACCTTATATTTTCCACATAAAACAAGATCATAAATGCATTTAAGTATCAAATCTTAGAACTGGGCACAAACTCAGAATCAATAAGTGCATTGAAATCAAAGATTTTGCACGAAAGCTTCGTTTTCAAACCACTATTGTTCAAAACTTACCATGGGCCTCATTTCAAATCAAACTCAACAAACTATAACATTTTAGAAACTAAAAATTGCCTATTTTTATACAAAAATCATTAGCAAAAAGAAGGAATTCAATGATTCAAAGAACAAAGGAAACTTAACGTAAAATAAGAGCATAATTTTCGAAACTTTAGTTTCGACAGACTCGTGCTCAAAAATTTGTGTAGGATTCATTACACAACTAAAATGAGTGATTCTTATCTCATTTTAAAGAAAAAAGAATAAGGTAATATATAAAAATTATTAGTAAAAACAAAAAGTTAAAGAACAAGTCTAAACCACGCTGGAAAAGTATGACAGTAAACTGTCTACAGAAAACCAACAGTTTTGGTAGTCGACATTCAAAAATTCACGCAAAATTCATTACCAAACGGAATTCAGAAAATTTGGTTTCGTTCGAAAGACTAGAAAGCCCAACTTTACATAAAAATTATAGTCAAAGATAATCAGGTACATTGTTGTATTCAAAGATCTCAACAAAATAGAGACGGAATTCAAGCTCTACGAAATTACAGTTTTGACAGTTTTCAATCCAAAATTCGTGTAAAATTCATCACACAACGGAATTCAGTAAATTTGATCTCTTTACAAAAGCTGAGAAACCCCAATTTAACATAAAAATGATAAACAAAGGTAATGAGGTCCATATATATGTTTAAACATCTCAACAAAACAGAACAGATGTGCAGTTCTTCAGAAATTTCAGTTTTGATAGTCTGCAATCAAAAATTCGTGTAAAATTCATTACACAACAGAATTTAGAAACATTAATCTTGTTGGAAATTAAAAAGACTCTACTTTGACATAAAAATCATAACCATAATAAATAAGGTATATAGTTGATTCGAAAAGTCTCAAGTAAACAGGCAGTAACCAAGCTCTTCAGAAATTACAGTTTTGGAAGTCTATAATCAAAAATTCACCCAGATTTAATTACTTATCGGAATTTGTTGATTCTTGGCTAGTTTTAAATATGAAAAGGCTCTCTTTTACACAAAAAATATAACTCAAAATAAGAGTCACAAGAACTGGGTGATAATTCATCCCAAAAACAGGACAAAAAACTATTTCAGAAATCCTTGAATTGCTTTTAAATTGAGTTTCAAGAGAAAGTAAAGATCAATTCCAATAAAGTGAGAGTACCCATGGCTAATTTTTAGAAGTAACAAAGTTTCAACATCAAATTAGAAGTAAACCCTAAATTTTTCCATAACCCTAGAATCAAAATCAAAAGGAACAAGCATGAATTCGTTTTAAACATCACAAATCCATCAAATAGAGTTTCATAAGAGTATGAATAAGCTTCAATTTCATTGAACAAGAAATCAGAGAATTGAAATCATAAAAATCAATTCATAAACAGTTTCAAAGAAGAATTCCCCTACCTTTTGTGTACCAAGAGCTTCCAAAGCAACCAAATCGAATTAAGGATCAAAAGATTTTAAATCAAGCTTCAAACTCTAAGTTTTGTGATGAAATTTTCTTTTGTTTTTGCTGTAGGAGAAAGAGAAATAAGTAAAAGAGAAAGACCTGAATTTAATCAAATTTAGGTGTAAATATTATCATGGAAGCTCAAATGACCAAAATGCCCCTGTTTTGATGAAAAATCGACACATCAACTTGTGAGTGTCACTTTGTCGCAAATTCTAGTATAAAAAACTCTATTAGCATCCGTAAACATGCTATGGGCAGGCTCACACAAAGAGAAATATAATTTCTCAGGCAAAATCCAAGTGTTTCTCAACCGAAACTCAACGATTACTAGATTTCACGCACCACATTGCGCTACTTTCGAGTCTTCCAATTCAAATGAATTGGGATCGCACCCTAATATTTTAAGAAAAAGAATGCGGGTATTACAATAACCGTTAGTTTACATATCCTTCAATGACACTTTTGTTCATTAATCGTCAATTTACATATCCTTCACTGACACTTTTGTTCATTAACTGTCACGTTAAGACAGCTACAGTGACTGTGCTATACAAAACTATCATATAGCATAACTAAGGATGCACATGGTCCGGTACGGCCCGGTTCTCTTATGGAACTGGTCCCTATACTTGGTGTTGACCAGTACCTCATTTTGAGGACCGGTACCTATACTTGTACCTGGAGTTGTACCTGTACCTCCGGTACCGGTCCGGTACAAGCCAGTACCGGGTTTTTACCTGAACTTTTCTAGTATTCCAAACTTCAATTCCTTCTTCTCAATCCATTCCAAATTTCCAGCTCAATCTCAAACAAAACGTAAATCAAACATTCAATTCTTAAGTTCTTTTTTACCTGCAAACTTTGATACTAAAGATAACTGCTACACATTAAAACAGTAAAAACTAAAAACAACATTTCCATAAACAAAGAATTCAAAGTTCAAAGTTCACTGCACTGTCCATGACCACAACACTCTGAGGCGTATACTAGTTTGGAAGAGACCCAGAGGCGTTTGAAATAATGGATGTGTTTCGACTGCATGAGTATTCAGGCTTGGAGTAGGGCGTGCAAACACGGAGACAATGATATTAGGCCTGCGACAGCTGATGGTGATGTAGTTGAAACGATTTTGGGGGTACCTCGGCCTAATTTAATTCCAGTTCAGCTAGACATCGATGTTGAGCTTAGTGCTGTGACTGTTGACGCTGTTTTTCGAGCTCCAATTCACACTGTGAAGAGCATTCCAAGAGGATGTCGGCTGGCATTTTCTCATGCCCTGAAGGCATCACTTTTGAAAGTTGTCGCAGAACCTAATTTGGCTAGGAATTGGGTTCGATTGTTGCTGCTGCCTCGGTGTACGCTGCAATTTTTCAATCCTAAGGGGAGGGTAGAATGCAAGTCTGGGAATCGTAAGGCGCTGCAACAGAAATAGATTCTTCGCGCATTGGCAATATGGAGTGAAACCGGTGGAGTACAGCAGCTTGTCAGGGAGGTTTTACAAATAAAGCGAATTGTGGGGTTTAAGGGCGATGACGAAACGGAGGCATACAACAGGTTAAGCTCCAATATCTCTACCTGTTTGCGCAAAGTTGCGGATGGGAATTTCACAGCCGCAGTCAAGGCCATCAGCTCTTTGGGGGTAGCGCAAAATAACGATGAGACGAGGAAGGCGCTTGAAGATAAACATCCGCACATGCCTCCTCCACGGAAACCAACATGCCCGTTGTATGAGACACCTTTACTAGCTGAAGGAGGGATAATTTTAAGTTGTATTAAGTCGTTCCCTAAGGGGACTTCATGCGGAAAGGATGGTCTTCGGGCACAACATTTATTGGATGCTTTTTGTGGAGATGGTTCCACGGTTGCTGCTGATTTGGTTACGACGATAACAAGGGTAGTCAATTTGTGGTTAGGTGGTAGATGCCCACTTAACCTTGCGGAGTTCATTGCTTCAGCGCCCTTGACACTGTAGTTGCAGGAAATCCCACAACACACCCCTTGTGATATTATGATAATATTTTCTAGATCTAAACTTATTTGATAATCAAAATAAAGATAAAAGTGCTAAAATTATAAATGGAGACACAAGATTTTTTACATGGTTCGATCAATGTGATCTACATCTATGGTTCTTCACTAGTGATTTTTGTAATTACATGAGTTTACATTTAGAATATCCATTAATGAGTATTTGGAGCTTTTTAGATCTAGTTTTGAGGAAGAAGATGATAAAGAAAATAAACTCTCTCTCTCTAAATTGTCTAACCTCTCTAAAGTGTATCCTCCTTTTCTCTCTCTCCTGCCTTTCTATTTATATAGGATATTACATAGTGGATGACAGCTCATGTACAACTAATATTTCCCTTAATTTCGGATTTACCTTGCGACATTTCGCAGGTCTACAAATGTTAGTCTTCGCAAGTCTTTTTGACTCTTCGCAGAATCGTCACACCTTTCTCATATTTAAGCTAATGTCATTTGTTGCGTCGTTTCTAATATTTCTTCTGCGACATTATTATGTTGCGTAGTTAATAATTCGCAAGTGAAGGTTACTGCGATATTCTGCTCCTACATCTTGCCTCTTTTTCCTTGAATATTGCTTGAAGAGCGATCTTTAAGGAAAAATCCGTTGTTGTAGTAGTCTTTGATCTTTGTTGATGAAGGAACGAGCGAAAGAATACTTTTCTTGAAAAGTACGTACTTGCCTCTATTCTTTTGCGAAGTTCCGAAGCTTTGCGAAATAAATAAGAAGTATCAACCCTTGAAGTATGCGAAGTATGAAGTATCCTTGAAGAAGTATATGAAGTACTTAATCCTCGAAATATATAAGAAGTATGAAGTATCTTTTGAGAAGTATATGAAGTATCCATCCTTGAATGTGAGTAATAAGTACTGCCTCTATTCATGTCCATTTTGCGAAATTATTACTTCATTTTTGGTGAGAATTCTTGTCCATTTTGGAAGTGATTCTTGCCGAGAAGATAAAGAACATAGAATGTTTTCTTGGTAATCCATAGTTGCCTCTGTTCTTTATCTATGAAGGTAGAATCCTTGAGAAAATGTTGAATGAGCGAATTTTTTCTTTATTCTTATTTTGCCTCTGTCTCATGCTTTGTGCTCATGCGATAGTATAATCTCTTCAATTTGCTTATAATTTTGCGAAATAATTGTGCGAAATAACCAAATTTTGCAAAATAATCATATTCTGAGAAATTCCGACTTATTCTTCGAAATTATGAATACTTCTGCGATATTCTGAATAATACCCTGATAGATTTTGAATAATACTCCTGAGAGATTCTAAATAATATTGTTGAGAGATTCTGAATAACACTCCTGAGAGATTCTAAATAGTTCTGCTGGGAGATTCTGAATAACACTCTTGAGAGATTCTGAATAATACTTCTGAGAGATTCTAAATAGTACTGCTGAGAGATTATGAATAACACTCTTGAGAGATTCTAAATAATACTGCTGAGAGATTCTGAATAATACTTCTGAGAGATTCTAAATAATACTGCTGAGAGATTCTGAATAATACTTCTGAGAGATTCTAAATAGTATTGCTGAGAGATTCTGAATAACACTTCTTTGTTATTTTCACTGTCTCAAACTCATTTCCATGTATATATTCGTAAACTTATTTGTTTGCATATAATCAATTTCGCAAGCTTATTTGCTTACTCACTTTCTTGTGTGGTCTTATTTTGCCTTCCTAGTTAAAGGTCTTATTTTGCCACCCCTCGTCATTGCGACAAAATCGCAGGACGTCTTTACACTTATTTTTCCATGTAAAGACCCATTGATCTTGCCTTATCATTTCCTTAGTATTTTTGCCTCTGCAGGATGTTTTCGTTGCGACAATATGATAGGCCTAGAAATTCTTGCGAATTTAAATCCCCATGACATTGCCGTCTTGCGACGAAATCGCAGGACGTCTTTACATTTTCATGTAAAGACCCATTGATCTCGTCTTATCCTCACGTTAGTATTATTGCCTCTTCAGGATCATCGCACAAATATGACAAGCCTAAATTTTCTTGCGAAAATAAAGCCTCATGACATTTGCGTCTTAAGACACTTATCGACTCCCTAATGGAGGGTGCCGCCTTATCATCTCCCTGGTTGCCCCTTCAAGGAGGCGTACATCGGCCATACAAGACTAGCTATAAGCCGAATTGATGTGTATACTGGTTGCCCCTTCAACAACCAGTTGTTTTCGCAGCCTCTTATCCCTTATACCTATAGGGCTTATGGTTACGAGACTGCACCCTAAGTGGAGTTTTCTTTGGGCCGAGTGCAGCATGTGCCAAGAATGCCCGAGACACTTCAAATGCCCCAGGCACTCTTGGCTCAACCGTGTACCTCAGCGCCTTGGTCATACACCGACTCCTTGGAAGAGACCCTCGGTCGTCCAACCAGGTATAACCTTATATATATAGTTGGAAATCCAAGGTATCTCTCCTGGATGGGCTTTATTGACCCCAAATCTCCATGACTCGAGTTCCGGGGCGGTGTAACCTTTTCCCTGAGCCATGTCAAGAGATACCCCCTTATATGACGCACTTTAGGTCTTACATTTGCCTCTTGCGAAATTTTATTCGCGAACTAGGGTGTACGCCTGTTGATGGTGGTTTTTAAACAAAGGGTAAAATCGTAAAACCCCAAATAACCTAATGTCACAAGTGACACATTTATTAGGACTTTTAATGCATGTAGTCGGTAATTAATAGGGGGTATTTTTTCAAATTAGGGTTACAACGAACAAAACCCGAATTCCCCTCCGTGCCAGTGGCATATCATGCCAGCCACACCTAGCCCAAGCTAGCCGCACCTCTATGCCAATGGCAAAGCATGCCAGCCATACCAAACGCGCCGAAGCATGCCAACCATGCTAGCCGCACCTCCGTGCCAATGGCAAATCATGCCAGCCACACCTAGCCCAAGCTAGCCGCACCTCTATGCCAATGGCAAAGCATGCCAGCCATACCAAACGCGCCGAAGCATGCCAACCATGCTAGCCGCACCTCCGTGCCAATGGCAAATCATGCCAGCCACACCTAGCCCAAGATAGCCGCACCTCTATGCCAATGGCAAAGCATGCCAGCCATACCAAACGCGCCGAAGCATGCCAACCATGCTAGCCGCACCTCCGTGCCAATGGCAAATCATGCCAGCCACACCTAGCCCAAGCTAGCCGCACCTCTATACCAATGGCAAATCGTGCCAGCCATACCAAACGCGCCGAAGCATGCCAACCATGCTAACCGCACCTCTATGCCAATGGCAAAGCATGCCGACCATACCAAACGCAGCCAGCATGCCAACCATGCTATCCGCACCTCTATGCCAATGGCAAATCATGCCAGCCATACCAAACGCGCCAAAGCATGCCAACCATGCTAGCCGCACCTCCGTGCCAATGGCAAATCATGCCAGCCACACTTAGCCCGAGCTAGCCGCGCCATGCCAAACACACTCTGCCTTGGCCCTAGCTACGCTGTTCACGCCACGCCAAGCCCAAACACCCTTACAGCCGCGCCATGCCAAAGTAGCGCCCGCACCTAGGCTTGCAAACCATGCAACCCAGGCCAAATTGGCCACGCATGCCATTGGCACATGCCAACACGCACCGCTGGTAGCTTTTTCTACCAAGGCGCGACCCGAATTGGCCACGTATGCCATTGGCACATTCCAACACGCTCGCTGGTAGCTTTTCTACTGTGGCGCGGCCCAAACCGGCCACGCATGCCATTGGCACATGCCAACACGCTCGCTGGTAGCTTTTCTACTGTACGCGGCCCAAACCGGCCACGCATGCCATTGGCACATGCCAACACGCACCGCCGGTAGCTTTTTCTACTGTGGCGCGCCCAAACTGGCCACGCATGCCATTGGCACATGCCAACACGCTCGCCGGTAGCTTTTTCTACCGGTAGCGGCCCAAACCGGCCACGCATGCCATTGGCACATGCCAACCCGCACCGTGGTAGCTTTTTCTACCAAGGCGCGACCCAAATTGGCCACGCATGCCATTGGCACATGCCAACACGCTCGCTGGTAGCTTTTTCTACCAAGGCGCGACCCAAATGTCCGAGCATGCCATTGGCACATGCCAACACGCATCGTTGGTAGCTTTTCTTACTAGTGCCACGACCCTAATGGCCGAACACGCCATTGGCACTTGCCACACACGTCACTAGCAGTGCATTGCCACTTACACTCAACGTACAACCTACCACCAAGGCATTCCGCACATGCCATTTGCACATGCCACACACGCCACTAGCGAGCTCGGCATTGCCACTCGCACTCAAGATGCAACCCGCAACAAAGGCATCCCGCACATGCCACACGCGCCACTAGCAGCGCCACTTGCACTCAAGGTGCAACCAACACTCGAGATATCAACACAAACTGGGGGATGCTTTCCGGGTTTTGGTTTGGCGGTCACAGCTTGCAGCGTACACTACGCTCACATTAAGAAAGCGTGAAAAGGAATAAAGCGGTCAAATAAATGAGGAAATAATGGTGAAAACGTTTTCACCCATAAACACCATGCGGTTACCACCTCCTCCCATTATTTCACCCTTTACTCTCTTCCTTCATGAGGCCAGGGTACGTTTCAATCTCGACTTGTATAAATAGGTCTTACATATTTCCACCGGACAACAAGTCTCGGTCGGAGAAAAATACAATACTCTCGTAAAAGGCAACTTTGCAAGCTATCCAAAAAGCTTTCATCTCTTGCAAGCTTCCTAAGCTTTCACTTTCGATACAAGTCGAGACACTACTCTCCCTGAATTATTCTCGGCCTCACACCTTTCTTTGCTTCCCTCCCCAAATCAACCCTTCTCCTCCACTTTGTGACCGAAGCAAGTCCGGAACGGCCATTTCTTGGTTTAGGCCTGACTTGTGACGCATTGATCTCTCGAATCTATAAAGTGCTCACGTGCAAGCACATTTGTTTAGGGTTTAAACCAGCTTTCTCACTCACCTACCGAATTTACCGAAATCGGCGAAACGATTTTCACCTATAAACAATTGGCGACCACGGCGGGAGGATTGATCTATCGGTTATAATACCAACTCCGACTCCGATTTCGTTTCCCGAACGTCAAATCCCAACATGGTGGAACTCAGGTCCGGAGCGGCTGCCGAGAACACCAGCACAGAACGCATCCCTGATGTTAGCGTCTCTCCCAATAACGTTGTTGCATCACCGGCTGACTACAGCAACATCGAATGCACTCCCTCAAGTGTAACACCGCCAATCACCAGGGCCAGAGCCGCTGCCTCCTCTAGTGTCTCTGCACAACCCTCTAATCATGGCAACGAAAATATCTCTTCGGGTGTCACGACACCAGTCACCAGGGCTAGAGCCGCCGCTACGACCCCAAATTCTTCGTCTAGCATGGCGCCTCCGACCACAACTAAGGTTCCAACTATCCCGCCGACGGGATGAGAGACCGGAGGGACCAGAGGAAGTCGTCCTTACGTCACCATCGCCGATTTGATGGAACAACAATAGATGCTCGCCAGAGCCCGGACGTGATATGGTTTCAACGCAGAAGGAAGTACTCATCTTTCTTAAGACCCCGATGTAACGGCTACCACGTGAGTCGCGGTCCTCCATAGCCATTTAGGAACGTCTCCAACAACCCCAACGCCAAGCACTCTCGGCGGAGCACGCCTCCACGGATGAGGAAACTCGCACTAGAATCCAGCTGGAAAGAAATCGCCGCCCAACTTCGTCACGAGGGAAGATTTGGAACAACTCCTCCGCAACCGAATCAAGAATGATGAGTTGGACGTGCATCATCACCAACCCCCTTACCCATCCGAAATGCAGAGAATCCCTCTCCCAAGGGGGTACTCTTCTCCTCAATTTACCCTGTACGATGGTACCGGGAATGCACGTGAGCATGTCTCTCGTTTCCTGGAATCCCTAGGTGAACATGAATATAATCACGTTCTCCGTTTAAGGGAATTCTCAAAATCACTTAATGGAAGGGCGTATACATGGTATAACAAAGATCCCACCGAACAAAGCATTCCCAACCGGAGTAGCATGGTCACCGCGTTTTACAAGAAATACTTCTTCGTGTCTCGAACAAGTTACTTTCTCAGACTTCGAAGAATGTACCAGTGGGATAACGAACATCCGAATGATTTCGTCAAAAGGTTCGTGATTCAAGCACTCGACCGTCACGACCCAAACGTGATCGAACAACAACTGGTGAACGCATGCATCAATGGTATGGTTCCAATTTACCGCGCCTTGTTAGAAAACTTGCGCTTCCAAACGTTCTCCGAACTCCATGAAGCCGCCAGACGATCCGCAACAACAGCACTAGCATTACTGGAAAGAGCTAGGCCAAATCGAGCCTAAGACACGCGTGAAACTCGCGGGAGTAGACGCCTCATCAGCAAACAATTTAATGCCGCCTCATCCTCCGTGAACATAGTAAACGAAAGGGGAAAAAGAAAAGCCCCAACTACGAGCCACCGACCTAAAACGTGAAGCGCCGGCGCAACGGAACCCCCGCCACGAAAGACCGTCACTAAAACTCCCATGCAGACATCATGAGACCGAAGGAAATACCTTTGATTTCCCGTTTCCCATCGAGGAGGTGATTGACCTCCTAGAAGCTCGGGTTCAAGATGATATTATCGGACTCGCCACCTCCCGCACGTCTACCAACCGAGGCCGAGATGGCGAACCCTAAGTACTGCCATTACCACAGGTTCGTTCACCACCCGACCAGCGATTGCAACATGATTAAAGCATATTTTCAAAGAAAGGATAGAAGCGGAGGACTCCAACCAGGAGATGAAAGAGTGCATCGAGACCCACTCCCAATAAGAAACTCATGGTCCGCTGGGACTCCGTGCACGAGATCTGCACAATCCATGATGCAACATGTATGCGAAATTCTCTATCTTTCCAAGGTGCAGCACTAAGATATTTTCGCAGCTCTCAATCGTGTTGTATCCGGCAAACGACTTTTTCTCTCCTCGGAATCCACGCCGGGGCCCAAGCTTTCCAAACAAAGCGGAGCAAAGAAGGAGAACTGGGACCGCCGACCATGTCCTGCTTAAGAGGTAACGAATTTGACGACACGCTCATCGACACGGCCTCCGACCACAACATCATTACTTTCAAGACACTAAAGGCAACAGGATTTACAAAACAAGACGCTACCTATTCCCCGTCTGTGATTAAGAGCTTGAGAGGAGAAACTTTGAACGCGCATGGCTACATCAACCTAGAGATCAAGATGGGAGACGCTATAACGCATAGCAAGTTCCACATTGTCAAAGAACTAGATCATGACATGATATTGGGACGCTTATGGGTGCTCGACAACAAAGCGAAATTGGGTGTACACCCTCTGCCGACGTCCACGCCCGAAGGAATTCCAAACAAATCATCTCACGGGTTATCGCATCAACGAGCTATTGAAGGAACCCAGGCCTCCGGAGAGGACCCGTTGGCGCTAGCTCATGATTTTCAAATGCAAGTAAGTCTGACCAAGCAACCTTTTCTGTAACCAGTCTTTCCTTCCCCCATTCCGTCATGGGGACTCGTGCGCGACATCGGCACAAACGCCTGTCAAGAAATGTGAATGGGGAGTCGGACCATTTGAACACTTTGCAAGAAGCTTGGAAACTTCTATTGAAGCCAACGAAGTCAAGACTCAAACGGCTGCACGACGTTCGAACCCGTTTTCAATTGGAGATGTAGTGGTTAAGGAAAGCTCGTTTCAAGTTGGGAAGATGACAAGAAATGGATTTGCCCAATGAAGGAGAAGACGAGCCGTATCTGGTTGCGGATACCCTTTTGGGAGGATATTGCAAGCTCATCAATGCAGACACACCTGAAGGAGTGATAATTCACTCGCGATGGCTCAAGGAATCCAATCCCTAAAATGCTGTACTTCCCAATCACTCCCCCTTCTTAGTATTTCCTTTAACAATTCCTCTTAATAGTTGTAATTCCCCAAGATGAATACACCGTTTGTATTTTTCCCTAGGGATTCCCTTTTTGTCAAAAAAAAAAAAAAAAAAAAAACATAAATACATCTTTTTCCAAGCGAACCCTCCAGATATCAGAGAAATACATCAGGCAAACCCAGAAAACCATTGTAGAGCCATCATACCACAACCTCTTTCAAAAAATATATATGAAGCAAAATGTTGACTCGATGAAGAAGAAGGAAAAACGAGTTTACAAAAAAAAAGGGGGACACTGGGGGAACTAAAGCAGACTAACAAGAATAACAAAAGGGAAGAACTAGCCCTCGAAGGATCGGAGTACAAGTCCCCTCGGGTAAGACTATCTTCAAGCACTTCCCCAGCAATCCTCGGGCAACAAAGGTTCCATTCAACGGTGTTAGCAGCAAGCAACCTCAACATCCCATCCCTAAACGGCCACGACGGCAGCAAGATGTCCTCACCAACGACCGGTCCAGCATACGCCACCATGACCCCTCCGGTATCACCAACGACACCTTTGGCATCAACTTCAGAAGAGTCAAGAATCATGGCGCTCTCCTCCAAGACCACCACACGTTCACTTTTCCGTCGTTTCAACCTAGAAACGGTCCGATCCGCCCCATACCCTGGATCGAGGAAAGGCTTTTCCACACTGAAACCTCTCAACATTCCAAGACTTTTCCTTGTTCTCTCGCCCCTCCTCCATGCTCACTGAGCTAAAGAAAGTCCGAACACGCACCTGTTCTTTATGGGGATAGATGGAAGGGAGGTCCTTAATGATTCCACTAGCTTCGTGGAATGGAGATTCAATCCCAACCAATGCCTCCTCAAGAGAAGAAGATCGATCTCTGCCAAGTCCGAAGCCCTTCTCCGAAGAGTTAAAGGCGCAGCCATCCCTGGAGGGTCCCATCATACGCTGCAAAAAGATGGGGAAAATGATCCAGTTCCATCATATCTATACACATATAAAAAGAGGATAACACGAACGGAGAAGAAGAAGAAAACATACCGGTATGATCTTCTTAGCCCGAATAACCCTAGTCTGGGTGCTTTTGCAAGAGTCGACTCGCGCCTTCGCCTGGAGAATCTGGGCCGGTTAGAAGGTGATTCGTCTCGTGCGACATGACGAAAAGGGGAAAATTCAACAAGAAGAACCCTTTCTCAAAAGAGGGAGATGATGCAATTACGTTGGGTATGAATACGGAAACTTAAAGAAGGAAAGGAAGTAACGATGGGCGTAACGCCTGCATTTTTGGCATGGGTGATGCCTCGATTGAAGCCAGCGTGAAGGAAGGCAAAATAAGCTTACAATAGGGAGTGCAACTTTGTGCACCCATTCCGTACACTACTATTGGATGAGCTTTAACGTACGTTATCTATCGTTTGAAAGATTTTTTGTTCCTTGAAAATTAATTATTCAAAGATACCATATATTTCTCTTTCTAATTAATCTCTTATTCCAGTATTTTATGGTGATTCCTTGAATTGAAGATTCAGGAGGAAAATGCATCTTAACAATCGATTCTAAAAGAAAAAAAAAACTTAATAATCTTTAGTACTAAAAGTCTGATTGATTTGGTAGTGAAGATCAAAAGTCATAACAGTTGATTCCCTGTTAATTGATTCCCTGTTATTCATCTAAAACAACAAAAGTCATATATTTTTTTGGTGTTGATGGTGGTTTTTAAACAAAAGGTAAAATCATAAAACCCCAAATAACCTAATGTCACCAGTGACACATTTATTAGGACATTTAATGCATGTAATCAGTAATTAACAGGGGGTATTTTTTCAAATTAGGGTTACGACGAACAAAATCCTAATTCCCCTCCGTGCCAATGGAAAATCATGCCAGCCACACCAAAACGAGCCAAAGCATGCCAACCATGCTGGCCGCACCTCTGTGCCAATGGCAAATCATGCCAGCCACACCTAGCCCAAGCTAGCCGCGCCATGCCAAATGCACTCTGCCTTGGCCCTAGCTACGCTAATCACACCACGCCAAGCCAAATACACTTACCTTGGCCCTATCCACACCTCCGTGCCGATGGCAAATCATGCCAGCCACACCTATCCCAAGCTAGCCGCACCTCTATGCCAATGGCAAAGCATGCCAGCCATACCAAACGCGCCGAAACATGCCAACCATGCTAGCCGCACCTCCATGCCGATGGCAAATCATGCGAGCCACACCTAGCCCAAGCTAGACGCACCTCTATGCCAATGGCAAAGCATGCCAGCCATACCAAACGCGTCGAAGCATGCCAACCATGCTAGCTACGCACGTCGTGCGATGGCAAATCATGCCGACCAATCCTAGCCCAAGCTAGCGCTCTATGCCAATGGCAAAGCATGCCGACCATGCCGAAGCATGCCAACCATGCTAGCCAGCACCTCCGTGCCGATGGCAAATCATGCCGACCACACCTGGCCCAAGCTAGCCGCACCTCATGCTAATGGCAAAGCATGCCACCATACCAAACGCGCCGAAGCATGCCAACCATGCTAGCCGCACCTCCGTGCCGATGGCAAATCATGCCAGCCATACCTAGCCCAAGCTAGCCGCACCTCTATGCCAATGGCAAAGCATGACATCCATACCAAGCGGCTTGAAGCATGCCAACCATGCTGCCGCACCTCCGTCCGATGGCAAATCATGCCAGACCACACCTAGCCCAAGCTAGCCAGCACCTCTATGCCAATGGAAAAGCATGCCATCCATACCAAACGCGAAGCATGCCAACCATGCTAGCCGCACCTCGTGCGATGGCAAATCATGCCAGCCACACCTAGCCCAAGCTAGCCACACCTGTGCCAATGGCAAATCATGCCAGCCACACCAAACGCGCCAAAGCATGCCAACCATGCTAGCCGCACCTCCGTGCCAATAGCAAATCATGCCAGCCACACTTAGCCCGAGCTAGCCGCGCCATGCCAAATGCACTCTGCCTTGGCCCTAGCTACGCTAATCACGTCACGCCAAGCCAAACACCCTTACGGTTGCTGCAATGCCAAAGTAGCGCCCACACCTAGGCTTGCAAACCATGCAACCTAGGCCACCACGCATGCCATTGCACATGCCAACACGCTCGGTTGGTAGCTTTTCCTACCAAGGCGCGACCCAAGTTGGCCACGCATGTTGGCACATGCCAACACACTCGCTGGTAGCTTTTCCTACCAAGGCGCGACCCAAGTTGGCCACGCATGCCATTGGCACATGCCAACACGCTCGGTGGTAGCTTTTCCTACCAAGGCGCGACCCAATTTGGCCACACATGCCATTGGCACATGCTAACATGCTCGCTGGTAGCTTTTTCTACCAGGGCGCGTCCCAAATTGGCCACACATGCCATTGGCACATGCCAACACGCTCGTTGGTAGCTTTTCTTACCAGGCCATGGCCCTAATGGCCGAGCATGCCATTGGCACATGCCAACACGCATCGCTGGTAGCTTTCTTACCACGCCACGGCCCTAATGGCCGAACACGCCATTGGCACTTGCCACACATGTCACTAGCAGGCATTGCCACTTACACTCAACGCACAACCTACCACCAAGGCATTCCGCACATGCCACACACGCCACTAGCAGCTCTGGCATTGCCACTTGCACTCAAGATGTAACCCGCAACAAAGGCATTCCGCACATGCCACACGCGCTACTAGCAGCGCCACTTGCACTCAGGTGCAACCAACACTCGAGATATCAACACAAAGCGGGGATGCTTTCCGGGGTTTTTGTTTGGCGGTCCAGACTTACCGGCGTACACTACGCTCACATTAAGAAAGCGTGAAAAGGAATAAAGCGGTCAAATAAATGAGGAAATAATGGTGAAAACGTTTTCACCCATAAACACCATGCGGTTACCACCTCCTCCCATTATTTCACCCTTTACTCTCTTCCTTCATGAGGCAGTGCGTTTCAATCTCGACTTGTATAAATAGGTCTTACCTATTTCCACCGGACAACAAGTCTCGGTCGGAGAAAATACAACACTCTCGGAAAAGGCAACTTTGCAAGCTCTCCAAAAAGCTTTCATCTCTTGCAAGCTTCCTAAGCTTTCACTTTACGATACAAGTCGAGATACTACTCTCTCATAATTATTCTCGGGTCTCAACACCTTTCTTTGCTTCCCTCCCCAAATCAACCCTTCTCCTCCACTTTGTGACCAGAAGCAAGTGCGGACGGCCATTTCTTGGTTTAGGCCGGACTTGTACGGATGATCTCTCGAATCTATAAAGTGCTCACGTGCAGCACATTTGTTTAGGGTTTAAACCAGTTTCTCACTCACCTACCGAATTTACCGAAATCGGCGGAAACGATTTTCACCTATAAACATTTGGTTAGCTGCATCAACTTATAATGAAGATCATAATAAGATAGATAGTTCTCTGTAGAAATCTAATTGTAGATTCTTAGATCGTAGCTAATCGATTAGATTTAGTAGTGACCTAATATGAAACTCGTTTGAGAAGAAGTATATACATACATAACCAAGTCCTGCAAGGTAGCAATTTTTCTCATAAAATAATAGCTGTGAAGAAGCATGTAGTTCATGCTTATGCAATTAAATTAAAACCATTGGCAGGATCTTTGTATTATTGATCATCAGGATCATGATTTTATGGCTTTCCAACTTTTCTGATTTTTTTGAAGTGTAATCCTAAGCATATATTCCGTTAATTGTTTATCTTGTGAACACATATGAATCTTAAATCTAAGAATATCCTGGTATTATTCATAGACATACTATTGCAATCAGATCCAACTCGTTGACTGAAAACAAAATGTAAAAATAGAAGATGCATAGCAGAGCTCGGGAATAAGAGAGAGAGAAAATGGGTCATTTGTCCAAAAAAATTTAAAACACGGTTCAAATGGACGAGTAAAAAAAAGTACGGGTGAAATAGCCAAAAAAATTAGCGGGCAAAGGATGGCGGATTCATCCTGGCTTAAACTTAAAAAATAGCAAGGATGAAACTGGATGCATCCGTGTGTAAAATAAAAATAAGAAAAAACTATTTGAAAATGGACAGGATGGCCGGTTACATCCCGCCTATTTTAAATTTTTGTCCATTTAAACAGTATCTTTTTAATTTTTGGCTATTTAAACAGTATCAAAACCTAAGTGTCTTTTTCACTCAGGAATTGTTGATTTTGGTCTTTTTGACCAATTTTGTGTAAGAGAGAAGAAAGGGAAAGAGTTAAAGAGACCCGGCAGACTTTTTCTACTTTCCCGATATAAATTCATATTAATTAAAGAGGACGGATCCATGGACATTCATAGAGAAGGTCGGACAAGATTTGCACCATTTTCTCCGCAAACCCAAACAATAATGAATTTAAGTCTAATATTTTGATGGTATATTCTTTTTTATAGGACTCTACATTCCTACAAAAAATTAGCACAATTCGAGATGTATAAAACCACCATCTACCCCTTTGAATATCGGTAGTTCAAAATTAACGGTTGACATTAAGATCGATAGATGGTCAGGTTTGCTATTTCGAAGTGCATTCATTTTTTGGTGGGAATGTAAAGTCGATAATAGGAACATGTCAATAAAGTATTAGACTTAAATTCATTGTCGTTTTGAGTTTGCGAAAAAAAAAATGGCGTAAATCTTGTCCGACCTTGTTCATTTAAGAGTGTCCATGGATCCTCCCTCTTATATAATACTTTTTTACAAAAAAAAGAAAAGAAAAAAGAGTAAAAAATTATAGAAGATTTAGACGAATAACAATGGGAGGAATGTGCACCCGGTTAACTAAGGGGTGCACAAAGTCGCACTCTACAATAGGAAAAGTAAAAAGAAAGGGTACTCTTGTAGATGGAAAGAGTCAAGAGTCTTCGAACTGCTGACATTTTCCCTTTTTGGAAGTTGTTTTTTTTATTGGGAATGCAGTTTCGTTAAGCACATTGGGAATTTTTTTCATTACAGCTGCCAATTAGCACTTTCGAAAATTAATTTTATTTTTAGACAAATTAGCTTACAAACACCCAACACAGACACACACATCTTCCCTTTCACAGTTACAACCAAACAAATGCAAAACTTACCAAACTTCTGCAAACGGAGAACACGCCTGCACCCAAAAATCCAGGATACGAACCATTAAAAAACTGTTATTCGCATCGAAACAAATCACAAATACCACTCATATAATCACGGCTTCTTAGGTTTATGGAATGAGAAAGCTGTATAAATGGTCGATATGATTGTAAGTATAAGAAGCAGAGCCGCAGCACAAAATGAAGTAGCCGTCCATGGAGTCTTGAAATATACACGTCTCAAAGTCGCCATATGAGAATTGCAACCAGTTCTGTAATACCTGTGCACGTCAATAATAAGTTGAGAATACTGATTGTTATCATATGCATATATATCAGAACACAACTTATTAAACATATTAGAGACTTCTTAATCGCTGCCTATATTGCCTGTGAAGATTCCGTTCTTACGAAGCAACTTAACATCTGCCGCAGTATCTATTAGATTATCTATTAAGAAAGCATAGTTAGTTATGCGTTTCAAAGGATTATGGCCCAATTGCTCAGAAGCAATCAGATTTCTGAACATGCAATTAGCACTCTCACCAATTTCAATGGGAGGGATTTCAAAAACGCCTTTACTGAATCGAATATCTAAGAAATTTAAATTTTCGTGATCAGAAGTAGCAGAACGCTTCCTAAACTTCACTCCTGCACGAGTCAACTCCGTGGCACTTGGTATGGATTTAGAATTAATGTTAAAATGATTGCTAATATCCGGAGAAGGTTTATAGTCGGAGAATAGAGTAGTAAGTAAATCTAGTAGGTGCATGGGTTTTTCATTGTTGGATGGTGGCGAATGCATGGGTCTATTATTCCACCCATCTGGAATAGGGTTACGAAGATATTTTCCACCCATGGTTGAACGCTTGAGAAAACTAAGAATCAGAGCATAAAGATTTTTTACCCCCTTTTCGTCATCTGTAGATTCCGCAGATAACATGAATAAATCTTCAAGGACAAATAGTGGAAGTTGGTTTTCAATAAGAAGAAAATCCCAATAGATACTTTTTGCAAGCCAATTATTTCTTAGCAAAGGATCGTGATCATTAGTTGTATAATTAGTAGACACAGAAGGTGTTTGTTTTTTCAGATACTCAATAATGAACAAACCGTCAATTACCACCATATTTACGAAGTCCTCGCTTTTTAAATCTATCGGATCGGAATAACACGCACGAATTTCATCTTCCTTGGTTGTTATATATTCAACACATTTGTTAGACATGTGTTTCCACCCTGTTACCGAGGACTCCGTCATAGGTTCTTTTCCTTTTTTTCCCGGGCATATATTTCCAGATGAACATGAGACTTCCGTAACAGGGTTGAGACCTGCTTGCTTGAATTTTGCTGTTCGAGTGAGTAAGATGTGCATATATAACACTTTACAATCTTCCATTGCTCCTAAGCATGGTTTTCCTCTGTGGTAAGGACCAATCGAGACTGATTGAGGGCTGTAAGCACTAGAGTCTGCCAATTTGTGAAGCTTTTCAGAAACTCTGTGAATACAACGATGTTTAAGATCACGCAAACGAGGTGCACAATTCTGAAGCATATCCTCGATGGAATTTGAAATTTCCAAAGCGATCTGATCGTTTGACATCGTATTCGGTTCTGTATAATTACCGATGTGAAACTAACAAGTTTCTTGCTTAGAATACAACCTTCAGTTAATTAAGTAGAATGATGTTCAATCGGAGACAAAAGGTATAAAAATTGTGGAGAAGAGATTGAATCTTCTTTTTGTGATCTCCTCCTCTAGGTATGAGCTCCTTATAGATATTTTGATAACACCTTCTTGTATTAAAAAATGCAGAGCCACGATGGAAGACTTAGCATTCAGTGATTATGAAGCTATTAAGTTATTTAAATTAAAAAAAAAATTTGATAATAAAGAAACTTCATTGCGCAAGTCGCATATATAAGTTCTCAAAAAAACTAAAGTTGGTCGACAAATTCAAAATAGTGAAAGTAGCAACTGAAGAAGTCCTAATTTCTTTAGCAAAATATCATATGGTATTTCCTAAGAAAATGAGAATAACAGAATTTATATAAACTAAATAAAGTTTAATAGTCCAACATAATTTCCTAAGAAAATGAGAATAACAGAATTTATAAAAACTAGTCTTGATGTGATCGGTAGGATTCGAACCCTAACCTATAATTTGGAAGTTTGACCCCTTATCAACTGGGCTATTCCCGTTAGTTTTGAAGCGGCGTCCTGGGATCTATCAGAGCAACTGCAGTGGTGCGACCATAACCAAAGAGCAAAGAGCAAAAAAAAAACTAAAATTTGGGTTTAGTCCGTGTTGCAACGCAGTGGAGGGAGACTAAAATTTGGTCAGGCGCAACTTTGAGTTACGCCCCAATCAGGCGCAACTCAAAATCTCGTCCCATTTCTTTTTTTTTTTTTTTTTTTTTTTTTAATTATTGTTGGGCGCAACTTTGAGTTGCGCCCAATTTTACTTTATTTTTGATTATTGTTGGGGCGCAACTCAAAGTTGCGCCCCATTTTTTTTTTTTTTTTTTTAATTGTTGGGGCGCAACTCAAAGTTGCGCCCCATTGGGCGCAATTCCAAATTGCGCCCCATTTTTTTTTTTTTTTTTTTAATTGTTGGGGCGCAACTTTGAGTTACGCCCCATCAGGCGCAACTCCAATTTACGCCCGACTAAAGACCAGACTAAAGACTAAATATGGTCTGGGTTTTGGTTATAGTCCGGTCTTTGGTCTTTACTCCGTCTCCACTGCGTCTGTTTTTTACCAAAAAATTTGGTTATACTCCACGACTGTGGATGCTCTCATGGACTATAACTTTTGTAAAATAATTAATAGATGCATCAATTCAATAAACTATCTAAGTCTGAGAAAAAATAGGGGTTGAAATATTAATGAGGGTGAGTTTAAACTGGTACTCTCCCTCGTCTCAGAAAAATTGGCTTCGCACAAGATTAAAAAAAATCAATTATGGCAACTACTTTTCATGTTGTTTCCTAATTGGTCACCTTCTTACAAATGGTCTATTTATTTGTAAGAGAAATCATTACACTAGAAAATGTAAAAATAATAAACATAAGAGATGATGTTAATTGTGTTGGAGAATGGCTTACTTCACCCTCTATGAATTTAAATTTTAACTCCATTAAAATTTGTATTCTCCAATGCAAACTAACAGCATCTCTCATGTTTTGTAACCTATCTGCGGTTTTGTTATCTTGTTTATCCATGCACAAGATAATATATAATCATTGCATTTTTTAAACAATTAAAAAAACATGAGAGAAGATGTTTAGTTGCATCGGAGAAGGCAAATAAACATGGAGATTGCAAATTTGCATTTATAAAGAGTGATGTTTTGCATTCTCCATTGCAAATAAACATCCTTTCTCATACTCCCTCTGTCCCCAATATAAAGGCGGAGATTTGAATTTTTGATGTCCCAATAAGATTGGCGGACATCCATTTCCAAGACGGGTTTTTCCATGTATTACCCTTATTTATTATCTCTAGGTATCACCACAATTAAGTTAATGTCTCTAGTATTGGAATTGTAGAAAGGGTAATTGGAAATTGTACAAAGGGTAAAATAGTACAGAAAATGGATATGCATAAAACCAAGAAATTTTCTTTTTTAAAGAAAAACTCACTTCTCCACCTTTATATCGGGGAAAGAGGGAGAATTTTTTTTTTTTTATTTTTGTAATTTTTATTTTTAATTTAAAAATTAAGTTATGTCATCTTCACATTGATTTAAGAAGTTGGGTTGGAAAAGAATTTAGAGAAAATTAATGTCTATCCTATATGGGTTTAGACATTTATCTTCACATACGTACATACATTCCATTGGAGAAGCTATGATATCATATTCAAGTATTGTTGTTATACCAAATGACAAAGACAGACGTATCACTGCAAATAGTTTTATTCAATTTTATCGGGATTAAAGACGATTAGATTTCTTACTATCAAAAAAATTTAATATATTTTATATTTAATAGTAAGAAATCTAATTGTCTTGAAACCCAATAAAATTGAATAAAATCATATTCAAGTATTCAACGACTATTGTTATACCAAATGAGTTTAAAAATAGGCATATTGCTGCAAATAGTTTTATTCAATTTTATTGAGTTTAAAGACAATTAAATTCTTACTATCAAAAAATATTACTATATTTATATTTAATACTCCCTTCGTTCCTAAATAATAGGCTGGTTTCTATAAATAAATGTTTCAAAAAATAGGCTGGTTTCCTAATTGGGAAAGTCAAATGTTACTTTAGTTTTTTGTGACCACTTTTCTCTTAACTTCTTTTAATGACAAGTGTCTGACGGACTATTTCACTTTACTTATTTTGCTGACAAGTGTCATGTGGACCATTTCACTTCACTTCTTTTATTGACAAGTGTCATGAGGACCATTTTCAATGATTAGTTCTCTTAATTTCCTTAATTTTCTCTAAAAACAAAACCAGCCTATTAAAAAAGAACGGAGGGACTAGTAAGAAATTTAATTTTATTTAAACCCAATAAAAATGAAAACAAATATTTTCAAAGATCATCGCCATTTGGTATAAAAATAACAGTTGAATATGATATAACACAATTGGATCGTTTTTTTTACGCCCCGACTACGATGTGGTCGGGCCACATATTTTTTGTATGTGGCCCTTATTTATTTTCTGACACCTACTTAATTAAAAACCTGTATCCTATAAATCCCCTTAGAGCATCTCCAACAGTGGGTGCTACAAATCCTATGTGGAGTTTTTATTTAGATCCTTATTTGTGGGGTTATATATATGTAGCGGAAATAATAATGCTTTTTACATGAACCATCTCCAGTAGTGTGGGGTGTTAGTTTTAGGATTTGTATTTTTTGATAAAGATAAAAATGATTCTTTTTTTCCTATTGGTTTAGAAAAAATTATTTAAAAATAATAATTAAAAAAATAGTCAAAAAGATGACGTGGAGGTCATTCTCAAGGTCTAAATAAGGCTTTCTCTAAGACCTTTATATTTATTTTGACGCCCTTCCTACTTTACAGGATCTAATGTTGGAGATGGATTTTATCTAAATGAAGGTCTAAGAGCTTCTCCAATGGAATGTATGTGAAGATAAATGTCAAAATCCACATAGGATAGACATCCATTTTCCCTAAATTCTTCTCCAACCCCAATTTCTTAACCAATGTGAAGGTGACATGGCTTAATTTTTGTTAGACATTGTCAAGGTGAATGTCAAGTTTTAGACATTCACCTTGATAATGTCAAGCTATCCTAGTAAGCTTTTGCTTCCTAAAATTAATTCCAATATATTAAATAACCATTTTTAACTATAATAAAATCTAAAAGCTACTAAAAATAAGAAATGCTTTGGTATCACAAACAACACCATTGGAGATGAACTATTATTTTTCCCTGAATTTAAGTAAAAAATGGTATGAAGATGTCATGTTTGTGTTTCCACCTAGGAAACACACACAACCACCATTAGAGAACCTCTAAAATCCTATGTGTCAAAAAAAAAAAAAAAAACTTTCACCCTCTGTTGGAGATGCTCTTAGTTTGTTTTACTTTTTGAGAAAAAGTTGGACGTTAATAAAGGAAAGAAGATAACAGTTTGGTGATAAAACTGTTTTGGAAGTTTATTCCTACTTATACGACGTGTCAGCATTTAAAGAGAGGTCACATGCTTAGAGTATGTGGCCCGACTACATCATAGCCGCACCGCTTTTTTAATAAGCTATACCTTTAATTTATATACCAATTATCAAACGATCAATTGATTTTTTTACTCAGCACAACACAGCAACGTACAACAAAAAAGTGCTTTTTATAAAAAGCACGACAATACCAAACTGAGCCAATTAATACTAAGAGTAATTTGCAAATAAGAAATAAATGTGAGGATTATATATATAAGAGAGGATGGATCCGTTGACAGGCTCTTTTCTAACAAGATTTGACAGGCCCATATGAGCGGTTGGATGGCTAGTAAATACATAGACGGTCGATAATTTTCAGTCTAGATTTGGGTTACCGAGTACCGCCATGTAGAGGTGTAAAAAACGTGCCGGCCCTAAGACTGACCGACCTGCGAAGTCGCGTGCTTCACGTGCCATGTGCCGTGTTGTCTTTGTGCCAACGATTTAAACGTGTTGTGCCGTCTTTGTGATTTACTAGTCAAAAGCTATGCCAGCAGCACCTGACCCACGGGCCCTGACACACGAATAAACGTGTCGTCTTTGTCTTGCGTCTTGCTTTACACGATGCTATAAACAATTTTAAATCACTTAATGTATACATTAAGTCAGACATTATCACAAGAATTTAATTATACAACATATCATTTGAAATTATTTCAAGTAAAATTAACAAGTTTATTCAATAAAAAGAAATAACCCATCAAATATAAAATTGGATTATTGTCATGTAAATTAATGTTCTAGTTAAATATAGGTGACGACATTATAACAACGATATTGAAATATATTTTCCAAATATTAAGGTATTATATGTGTTGTTATAAATAAGCCAACATAAAATGTTAAAAACTAGTTTGGGATAGTGACTCTTTTGTGAAATATACAAAAAATGTGATGTATTATGGCTTGTTATATGGTGTATTTGTACATGTTATGGCGTGCTCTCTTAACGTGTTGTCTTTGGGCTAGGCCAAGTGCTTATCAGGTGCCGCGTGATGTCTTTGTGCTCTTGTGCCAATTAGTCAAACCCGGCCGTCCCATTTAATTGTGTTGTGCCGTCTTTGGGCTAAGTCACGTCTTTGGGCTGAAATTTGTGCTCAAATTTTAGCGTGCTGGGATGGGCTGTGCTCGTGCTGGCACAGCCCAATTTACACCTCTACCGCCATGCAATCAAATGGTTTTTTTTTTTGTTTCTCGTGGTCGTGGATCATATTTCAAGTTTTTTCTCTCCCTCAACTAACAGACACAGAGAAAATCAAGATTTGTAATCTAAATTGATTATTCTACTAATCATCCAGTTTAAATAAGCATGTAGAATCGATTAATCATTTCATGTTCCTAAAAAATTTCCATTAATGGAAAAAGGGTACTGTAGTTTGACTCTCTTCTTCTATGATATATTCAATGAGGTTATCTTAATGTCGATCGACACAAGAGGTTTGGTCTGTTTTTTTATTTTTTTCATTTGAATGAATCAGTGAGATTAGGATTGATGGAAAAGATACCTCTGAGTCAGTTAAACCTTCACAATGACCAAATTTATTTTTTCCCTGAATAAGTTTCTATTGTGCTTCAGATAATCAATCTAAAAGGTTTCCTTGATTGATTGGGTGAAGGAATGAAGTGATTTCATTTTCAGATTTTGTTCTCACTTATTAATCAGGAATGGGGGTGAAGTTTTTGTGCTTCTGATTAATAAAAATGAATTAGGTTTGATAGTCAATGACAATAGTATATTCAAACAACCGAAAAAAAAAAGAATAATCTGGTGCATCGGACGGCTTGAAACCCGCTAATTCTTAAAGCTTTCCCTCAACCGTTCGAGATAGCAAAACAAAAATATAGGAACTTGAGGATAATAGAGGATACAGGATAGGACGACTTTGCTAGACTCCCTCAAATTGACAGTCGTTAACAGCGTTGTTAAATGGGAGCGACTGCTTCAAAAAGAAGAAGAAGAAGAAAAGAGAAGAAGTTGTCTAAAACTGTGTGAACACGGAAATCAGGTGTAGTCCGCGTGATCACAAACAATCTTAACATGAATGGAATACATGCATTAAAGTGCGAGTAAAGTATAGTGTGCCTAGGTAGATGATGATTCATGGATTCCAAACCCCGCGAGTTTGTCATGATCTCGTCATCATCCCCAAAGTGATAGATCGAGACATGAACACGTAAATGAAACTATACGAGTACTAAAGGTAAAGGAGACGATGGTTTACGTGGTTCGGCACTAAGGCCTACGTCCACGGATCGGAGATATTCACTATAAAGTAAACGGTTACAAAAGTAAGGAGACGATGATTTACGTGGTTTATGGAGAGATTCTCCATAAACACATACTTACTTCTCACTATTCTCTCTCCTATTCCTTAGTTCTACTCTCGACCCCCTTTTACGTGGAAGGGGTATTCATATATATAACTAAATCAAGTGGGTCCCTTTGACAAGGAGGCTGTGGAGACCTTATCTTCTTGTGCTCTGTGCATGGTCCGCGGACTTCCTTGTCACTCGCGGCTTCTATAATACCCACGCTCGTTACGGCTGACCTATCCTCGCTTTCTTCGTGGGTCGTCGACACGTGCCCTCGGCGGCATTAAATACGAGTGGTTGGGGCTATCCGGTCAGGTGCCGGGCGGTGTCGGTCCTCCCTTGTCACGTACGTGTCGGTTGGACTATCCCCAACCGTTGATTACATCTTACCTCGTGATGGGGTAGAGTAACTCATTGGTGTTGCGTGGGATCATCTACTTTGGATGCTCCCTCATCTTGTTTGTTGGTCTTGACGGATGGCACGTTGTCTAGACGCCATGGATGCCCCTATGTGTCATCCCTCTTTAGGACATGGCCTCCACGTGGGCTCTGCTAGTACACGTGGCGATGGAGATAAATAAGTGTACTTACAATTTGCCCCTCTTCTTGTATTTGGGCGTTTAGCTTTTGTTGGAAGAAGAATCGTGTGTACGTTTTTATCTCCCTCCTCATAACTTCTCCTAAAAGGTGCTACTGCATTTATTGTGCACGTTTCCCATATCCGGCCATAAGCGCCCTTTGGGTAGTGGACGGTTTCTCTTGGTCTTATAAAAGAGAAGAATGAGAGAATGTGAATTTAATTCACATTCTACATTTTTATTCTCTGTTCTTTTGTCTTCTTCATCTTCTTAACTTCCTCGACACCATTATTTCTTCTTCTGCATTATTCTTTCTTCTTTCTTTCTCTCTATGTCGCTGCCACCTTTATTCTTTGTCATTGCCACCTTTGTTCTTCTTTCTTTGCTTTACTCTTTGAGGTTCGGGTATGATTTTTATTCCGTTTAATCACCATGCCTAACCCTGTTGAGTTCTTGATTTTACGGTGATGCGTTGATGATGAATTTAATTTTATGTATATCTGGGATTTGAGAGTTGGCGCCAGAGTCGTATGTTTCATTGGTCATGCTTTAATTTTATTTTTCTTCTTTTGAGTTGGAATAATAGCTTGAGAGTTTAAGTAGTTGTAGATGAAATCTAGGGTTTTCTTCACGTTTCTTTGTTGTTCTTGAGATTTTCTTGCTTTTCGATCTTCCTTGCCTCGACTTGCACTTTTATTCGTGTTTGTGCTGCGAGACATGTCCAGACCATCCGCGGGTCCCTTACCAAACTCCTCCGTCGAGTCCTCACGGGTCTCCTCGGAGTGATTCCAATACTAGGGGTGGAGCCCGCCTTCACTTACCAGGATAATCCTCGGGATGGATGAACATCCTCGTCCCTTGGTCGGAGATCTTCGCTTAAAAAGGGTGATCCACCGCGAGGGTCTAAATATGCCGTGAATCGCCCTAGAGGTGAGTCTCTGAGCGGCGAGAATCCCGCGCCTTGAGCCTTTAAATGTGCAGCCTCTCCGCTCCAAGCCTCCACCGCGGACTAATCCACCTGTGCCTAGTTCGAGTAAGTCAACTAAGACTCTGTCTTCGAAGAGAAAGGCTGCGGAGATAGAGTCTTCGGGAGATATAGTTCTTCCTAAGAAGAAGGCTGCGGGTTCTGCGGAAGATACTACGGGAGATGCTTTCGAGGAAGACTCTGCTGTTACTTTTCGTCCTTTACCTTTGGGTAATAAGAAGTTTACCTTCCGACACATTGATCTTGAGGCCTTCAAATTGAAGCATGGTCTTCAGCACTTCCAAGTTCGTTTTTATGCCTCTGATAAAGATATAACTTATGAGATGGTTACCAATTACAAGTATGATGCCTTTCATTTGCTGACGACCGTGGGTGCTTTCGAGGCTGGTTTGATGTTACCCTTGTATAAAGCCGGTGATGATTTCTACTACCGGGTCTTGTCTAGCGCGATCTTTGCCAAGAAAAGTCATAATCGCGGGGTGCAACGGTTGACGAGGAAACTATCTTCGCCATCTTCGTGAATGCTATCTTCGTAGTAAGGGGCAAACGATGATGACTTGCTATGCCCCTAAATTAGAAAAGGAGAAAGGGTGGTATACTCGAGAATTTTAACAAATCCTTTGGAGATTACGTTAACGGGAATACTCGTAAGCCGTGGTGCGTGAGTCTGCGGAACATTGCTTCTACGCTAAGGGGAAGTTCGACTTTTGAGTGAGGTAAGTGATTCCAAGATGGCGAGGGTTCTGGTGCAGAAGGTCTTCCTATTCCCGTGATGAGAGGATTAAGCGTGATCATGACTATGAATGGTGCGCTTGCTTTGTTCTTGAAGTCGTTGGTCCGTGGGCCTATGGTTGGGTCCCTGGACCCCATGGTTGGCGACCCTCTGGCGGCGGTCCTCATCGTGAAGCTTCTCCCGCTCGTTATGCCCATTCTTGCCCTTGGCGAGATGAGTTTTGTAGGCATGGATTTTGCTTATAATCGCGATGTTGACGACGCGGAAGACGAAGATATCCACGATGCTAACCTTCTTTCGCGAGAATACGATGTTGCTAAGGTGTGTTGTTTGTTTTCTATGTATATATGCCCCTTCGTTTTCTTGAATAATATTGATTATGCTAAGGAAAGGAGATGCCGATAGCTCTTTTATCATTATGTGTGGTAGGTGCGTAGAGACAAGAGGATCAATCCAGAAGCAATCGTCGAATTCTCCCCAGAGGGTTCTACACACTTCGAGGATGTGAGCAGTCCGTGGATGGTGATGAGGATGTTTCAGAGACGGGGGAAGAGCGGGTGAGACTTCTCCGCCCATTCAAGAAGTAGATAGTATTGCCGGTGGGAGCGTTGGTGGAGGTGGTGGTGGTCGGGCCCTTTGGTGGTGGTGGTAATGATCGGTGAGGGGCTACCAAGGATGGGGATGGTGGTGACAAGGATGTTGTGGACAAGGTGTTGGGGATGTTGGGGACAAGGAGTCTTGGGGATGTTGGGGACAAAGTATTGGGGATGTTGGGGACAAGGGTAAGAAAATTGCTCTTGATAGTGGTGACAAGGATGGGGATGCTTCTTGCGAGTTTTCCTTTGGTAGGGTTTTATCAGGGAGCAATCATTTGACATGGCCACGGTTATGGGGCTTGTCTCGGACTTCAATCTGCTTCCCGATGGTGATGATTTGGAATGTCCTTAAGGATAGGCTGGGGGTGACCCCACACGTGGATACGATCTTTGGGGTTTTGGCGGTGCATCCCGAGGGTTTGTGTCGGCACCTCCTCCTTCTTTGGTGGGGTTTTGGCGCTAAGTACTACTGGTGCCTCGCTTGGTGGGACGTCCTTAGACTCTCCCTCGAGATGACTTCACGCGGTCCTTGGTCACGGATGGTGATGATCTTTGTTTTGGCGTGGCTGCAAAAGAAAAACTTGCTTATCGTGCCTCGTCCCTTTTTGTGATTGAGGGGAAAAGAGTTCGGACTCGTTTACTCGTCGGCATATGGAGCTAACCCGGAGGAGGTGGTAGCTCGAGGTGGGGCGAGAATCTTGTGACCAGCGGGATTGATCTCGTGGTGGATCCTCCCCCTACGGTTCTTTGGCATGATGGCCATTCTTGATGGGTACCCGGTACAATTATCCCCAACAGCGGTTATTGGAGGTTTGTCCTAATCTTTCTTCCCTGATTTTGCTTAAATGTGTTGTGAACTAATTTCCCTTTTTGATTGATAGATGATGAGGAGTGAGTATTGTAACCATCATCTTTCTGAGGCTCTTCAAGGCTAAGTCTCTCAAGCTAGAAGGAAGCTCCGGCATTGTGAAGAGACGCTTTCGGGGTTGAAGCTTCGGTCTCCGCTAAAGATGAGGAAATAGCGAGTGAAAGTGCAGCAAGCGTAAGAAGCGGCGGGGACGCGGAAGAGGCAAGGCTGCGTTACGAGCTGGCCTCGGTTAAGGCCAAGTTAGCGGTTCTTTGAGAAGAACTCTTCGTCTATTTAGTCTGCATCTCCTCTTCTTTGGTAGTTTCTGCTCCTTATATGTTCGAGTTTTCTCCTTCTTCCCTCCTCCCATTGTCTTGTCTTGGTGGGTGGAGTCCCAGTTGTTGTGGCTTCGGAATGAGAGAACTCGTCAAAAAGGTCGCATTGCCGAGTTAGTTGAAAAACTTAAGAGTGAATCGGCGAAATGGAATGCCGCGCGGATGTTCATAACGCTATGGTAGAAGAATGGCGTAAGAAAAAGCTTTGCTTGGTAGATCTGCAAAATCGAAACAACCATGACCGTCATTTGTTCAACGGGGCTCTTTTATGGACGCGGGATAATCTTGAGAAAGCCGCGGTCAGATTTCCTCTTTAGAAATTAAGCTTAACGTTATGGAAGACGAGCTGCGGCGGCGCGGTCTTCTCATCCCTCGGATGTGCGGGCTTATATGCGGCGTCTTGCTAAGGAAAGAGACGATGCTAGGGCGAGAATCTAGTGCTCTCGGTAGTGCTTTATCCGCGTCTCGGCTGATGTGGCCCGTCGGGTTGAGCGTGAGAAAAACTTAGAGGTGACTATGTATCGTCTTAACAAGGGGTTGGAATCGAAGAATGATGAGGTTAATCGATATCGTCATTCGGACTCGATGCTTCGAGATGACCTAGCGCGAGTCGGTATGCTCATAATCTTCTGCGGGTAGATTATGATAGGTTATCAAATGAATATGATTATGCCGCGAAGCAAGGGATTCGCGGTTGATCATTGTGAAGGTATACGTTTTTGTCATCGAGTGTGCTTTGTATTGTATTTGTTATAGCTGTTCTTTTTCTATTATCCGCGAGCTCGGGGACGACTTCAGCTGCGGATGACAAATTTGCGAGAAGCTCGAGGCTAAGGTAGTTCAATTGGAGGGCCAAGTCAATTACCATCGTGGCTGGCCTTGTCTCGGGAGGAAGCGGCGTTGAAGCATGCCAATCAAAGGTGGACCTTCTTTCCACTTCCCTAAGTCAGGCCGAGATGAAGAGTGTAGCCATAGGCTTCGTGGCTCGTAGCGGTTGGCGAAGAGATTAATAGAACTCTTGGTGAGATTGAGTTGGATCTCGGGAAAAACCATGGGTTAAACAAGAATTATACTCGGCGCCTGTTCCGCGCTCCCTTGGGGCTCTTGGGCCCTCCTCGGTGGTAGTGTTCCTTCCTCATTTGAAGGACAAACCGCGGATAACGCTCCTTCCCGGTAGATCATATCTAGTATGCTAGGGATTGATCTCGGTTGCTTATCCTTTTTGGCGTTTTTGCTACTCTTCTTGCTAGGCTTGTAATCAGCTTTTGCCATGTACTAGATCAAACTTTGGTGTTTAAATCGAATTTGTATTTTGTTGAATTTGCATTTATCGGCTTTACAAATTAAGTTAACGTAATGAGTACTTAAGTAGTGTTTACTATCCAAGGATGTTGATCTTTGAATTTGAGAAAGTGTATTGTTTGTGCAATTCCGTAGGTTGATATCCCGGAATTGTCTTGTGACCTTGCACCCGTCCGGCTAATTCCTTGGCGGGGATTCTGAGCGGTGGGGGTCGGCCGACGTTCAAGGATATATTCCATTGAGTTCGCGGCTTGTAATATTGCTCGGGTATCTCGTTACGTAGGAAGTCGCCCCACAGTCGTACACTTATAGACGCTTACGGGGAGTTCAAGAGATTGCATGTGTATGCTCCGATATATTGCATGCGTGTGCTTTGTATGGGATATTGCCGGTATATTGCGGTGGGTAGATCCACGCTTTGTGCGGGATATCCCTCTCACTAAGTATAATGTCAATTCTTAATAATAGTAATTGCACTTACGATTTACGTGGTTCGGCCTTAAGGCCTACATCCACGAGGGTAACGATAGTATCGATATTTTATTAAGGTGTGATATGGTTTTCAATGTACATTGTGTAAGTAGTATATACATGTGTCTCATATGGTATAGGTTGTGGGTTTTGAATAAATTGAAATGCGCGTGGGTAATGAATGGGATATGATACTTGAAAATGAAAGCTTGGATTGATTGAAAAGTTAAGGTGCGTTACTCCTTTGTCGAGAGATAGAAACATGTGGACTTGCAAGTCCGTTTTCTTCTTCGAAATGCACACGCGAGCGGTTGGTCATGGGTAGTATGGCTTGAGATATTTGGCATTCCACGGATGCATGAGGATTTCCCCTTTCGGTTGCGCGAGATAGTAAGAGCCATTTCTGCGATGTCGTGTATTACGTAGGGTCCTCCCCAAGTTGGTGCTAATTTTCCCCACTTCTTTTCTCATTTGGTATTGGGGAATGGTCCTCAACACATCTTGCCCTTCTACAAAATTCCTAAGTTTCACTTTTTTGTTATATTCTACGCCGACTGCGTTGGTAGTTTTCCATTCTTTGCGGTCCGCTTCTCTCCTTTCTTCGAGGTCGTCGAGCTTTTCCAACATCATGTCCGTGGTGAGATTCTTTTCCCATGCTTTGTCTTTGTAGTTGGAAGTAGAATTTCCATGAGGATTCTTTATACTGCTCCGTGCGTGAGTAAAAACGGGGACTCTCCGTGGCGATCTCGAGTCGTCCTATATGCCCATAGAACGTTGTGTAGCTGTTCACACCACCGCCCCTTGTACTCGTCTAGTTGTTTTTTTAAGGATAAGTGCCAAAGTTTTGTTTGTGGCTTCTGCTTGTCCATTGCTTTGTGGGTATATGGGGGTGGATTTGTTTTCGAATTTTGAAGGTGTCGAACTGACAAGTCAATATTCTTTCCTTGTAGATGTTTACCGTTGTCGGAAACTATCTCTGCGAGGGGATGCCAAACTGCGAGATGATATTTTGAAAAATAAAAGTAAAGGCGTCGAATCCGAATTCTTGCCGGTGCCTTTGCTTCTACCCACTTCTTTGAAGTAATCCGTTGCCACTATTAGGAATCTTCTTTTCCCTGTCCACGATACGAGTGGGCCTACTATGTCGATCCCCCATTTCCCAAAGGGCCACGGACTGTCCACGAGAATTCAATTTTGTGGCTGGGCGTGGATTCGTTTGCCAAATCTTTGACATTCTTCGCACCTTTGCGCCATTCTAGCCGCGTCTCGGATCATGGTTGGCGGTAGTAGCCCTGCGTCTTCGCCTTATCTGCAAGGGATCTCATTCCACTTGTGATTCCCGCGTCTCCTCTATGGATGTCTTTCAAGATGATATGTCCCTACGATCGAGGCAGGACGGCGGCGAAGTGGCAGGAATGATTTTACGTATAAGGTTAGTCTCTTAGCTCGTACACATCCTGCCTTTCTGGATTGTACTTTCCTAGCTTTGTTTGGTATCTGGGGAGTTTCCCTCTTTTAGGAAAGAGTGGATTTCGGTTCTCAATACGCTTCTTGTTTGTAATCGTCGTCCTCATCGACTTGTCGCGTGATGTCATCGTTACGGAAGTCGTCGAAGATGTGCTCTCCGACATCATCATCGAGAGATATCTTCCTCCTTAGACTTGCGTTGGTTAGCCGCACATGTTTCTTGGGGCTTGATGGATGGTTCGTACACTCTTGTTATCTTGATTGCTTGACATCCTCATTTTTAAGCATGGCTGATATATATGCCGGGGCATCTGCGTGTCGAGCTCCTTCCTACGCGGATGTCGAAATTTGATTTTTGGTATTTGGGAAACCAACGTTTGTGCGAGCCATGTATGCCATCGGTGTCTCGTCATACACATTGTATTCGTAGCCTATCTGCTTAGTATGATTAGTTGTGAGTCACTTGTCAGCCGTACTTCTTGTATCCCTAATTCAATTATCAAGCGGAGGGCATGGACCACTCCTTCGTACTCTACGATGTTATTTGTATGGCCTTCAAATTCCAATCGAATGCATGCACGATCCTATCCCCGTGGGCGTGGTGATGACGATGCCTATCCCCGCGCCCTCTCTATTTTTGGAGCCGTCGACAAAGACCTCCCATTGTCGTGGGTTCATTGGTTCAAGAATGTTATTTGGCTCCTTTTGTTTTTCCATTTCGGGGGCACCCATGACCCTCCATCCTTGTATGCGCACCTCTTCTTCGTTGTCCAAAGGTAGGTCTGCTAGAAAGTCCGCTAACACTTGCGATTTACGAGAGTGTTGAAGCTCATAGTGGATATTGAATTGGTCGAGGTATGTGCTCCATTTCGCTATGCGTCCTACCTTTCTGCCCCTTTGAGGATGGCTTCTAAGGGCGCTCGGCATGGGATACGTATGTCATGCGTTAAAGTACGTCCTCGGTTTTAATGTAGACCATACGATGGCTAAGATGAGTTGTTCGATTCTTGTGTAGTTTCTTCTGCGGAATTCATAGTCTTCTTTGACATAATAGATCGGTTTGCTCCTCCTTTGTGTGGGTCTGACAAATCTTTGCGCTTCTTGCATCGTCTGTTCTTTGCAATGTATAGTGCCAAAACTTCGTCGAGTCTGGTTTTACGAAGGATAGGGATCTCTGCTAGAAGTCTTGTTTGGCGCCTAGGAAAGCTTCTTCGCATTCGTAGTCCACTCAAATTTCGTCCCCTTTTTTAGTATGTTAAAAAGAGTTTGCACCTATCAGGGATCTTGAGATGAATCTTCCCGGGCTGCTAGGGATCCATTGAGCTTTTGTACTTCTTTTAGGTTCTTTGGGGATGGCATGTCTACTATGGCTCGGATTTTTGCGGGATCTACTTCAATGCCCCTTTTTGTCACCGGGTACCCAAGGAATTTTCTGATGTTACTCGAACGTGCATTTTCCGGGTTGACCTTCATATTGTGTTCTCTCATAGCCTCGAAGATGTCCCTCGAGTCTGGTGGTGGTTCTTCCTCAATCTGCTCTTACGAGCATATCGTCAACATAGACCTCTAGGGTCACTGCCAATCCACGGCTTGAAAATAGCATCGACCATCCTTTGGTACGTTGCTCCCGCATTAGGAGTCAGAAAGGCATCCTTACATAGCAATAGAGACCGTGGGGTGTGTAAAATCTTTGTATGTTCTTTGATCTTCTTACTGCTAAAAATAGTTGGTTATACCCAGTATCCAGTCCATGAATGATAACTCTTCGTATCCTTCTCTGCGTCGACTAGGTGATCAATCTTTGGGTAACGGATAACTATCCTTGGGGCATGCTTTGTTCAAGTTGGTGAAGTCGATGCGATTCGGCCCCTCCATTCTTCTTTGGTACTATTACCATGTTAGAGATCCAAGTAGGATATTTGACTTCTTTTATAAAACCGGCCTCCAACGGCTTTCGCGATTCCGTTTCTCTTTGCTTTGTGATACTCTGTAGCCACCTTTCGTATCTTTTGTCGTACGGGGGTGTGCCGGGTTTAATGCGCAGCTCATGTTGCCTTGTCTTCGGGTCTATTCCGGGCATATCGGATAGTTTCCATGCGAAGATGTCCGCGTATTCCTTTAATAGTTTTATTAGTGAGGCTTCGCGTTCTCAGCCCATTAGAGTTCCTATCTTGATCTTTCTTGGGTTTTGCTCCGTCCCTATGTTAACTTCCTTCTTGCCTCCAAGGATGTAAACGTGGGCTTCGGTTCCCAAGGTGGGGGACTTTCTTTAATTGCTATTTGGTAGGCTCGGATTCTTTGTTTGCGGGCGCCCTGGTTAGCATTTGATGTTGATGCCTCAGTGTTCCCTACGGAGTTCCCTTAGACAAGTTTTTCTGAGATCTCTTCCAAGTATTCGTCGATGGCTTTGTCCTTGGATATTGCTTTGTTCCGGGCCCGGCGGGTTCTTCTTTTCTCATCTTCTTCATTGTTGAGCCGTATTTGCATTGCATGGCATTCCTTTGCGGAAACTTGATCACCCTTGATTTCCATTACCCCTAAAGGAGTAGGAAACCTAAGGTATTGATGGTAGGTGGATGCGACTCCCTTAAGTTTGTGGACCCATTTTCGTCCAATAATGGCATTGTAGGGTGAAGGCGTGTTCACCACCTTTGAGCGGGCGTTAACTTTCATGGGACTGCGTCTACTTGCAAAATAATATCCCGATAATAGCCGTAGCCGTGCCATTGAACCCGTAGATGGTGTAGTGCGAGGTCAAGAGTTGCTCGTCATTAAGCTCCATACGCTTGAAGGTATCATGAAACGGGACGTTTACGGAGCTCCCTCCATCAATGAGTATTTTCTTTATGTTGCATCCTGCGATTGGCGAGTGAGGATCAAAGGGTCGTTGTGATCTTCCATGTCATCCTCAATGTCCTCGGCCTCGAAGGTTAGGGGTGCGTTCATCCATTCTTCGTGCTCTTCCACTTCTTTTCCGTCTAAGTTGTAGAGCTCACAATAGTCTTCAAATTGCTTCCTCAGTCTTTTCCCTCTCTGTGCGGTTAGGGTTGGTTCTTTGTTTTAGAAGCGGGATATAGTGTTCGGTGTACGGTTACCCTCACGGCAATTGGACTGTTTCTTTGCGTTTGGTTACTGTCCTCCGTTCCGGCCTTTTCTATATACTTTTTGAGATCCCTGCATCAATCGGCTTTTGTATCGCTATCTTAAGATTTTTGCACTTCTCGGTTGGGTGCCGTAGAAGCGGTGGAAATCGCAATACTCTTTGGATTACTAGAGGCCGGTGGTTGTTTTCCCCTTAGACCAAGGCCAGTCTAAGTCTTCACGATCCTTGATCTCCTTTAAAATGCGTGAGTAGGCTGGCATTGAGCTTTGTGTAGACTCGGTCTTCAAATTTTCTTCCACCCCTTTTGTGGTCATCTTTAGATCCTTTTGGCGTTCGCTTGATCTGTTCGCTAGTTAGCGGAAGTGGTCCGTGGGGGTCGTTGAGCCTGTGCTCTCGGGTTCTCTCTTTGAATTTCTTCCAACCTTGCATGTTTTTCGATGATTATCCTCAAATCTCCCTCTGTGGTTGGAGAGGTACCGTGGATTTCAACAAACAAAGGGCTCATCATGTCGAGTCCCTATTTGTAACAATTAATACTCACCACGGGATCCACATGTCCTATGGCTTGACATATCTTGTGCCACCTATCCGTGTATTCTCGAATGGACTCCTTGTATTTGATTGCAAGTGAGAAGAGCTTGTCCATCCTGTGTTTACAACCTTGTTGTACATATAGGTAGCCAAGAATTTTTCCGTGAGTTGATCATACGAATTGATGCATCCAGGCTTGAGGTTATCAAACCAAGATAGCGCGGATCCTTTCGGGCTTGAAGGAAGTATACGCAAAGTATAGCTTCGTCGTGGTCCCATCGGCCATTACCTGTTGTAATATCGTAGGTGAGCGGCGGGATCGGTGGATCCGTCGTAACACTCAAAGGATGGGGCCGGGCATACTGCGGTATGATAGCGGTGGCCAACTGTTGCGCGAGTGGGGTGGTGTTGGCTTCCTTCATAACCTGTTCTAGTCTTCCACCTCCCTGTCTGGTTTTGATTTGATTGATCTCTGCTAACATCTCTGCGCGGAGATTCTCCATTGCCAAACAGTGTTCTTCTTGAATGGAAGGCCGTGCCTTCCTTGTAGGTTTTGACGTCGTGGCCTCCTCCTCATCATAGTAGTCGGCGTGTCGGGTGATAGTCGGGTCGGGCCTTCTATTATTCCGCGCACCTCTTTGGTTGACTATTGCGGGTGTGTTCTCGAGGATCATCCTCGGTCTCTGTGCATCCGGTGAGTTAGCCTCGTCCTGCTGATTCTCTAGCTCGCGCTTTGGAGGATCTTCTCTCTTAATTCTTTGGTTCTCTTGGGCTAGTAAGGCCACCGCGTCACGTATATGTTGATTTGATTCCGTTTTAGTTCTTCTAATTGCGCCAAAAGCTACTGTGGTGGTTTGATGCTTGATTTGTTCCTATCGAACACTGAGCTTGTCCCTCGGGGCCGCGGTGTTGATTTCCTTTGCTATCTGTCTACCCGGCTCTATCATTTCGTAGGATCTGCGTGCGGTTGTTCGTTTTGCTCGTTAGTCTGCGGCATCCCATAGGGGGTTGGATTGCGGTTACCTTGCTTTGTTTCTCGAGGTTCCGTAGGCTTTGGTTTGTATGTTTGTCACTTTGGAGGCGACCATTTGAGAAGTTCCTTCGGTAGGTGTAGCGACCTTTGCCGCCGCGGCCTTCCTTGCTTCCATTGCGATGATGCCGCATCCCGAAAGGAATGTGCTTTCCGCTCCATTCTGCGTCTTGTCCCATTTGTGAGTCCCGCCCTTTTGTTTGCTCCTTGTTACTCTTGGCGTAGTCCTATGTGCCTCTTTTGAAGGTACCTTTGTCTTTCAGGCATCTTTGTTCCTTTCCATTGCAATATTCTGCATGAGAGAACATGGAGGTGGCCGAGACAAAAAGTCCACGGGTTAGTTGTTAGTTCAAACTTGATTTCATAAGCTCGATTTCTAGTGGTAATGAGTGTACTCATCTTTGTTAGTTTGGCGAACAATACGAAAAACATAGACGGATGCGGATTTACTTAGAGATAAGGTCCATGGGTTGTTGTTTGCAAAAAGTCTAAATCTCTTGGTGGAAATTATGTTCGAAATATCAGTTAAAACCCAGATCTGTTGGTTTAAAGGTTACGCAATGCCCAGATTTGTTGGTAGAAAATACAATAGACGTAAATATATGCGAAAAGATAGCCCCAAACTCAGATCTGCTAGTTAAAAGTTCGTAAAAGGCCCAGATCAGCTGTTAGATAGCACAAAGAATACGGATACATGTGAAAAGTGAGTTTAAACAGAGATCTGCCTACGTTCTAAACAAAATTTTTGAGTTACCATAAAGTCACAGGGAAAGATAAATCTTTTTACCGGGACAAGGTCCCTGTTTCTAGCGCCAAATTGTGAACACGGAAATCAAGTGTAGTCCGCGTGATCACAAACAATCTTAACATGAATTGAATACATGCATTAAAGTGCGAGTAAAGTATAGTATGCCTAGGTAGATGATGATTCATGGATTCCAAACCCCCGCGAGTTTGTCATGATCTCGTCATCATCCCCAAAGTGATAGATACGAGACATGAACACGTAAATGAAACTATACAAGTACTAAAGGTAAAGGAGACGATGGTTTACGTGGTTCGGCACTAAGGCCTACGTCCACGGATCCGGAGATATTCACTATAAAGTAAACGGTTACAAAAGTAAGGAGACGATGATTACGTGGTTTATGGAGAGATTCTCCATAAACACATACTTACTTCTCACTATTCTCTCTCCTATTCCTTAGTTCTACTCTCGACCCCCTTTTACGTGGAAGGGGTATTCATATATATAACTAAATCAAGTGGGTCCAGCGACAAGGAGAGCTGTGGAGACCTTATCTTCTTGTGCTCTGTGCATGGTCGCGGACTTCCTTGTCACTCGCGGCTTCTATAATACCCACGCTCGTTACGGACTGACCCTATCCTCGCTTTCTTCGTGGGTCGTCGACACGTGCCCTCGGCGGCATTAAATACGAGTGGTTGGGGCTATCCCGGTCCGTGCCGGGCGGTGTCGGTCCTCCTTGTCACGTACGTGTCGGTTGGACTATCCCCAACCGTTGATTACATCTTACCTCGTGATGGGGTAGAGTAACTCATTGGTGTTGCGTGGGATCATCTACTTTGGATGCTCCCTCATCTTGTTGGTCTTGACGAGATGGCACGTTGTCTAGACGCCATGGATGCCCCTATGTGTCATCCCTCTTTAGGACATGGCCTCCACGTGGGCTCTGCTAGTACACGTGGCGATGGAGATAAATAAGTGTACTTACTTTACGATTGCTAAAGGTGGGTACCGTGATAAGCGGGGCGGATATTATTCAATATAAGATAAAATAATCTTCGATCTTGGATTGCTACCCACTATAAGGAATGCCATGAAATGCTGTAGTATTAGGGTGGTGCTGCTGCTTGGACGATCTCTTGTGGTTGTGCTGGAGGCGAAGTTAGCCGGTGGTTTCTTGGCACTTACCAATGGTGGTTTTATGATGTGGATTCATGGATTGACGCTTTATTGACTTTTGTCACCGAGTTACCTTTTATCTGACTCACTGTGGCTTAGCAAGTCACGTACGTACTACGTGGTTTGTGGGTTACTGTATATGGTAAATAAATAATAACATAAAAAGGTCAGATTTAAATTCATAGTCAAACTATGAGGACCATAGTCAAATGGGCTTTGGTTAATAAAAACATGGGCTATATTTATCAACATCAGCAGCAATTATGCCGAATACGATTAAGAACGGCAAAGTTTATCCAGTCAGTTAGGTAATATTCATCTTTGATAAACTGAGAAACTGTTCCCATCCCAACACCATTAAGGTATGTTTTGAGCGCTTGTCTTCTCGAGTAGTAGCAGCGACAAAGCAAGCACCAAAGAATTGGCCAACGTCGGTTCAGCCTAGCGAGCTTTCCAGGAAGTTAATTATTCAGCAACAGAAGCAAGAGTAGATCCAAAAAATCATTGATCCAGGAAGTAAAAAATGTTTAAGACCTTATTATTGATTTATTATTTCTGAAGCAGTTTTACAAGTCCAAATAATGGCTTAAATTTGATAAGTTTTCCTCTTTTCTTACTTTGCTATAAGCTGATTTTTCTATCTTTCTAATCCACTCTTTTGTAACATTAAAAAGCTTCCCTATCTCCTCAAGTGACTTGCATTGACCATCCCAAAGCCCTTGTCTCAGAATCAACACTTGTTTTTCTCTTTGGTCCAAGTCTTCCAGTAGTTTATACACATCTTTCTGCATATGTTGCTTCATCACTACCTCGTCCGGTGTTTCAACTGATCTATCTGGTGTAAATTCCTGCATCAACACACACCCAAGCATCAACATCTCGTCCCGGAGAAAAAACAAAATAAAAATGCAAGACACTTCAGTTATATGTTGCAGCAATGGCTTCCCATCTCAATAGCAAACTATCTATTTCGCTAACCAGTTAACAGTCTGCCATTTCGTTGTTATTTGTTGAGAAAGTGAAACATGTGGAGAACAATATAGGAGTTTGTGGTCATACCAATAAATTTGATATTTTTTTAGTAGTCCACGTATAGTAGTTTCAATGTGGCGTACAAGCAGAGGAGAGTAGTATGATTCTGCAATAATGGGGTGTTGACACGTACATGGCAACAATAAATTGAGGAACGAAGTAGGACGATCGTGGAACTAATGGGTTATGGGCATTCAGTTGGGCCTGCTTTTTCTTTTTATAGAAAGGAAGAATCTTCATTTGGGGACCATGGTTTTTTGTGGAACTATGATTTTAGGCATACGGAAATCTTTTAGGGCATACCAAGTAAAGACAAAAAAGGAGTGTAAATAGCAAATCTGCCCTTTTAGGATTAGTGTTAATACTAATGATTAGTTAAAATAATTATGATTAGTGATTAATGATTAGTGATTAGTTTTAGGATTAAGAAAAAAAATTAAGAAAAAAAAAAAGTTAGGTTTTTTAGAAGGAGAAGGGGAAAGTGAGAAAATTTTTTGTGTAGATTATTTAGTTACCCTTGAATTGTAGTCATTTAGGCTGTTCGCGGGGTTCGACCTTGCTGATAGTTTATGATCGAAACCTGGCTAACCTTTATAGAAAACAATTGTTATGAGCAACCTTGCTGATAGTTATTGTGTTCTTCACAGATAAGAAAAACCTTCAAGTATCGTCAAGTTTTAATATCAAAATCTTGTCGTCTGCCATTGTGTTTAATTTGCATTGATGAGAAACACCATCGACAATTGGAAACCCGTCGCTTTCGTGACGTTTCTGCGATGTATATATGTTAAGAAAGGACACTCGCTATTGGCATAAGCACATGAAGAAATATGTGTGTAATGCCCACACTTTTCACATAATGCATGATGAAAGATGCGTCATTAAACAAGATTAAAAATCATCTTAACCTTGTGAAGATTACTAGTGGAAGCATTAGTGATGCTACAAAGCAATTATGTTGTGAGGCTTCGCACTTGGTGAGTCGAAAAGTGGTCCAAAATTTGAAGTTATAAAATATCAATAAGACATATATAGGGAGGGGTAGTTGGTTGAATGTGCATTAAAGAGGAATATTCTATTAAGATTATATCTTAGCCGGTAGAGTATATATAATGTGAAAGACGTTTTTGCTATTTTAGGAAATTTCTTGTATTTATGGCATTGCCCCTCTCACGGGACGAGACTAAGCTGGAAGGTATTTTTACGGTGTCATGCTTCTGAATCATGTATACAAAGGAAAAGGAACGTGTATTTTCCTGGTGAGACTTGAAGTTTTAAGGTATAGTTGATTCATATACTAGTGCCGCATTGATGAGTTTTTCGGCTTTGTGCGGATGGGCAACGCAAGCGAAATTTTCCGACCCTCACGATATGGGAACCACACTTGTGGGTGTAGTGTTGAGCATATGGTACTTACCCAGGGATATTTTTAGTTGTATGTGTAAAAAGTTGCTAAAGAGTACCCAAAGAAGTGCGTGGCTTTCCTAGAGCATACTCCAATTCCAAAGGGACAGCAAACAAGTTACACTTAGTCTTAAGTCTCTAGGCATTCTCCAAGTGGGGACTAGATGTTGTCGGACCACCCCCACGAGCTTAGGAGGGGTACGATATGTACTAGCTTCCAATTATTAATTTACCAAATTAGTTGAGGCAGTTGCATAAGTTCATGCGGCTTTTGTATATTCTTTCATATAATAATATCTATCTTTCAATCTAGAAAAAAAAGTCAGCTCAGGCAGACAGACACGATGTACACAAATTATTATGGGAGAACATTTTCTGCATATCTGGTATCCCACAAGAGTTAGTTTCGTACAACATGAAGCGATTCGATTCGAGAAAAGGTCAATGATTTTTGCAAGAATGCAGGTATACGACACAACTTTTCATCTTCCTATTATGTGAAGGTAATGGAAAGATTAAAATAATAAATCTTGTTATTATGGATAACCTCAAGAAAATACAACAAAAGGCTAAAGGAAAGTGGACCATATTATGTTTATGCTAGAATACATAATATGGGAAGTCATTCCTACCGAAGTATCTTATGTTTAATCTCACTTTTGTAGGTTAAAATCATCAAAATCTGTGTTTTTCACTAAGGTTGATGCGAGTCGGATGAACGGTTTGGCTAGCTAAAAGTGTTTATTATGATCGAACCTACCTTGTAGACAGGAGTTCGGCTTGGTTGAATTGTCCTAACAAGCCAAACCCTGTGAACATCCGGAAGAAAAAAATGTTTAGGGTTCGGCTTATATTTAGAAATTCGTAAGCGCTCGAACCTGTTGGAAACACGTTGTTCGGCAATTTGAATAACTAGAATATAAGCGGAACCCGATCATGTACATTTACGGGTTAATAATTTTGTATTGGGTTAAGCACATATTGTGAATATCGTAATGTAGAACCTCGTAAATGTCTTTAGGTTCGGCACATATTATGATTATCGAATCGGCGAACCCCTGTGCATCTCTTTGTGACTAGGTTCGGCTTGAAATTTCAAGCCGAACCCATTCATATACACTTACTACGAGGAAGCTTTTTGTGAAGAACAGATTCGGCTAAAAACGCAACTCAATTTTGAGGCGAACCCAATACCGTAACCGTCATTTAATCGATGAAAAACAACAAATAGGAGATTGGGTTTGTAAAACTTACTTTCTTATCCTCGTTTCCGAGTTGGAGATGCGAGTTGGTTCAATTTAAGTTCAATTGGTGGTTGATTTTCGGTTTCTACACCTTCATCTTCAATTGGTTCTTCTTCTTCAATTGATGGATTAGAAGACGATTTGGTTTGCCTAGTCTGCTTTTCTTTTGTACGAGTCATTATGTAATTCAGTTTAATCGACACTCATATTTTTACGAATCGACAATTAATCACGGTGATGAATTTTTTTTTTTCGCGGGAGGAAAGAGTTCGGCTAGAGGAGGAAGAAGAAGAGATGTTAAGGGAAGGCGATTTTGATTTTTTAGAAAACTGATTTTAGATTTTTGTATTAAGGGTATATAGGTAATTGAGTTACCCATAGGTTACCCCTTATAAGGTCACCCAAGATGGGACTATCATTTTGTATGCCCTGAAAGTTTTTTTTATGCCTAAAATCATAGTTCTTTTTGTGGGAATTGAATAAATGCCCCTATTATCCATGGGCCTTCACAAATGCCCATAGCCATTTTATATATACCCCCGACTTTTAGAAGGATATCAAATATTTTCGATTCCATTATTACCCTTGTATTTTGTATTTTCAATTACTAATTCATTCGCCGAAGTCTCCTTCCTGCCCTAAAAATGCCAACGAGAATCATTGGAACCAAACTCCACCACCAGCACCATCTTCATCGTCGCCATCAGCAACCAAAATAACATCTTTCTATTGAATCTCCCACTACCTTCCACTGAAATCACAATCGTTATCAATGGATCTATAAAACCTTAGACGAATTGATTAAACCAAATTTCACCACCAGCATCTACATCGCCCACGATCAACAACAATTCATCACTTTCTTCCGCAAATCGCAATCTTTATTAATGGATCCAAATTCATTTTATCGATTTTGATTTAGAAATGGTTTTTAGGTTTTTAATTTTGTGATGTTGGATGATTTATTCAATAAATTGAACCATTGATTGCTTATATGCTGCAAATCATTCCACTCTTCTTGCTTATTATGTGTTTCAATACTGGTTTCTTTTCTGAATCATTTCACTTTAGGAAATTTTGCACTTTCTCTTGTTTTGGTCTAACCCTTTCTCAATATTTAACGTTTCCACAATTCCCAGTAACATGCATGGAAGAAATGGAAAGCTGGATACACTGACACTAATCATATTACACCTATTGCACATAGGTTTAATGTTGATGCTAGGGCTGTACTAGACAATGTAAGTGTAGTTTCTTTAACTCCCATTAACCTTGAACTGTGCTAACGGTGAATATAAACGTGTAATTTAAATAATGATTTTTTGTTTTGGTTTTTAAACAAATATTAGTAGATTGTATATGCACAGGGGTACCTTTACAAGCACCCAATACAAACTTTTGCTTGGAAAATTTTGGTTGTAACAAAATATTGGAAATGTTGTGTTTATTCTTTGAATCAAGTTAGCATATGTGTTAGTGATAATATGCCATAAACTATCTTATCAGTCTTTGCTAACTAATTTACAAGATACGTCGACCGGAATAAGTCATTGATAAGCTAAATCTCAAAACTAGGATCGGGCTAGGCTACTTGTCCATAATGTATGATTTGTAGCACAATGATAATGGCACTCCTTACAACTTCCCATGCTGTTAGTATGGTAGTTTGAAGCTTGGATAACTATTTTCTACTTGCTGCAATCATGAGGCACTTGGTTTAAATTGTATGTGCAAAAACTTATGGTTGGATTAGAATGCAAAGAATCCAAGAATTTTCCTCTTGCTTGCCATTGGAACTCCATTAGTTTATTAAATGTGTTACAGATAGAATGATGTAGATAAACTCTGCGGTACATATCACTATGTGAGTGATGGCGGATTTGGCGATGGCATAAACATTTGTACTATAATTTTTAAAATAACAAGTTCGGCAAACTAAGTCCTTTTAAGTTTTTACTATATTACTTATAATACTTTTATAGTTTCTGACAGGGTAAGCATGAAATTATTGAAGTTTATCATTACTTCACTGTTTATAAAGTTGAAGCAGCTCTACATTTTTTAGCCAACTTTTGTAGGTTCATCTAATTGTTTTCGTTCCACCTGTTCATACAATGTGTTATCCATTGACTATATGTCTTGTTGTTTTGTCATTATCGTACTCATGGTGCTTTTGTTTAGGCTACTACTACCTTTTTTGGTTGCCTCTCTTTCAAATTCTTTTTGGTATTATCTATTGATGGGTTTATTAATTGGTAATTTCATTTCTTTGAATAGCGTGAATAGAGAAAATTAATTTAGACGAAACTCGGTACTTTCTTTTGCTTGAATAGCGTGACTAGAGAAAAATTTAAGTAGTTATATTAGACGAACCTATGGTGTAACATGTTAGAAGATGCGTGTTCGATTCACGTTGGGTTCTCTCGAATTTCGATTATGTAGATTTTGGTATCAACTTGGATTGTTGATGCCACATTTGGGTGTCAACTTACGTTGTTGACACAAGATTATGGTATCAACTCTTCTTTTTTTTTCCATGTCTTTTCTTATGATTTGTTTTTTTGGGATCAACTTTAGTCGTTGACGCCATATTATGATGTCTACTTTGGTTGTTGATACCATGTTCTTTCTTCTTCTTATTCTGATTTTTGTTTTCGGGATCAACTTCGGTTGTTGACACCATATATTGCGATCAACTTCGGTTGTTGACACCATATTATGATTTTTTCTTATTTTCTAATTTTTGATTTTGGGATCAACTTCGGTTGTTGACACCATATTATTTTTCTTCTTATTTTCAGATTTTTGTTTTGGGGATCAACTTTGGTTGTTGACCCTATATTATGATGTCAACTTCAGTTGTTGACACATATTATTTTTCTTCTTATTTTCAGATTTTGGTTTTGCGGATCAACTTCGGTTGTTGACACCCTATTGTATTATTTTTTTTATTTTCTGAATTTTGTTCTTAGGGATCAACTTCGGTTGTTGACACAAATTTTTTCTTCTTATTTTATGATTTTTGTTTAGGGATAAACTTCGGTTATTGACACCATATTTTTTTTCTTATTATTTTCAAAAAAAAAAAATTGGGATCAAATTTGGTTGTTGATACCACTGGTGGTGGTGGTGGCGGCGGCGGCAGACTGGTGGTGGTGGTGGCGGCGGCGGCGGCGGCGGACTAGTGGTGGTGGCGGCGACGGATTGGTGGTGGCGGTGGTGGTGGTGGCGGTGGTGGAATAGTAGTTGAATATTGGTGGTGGTGGTGATAGATATTTGGTGGAGCTAGTGATGGTGGAATGTTAGGTGAAGTGGTAGATTTTTTTTTTTGTTGTTGTATTGTGAAATAAAGAAATATATTATATGAATGAGGGTATTAAAGTAATCTATTTGTAAAGGGATAAGGTTATCAATTGATAGGGGTATATTTATTGTTGTATAATATTTGTTGGGTGTCAAAACTAGGGGTATATAATTAATGTATCCATGGTTTTTTTGGGGGACCATGGTTTTTTTGGGGACTGGTGTGTTCGGTTAGGAAATTTTTTTTGCGACGTAACCGAACTTAGGTTCGGTTGAGAAATATTTTTGTGAGCGTAATAGAAATATTGTTGATTGGGAAATGTTTTTGCAACTAAACCGAACTATTGTCCGGTTGGGAAATGTTTTTTGCAACTAACCGAACTGACCAGTTCGGTTGTGAAATGTTTTTTGCAACTAACCAAACTTACCAGTTTAGTTGGTAATTGTTTTTTGCAACTAACCGAACTTCTATTAGAATTGTACTATCTCTTGCACTGCAGTTTAACTGGGATATTCATCAATTAGATGTGAGTAATGCATTTCTGCATGAAGATTTAAAGGAACTGTATACATGGCATAGCCTCCAGGTTTTGTAGATCCAGACAGATCAAATCATGTTTGTCTTTTACACAAAGCTATCTATGGATTGAAGCAAGCTTCAAGAGATTGGTATGACAAACTCAGTGTAGCTCGATTGTCAATTAACTTTGTTTATTCTGTTGCTGATTCCTGTCTCTTTGTTCACAAGGAAGGCTCTCAACTTATAGTTGCTTTGGTGTATGTTGATGATATTATGCTTACTGGATCTTCAAATATATCCGCTATCTGATCAATTGTGGAAACATATAACACATCCGATGCCTTCGACTGCACCAACTCCCTGATGAAATGGTAATCCAAGTGAACATGCTTCATTTTAGAGTGCAAACCTGGATTAGATGCTAATGATATAGAGTGATATTATCACAACTTGGTTTAGAAATTGCAGGTAATGGAAAGTGAAGATCTTGTAGAATGTAGCAAATCCAGATCATTTCAGCAGCACTATGAGATAAAGTTCTATATTCTGCCTCAGTACTAAACCTAGCAATAGTAGTTTGCTTCTTAGAAGACCAGGAAATGATGTTAGAGCCAAGAAAAATGCAGTAACCTCCAGTGGACCGTCTGTCATCAACATTCCCAGCCCAGTCTGCATCGAGAGAACCCTAACATAAAAGATGCTCCCTTTGTAAAAGTAATGCCAAAACCAAGTGTACCCTTAATATAGCGTTGAGAATTCTTTTGGCGGCATCTAAATGAGTGATAGTTGGATGCATATCTTTGACAGAGACTAGATTCTTGCAAAGGAAATTCGAGTCTAGTCCAAGTCAGATAATGGAGAGCACCAACTAGTGATCTAAACTTAGTGGGATTATCCAGTAAAGCACCATCATTCTTTGATAATTTTGTTGAAGAGGCAATTGGTGTTGAACAAGGCTTAGATCCTTCCATGTGAAATCTGTTAAGCAGATCAAATGCATATTTGGTTTGAGAGAGAAATAAGGAGTTTGTATCTCTTTTTACCTCAAGCCCTAACAAGTAATTCGGGGAACCCAAGTCCTTGATTGGAAATTGCAGTTGTAGGCCGAGAAATCACAAATTGCAGGAACGCAGAAGAAGACCAAGGGTCTCTCTGCAATGCGTTTCTCATTACTCGGATCCAAGCTTCAAGTGGATTTAGCACCTTTCAGTTTGAGAAGGGATAATAGTGCAGTGCAGGATACGCAATGCAGTGGTGCAGGTTAAAAACATTCAAAACTATTTCCCTCTATTGTATCACGTGTTGTACATGTGCTCCTTCACACACATATCTTGTATGTGCGACTGTAACAGTCTTGTCGGCTAATCACAGTATAAGTATGGGTCTGTCAGCTGTAAAGTATGCTGAGTCATTTTCATCTCTCTGTGTAATCAATGTGTGGTGTAGAATGGTTTGGTTAATGATACACTCTGTTACTTGTAACAAATCAGATGAGAGAGGCCTTCCTCATTGATAGGGAGCATTTTTATCACAATAACCCACCCACACTTAATGTGCATCCTGCTGGTATTGATCCTGCTGATGCTGCTTATATGACTGCACTGAATGATGTTCACCAGTTGTATGGTCGCTTCTCTGATGATGAAGATAACGATTACTATATATCCAGACAATGATGCCGCTGAAACTGACTCCATGTTGGGTCCTGGTGCTACTCAAACTCAATCTTCCCCCGAAACCTCTTCTTCCCACTCTGCACGAGCTATAATCAGTATCGGAGCTGCTGTTGAGAATGAAACTCTCGTCGGAAAATCTACTTGTCTCCGTTCCGGTGAAAGTGATACTCCTAAGGTTCGCAACCAAACTACCTGTAGGGGAGTTGTGGAATCTAAGCCAAAACCACAGGAAGTTGACATAGTGGTGGTTTCTTCCAGTGATGATGAAGCTTAAGAACTTTGGCTGGAGCACTAGATTTCCTACCTTCTTTTCCTTTTTGGATTTCTTCTTAGAACTTGCATTTATATTTTCGTTTTGATCTCTTTGCTTCCTTTTAATGCCAATACTTCTGTTGTAGATCGTTATTACCTCAGAACCACAGAATCACTATAACAGAATCCCTTCCACAGAATCAGAATCACTTTACTTGAATCCTTCCAACAGAATCACGAAGAACAGTATTTCACGAATACAACAAAACCACCTTTATGAACAAAACAGAGAACTTCTGAAGTTGTTAAAACAGAACAGAGAACCAACAGTCCAAAGCAACCACCACCAAATGAATCAAAAGGACTTCCAAACCTCGTCAGTCCTAAGCAAATTGAACCAGGCACTCACTCAGTCACTCTAAGGTCTTAATTGTTATGTTTTCTCAATGCTTCTGAATCTTTGCATTTTCAGAATACGACTTGATAGTAACACTTGTGTGTTTGTTGTTTACGGTATCTAAATGGTTGCTTCTCGTGGAAAAAAGGGAAGCGTCTAATTCTACAATACACCAAATCTAAACGAGTACACAATCACTGAACAATTGAAGAAAGTTAGAAGCCGGTGTGTTTTTTGTTTTATTATTTTGTGTGACGACTGACGAGATGGAAACTGTAAAGCATTATAGTGATTTATTATTTCTGAAGCAGTTTTACAAGTCCAAATAATGGCTTAAATTTGATAAGTTTTCCTCTTTTCTTACTTTGTTATAAGCTGATTTTTCTATCTTTCTAATCCACTCTTTTGTAACATTAAAAAGCTTCCCTATTTCCTCAAGTGACTTGCATTGACCATCCCAAAGCCCTTGTCTTAGAATCAACACTTGTTTTTCTCTTTGGTCCAAATCTTCCAGGAGTTTATACACATCCTTTCGCATATGTTGCTTCATCACTACCTCGTCCGGTGTTTCAACTGATCTATCTGCTGTAAATTCCTGCATCAACACACACCCAAGCTTAAAGTCTTGTCCGGGACAACAACAAAAAAAAACACGCAGAATTCAAGGCATTTCGGTAATATGTTGCAGCGATGGCTACACATTTCATAGCAAACTATGTGAAGTTTGGTTGGTATTTGTTAAGAAAATGAAATATGAAGAAGAGGAAAACAGAATAGGAGTTTTTTAGTCATACCATAAATTTGATATTTATGTCATCTCCAAGTTTCTGATCGATTGAGCCTACAATTCTTGGACATTTGCTAGCCAATCGAATTTTCGCCAGTGACAGACCCGTAAATGTAGCAATTTCATTATCATCTGGATACCTCCCATATAGGCTGTGAAGTGTTTTTCTGGCATTCAGTATCTGATATATAGCCCTAGCTAGAGTCGCCTACACAGAGGAAAACACAAATGTCATATGAAAAATCAGCTCTGACTTGGGGCTGGAGTTAGCAAGTGCTGCAATGAATAATCATAATCGCTCACATACAGGTAGTTGAATCCCTCGGGAATTTCGTGCAACATAGGCTGACATTGATTTTCTGATCCAGTACTGAACATATGTTGAAAATCTGTATCCCCTGGTATGATCGTACCTCTCCGCGCCTAGAAGGACACCCATATACCCTGCCTGGAAAAGTTATGTGCATGCAAATAGCAAGTTAGTTAGTGGCACAGCAACGAAATTTGATTTCATCAAAAACGATGGCGTATATGGCAGGTTATCCTCAGTGGCAAGGAGACCTATATAATAATCACTACTTTATCATCCGAGACTAAGGCGCGTACTAAAAAATATAAAAGTTAAAAGTAGGAACAGAGTTGACCTACCTGAAGTAGATCTTCCAGTGATATTCCAACTCCACGGTAGTTTCTTGCAAGAAACAAAACTAACGAACGCGTGCTCTTCAGAAGTTTATCTCTGCAATACCAACCAAAATGCAAACGCTCCTTCAACAATTTTTCATCAATCCTGGCTGCTTCTGCCCAACTGCTAAAGCTTGCCACCCTCCCAGTTTCTTCTTCGAGCATCGTTCTAATTCTTTCCAAGTTCACAACCTCCTACAATGTTGAACTAAATACAGTCAAAATCTTACTTCAAACTTTATATAAATGGCAAAGAAATTATATTACAACATTGAAAAGGATATACCTTCACACCCCTTGACATTTCTGATTCGTTTTTAGCAACCATAACTCTTGTACTTCTTTTGTTAGATGAAAAATTAGCCTTACTAATTCTTTTCATAGTTGGTGATAAATAAGAAAGCTTGGCAGCATTTTCTAATGCTCTTTTCCTCTTTGATATTCTCTCCTCCTTTCTCCCAGAGCGAACAGTTATTACATCACCTACTTCATCATTTGCGGCACCATTCACTGGAGAATCTTCAGGAATTACGGGAAGTGGTACGGACATATTCAAGGTTGCTGCTGCGGGCGTTGTTGTTTTAAGGTTCCTGGATAGACAGGCATGGAACAATTTTAGAGCTCCAAGCCTTCCTAATTGGACCATGATATCTTTCTCCAATCTTATGAGTTCCTCGTCGACAAAAATTTCTTCAACTTTCTCAAGACTATTCACTAGTAAACCAAAATACGATGTTTTGTTTGTATGAAAACTTGAATTAAGTATAGATCTCTCATCTTGCACAGGTGTTGTGATGCTGTGAAATGGATCGTACATGATTATGCCGGGACCTTTCCTAGTTTTCAACTGAAATAATGAAAGGCCTAGATTAGATGTTATGCTCCTAAATCCTGATAACAGAACAAAAGTAAAATCCTTTAAGCATTTACTATCCAGACTGACCTTCATTTCGTCCCTTTCTATCAAACTATTTTCTACAATTTGTACAGCTGCCGAAGAACATGCAGAGACCCTAAAAGAATCTCTAGCAAGAGTACTCTCACTTTCATCAGGACTAACAGATATTAGAGACACCCTTGCCGATTCACAAGAAACCTCCTTGCCTCTTACTGCAATGTGAGAAATAACAAAGATTAGTGATGGAATCCAAACTAGTAGCGAAACACCTAGTGACATAACACAAATTAGAAAGCTGGAAGTCGTATGTTGCTTGATCAGAAACATGGTGCTTCCAATTACAATACATAAAGGTCTATACACATTTCTTCCCCGCGCAAGACTTTAGCACATGGTGAAACCATAAAGTAATTTGTAATTGGAGCTAAAATGTTCAGCAAAATCAAAATTCTGAGTCCTTGTTCTTGATTAACTAACAAATCCAATTTATAATTTACGCATTCATGATCTTACAACACCGTCCCGAATAGTAATTGTCAAACTATCCAATCCTAAATGGATACACCACCATAGTATGCACCCATGGAGAAGCTCATGGAACCCTATAATCAGCATACATCAACAATAATTGCTACAGAAATCTTACAATTACAAACTTAGGAACATTTATCAGAAGCCCATGAACCTAAAATTCGGCTTACAAGGATAGGATTATCCAAGGCTTATTGTGGGATTATTCTAAGCTAGATTTTAACCTAAATTGAGTTCAAATAGATCAAATTAGGCAAAATTTACATACTTCTTTAAGAAAAACATTCAATAAACATAAAATCTTGAAGGATGCTTACCAGGAGGTGGGTATTGTTGTCTGTTTGTTGATGAATTGGTGAATATAGAAGACTGAATTGGAGAAACCCATTTCAAGTCTAATCTGAAATTCATTCCTCTTCTGAAATATGGTGGTCATTAATGTCTGAACTGTACCAGTGAGAATGAGAATGGTGGTTGGTGTTGTGGTGATGAGAGAAAGTGAAAATTGAGATATATTGAATGTCTTTACTCTCCACCACCAATTTCCCATCTCCATCTTCCCCCACAAATGATGATAAAGAAAATATCTTCGCGCCTTTAAAATAATTCTGGTGTTAAGTTACTATTTACGCTCTCAACTTTGTTTTTGGGGCAACTGCTAGTGAAAAGTGATAAGCTCAGCTAAATTAGATGGGTTAATGGGCCCGCAGACTCTTATCTTGTTGTGTGTCCAGATACAAGATCATACTCCCTCGGTTTTACGGGCAATTCGTATGGTAATGTACAAACCCAATTTTTTGTTGAGCTAGATGGATGCCCTGACAGGTTTCTCCAATGTGGGAGCAGAAGCGGGCGGTTGACCATCAAGTGTTAGGACTGAGAATATCTTGCGTGTGTAGGTTACACATAGCGTGTGAACGTTAGACACGACATTGGTAGCACAAACGCGGGCGTGAGAAACTAAATCGCCAACGGTCAAATATCCAACGTCCATATTTTCAACGGTATAAACTATAAATTCCTTCGACTGAATTCATTTTCGCTCACACCACTACTATCTCTTCTTTTAGAATTCTTCTTCTTCACTAATTTTCAAAACCTATAAATTTCCTTCTTCTAAAACTCTTCTAAATCAAAAAATGTTGATACAATATGAGCAACTTAATAAGAAAAGTTGTCAATACTGTAAAGAAAAGCAGAGATCGAAGACATGAACCGATACCGCGGCCTGCCACAGATGTAGATTATTCTCAAAATCAGGAAGCATAGTTTGCTTCGCCGAGTGTCGTTGCTGCTCCATCATTAGTCTAAGGTCATGTATCGGGAATCAAGAGCGGTCTGATAATTTTTATAGAATGAGAGGTGGATTTTATGAATTAAAGGTTATTTATGATGATCTACCCCCTACAGTCAGAGAAAGGGTTGACAGGTATCCTTAGCGTGCACTTTATGGTGTGAAGCCTAGAAAACACAACAACGAAATTAATGACATTGATAGAAATGTGGTGGTGACGACGCACACGTTCTAGTTTATGGATTTTGAAATTGGTTGTCTGTTTAACTTAACTTAAATTTTATTTTTAAATAATTATTAAATAATCAAAAGAATTGATCATAGTTGATATTATTCTTGTAATAGGAATTACGCCCCTTGATTTATATTTCATTTGTGGGATCCCAAGTGGAGTATGGAAGATCATATACCATACAACCAAGACGAAATCAAATAGTAAATGGCATACGCTTCTTCCCTCATTTATAGAAGCAGATATACGTGAAGATCATAAAATATTGAAAGGAGGTGGGGTATTATGTTTAGCGTTGAAGCTTTTCCTTAACCAAAACAGAAACTCAGAAAATTCAGATGATTATCCTGAACTCGAAAGGTGTTTATCTTATGGGTACTGGGCCAGGCGTTCTTTCCACACTTAACTTATGTATCTCGTGTTGGTTGGTTTAAAGCGTTGGAAGATCTTGATAAAGCATCATATTATGACTGGGGCTCTGCAATTTTAGCAAAAATTTACTTTGGGCAGGATCAAGCATCCATTGGTATACCTAACTTCACTGGTTTCTGGGGCATTATAGAGGTAAATATCAAAATTATTATTTTTAAATTTAAATAATTTTTATAAACAAATGTATATTAAGTCAAAATACTAAAATTATGGAGTAATTTGCATTATTGGTGGTATACCTACTTCCATGTTGGTAAACCAATCCTTAAAGACGACGCCCATAGATTTCCAATCTTGGACATGTACGTTTCGACCAATGGGAGAAGGACACCTTTGCTTGACGACATCGCGAGTTCCAGTTTTGTTGGAGGTTTCAAATGAGATGACTCGGAGCCACAAAAATGTTGTTGTTCACCCTTACATTGATTTTCCAGAGTATGATGGTAATGATGGAGAACGTATTCTTGATTATTCTCTCCGTAAAGTTGTTTTTTACACTCCAGATTTGGATAAAGGGGTTGGTACCTGGGAGAAAGTCTAAAGTACCAAATACACGGTATATGTGGAATTGCAATTAACCCGCCACCACATATGCAAACCCCTGCATCATATTTTGATTGGCTAAGAAGAATCATTTGGGAGAGGTATGAACTAAATACAAAGAGGGATATTGATAAAACGCAGTACATCAAAAGGTACATGTCGATTGCGAAGCCTGTAATTGGGACACACAACATGCACATCTATGGGTTTGATTTCCCTGGGTTATCACGCCTGGATCGTGATGCAAATATCGTTCCTAGCCAGCCACATCCAAAAGAGTCATGCTTTATGATTTACCCCACCACGGTGCAAGTTCTTCATCATATTCGTCAAAAATGCCCGAAATTCGTTCGGAGATGCCACGTATTACTTTACAAGGTAAGGCAACCACAATCCCCATTGTTTCCCAAGCTATGGAACGTGATTATCCTTACTATAATGTGGATTCCAGCAATGAAGACTTGAAGATACAACTGAACGATATGTATTGGCTGAATCGGAAAATGGGGGCTATACACATCGGAAATGGCGGATCGACAAAATGTTTGGATTGAGTCCAACTGTAAATGATGATGGGAATTCACATTTTTCTGATTCCACCAGGAGTAACAGATCATGGAACGATACTGATAATACAGTGGTGGGACAAACACAAGTACGTAAAAGTACTTCACCACAAGTATGGCACAGTACTTCACCACAAACTGTGCTTGTATCTCAACCTCAAGTAATTCAACCACATCCTAGGCGCATTTCATCATCATTCTCGCCATATAACCCAAATGGTACTTGCTACTTTGTTACACCACCACCACAACAACAAACATCTTATATGCTTGGAGGATCGATTGCTTTCCAACAATTGAGTGCTTTCCAATTGCCTCATGTTCTTCAACCAGATTTTTCCCCTTATGGAAATTTAACAAATATGTTGGTAAGTGGGGATATCACAGGCCTTGGAGAATGGTTGACTCCAGGCCCTGAAGATAAGGATGAGTGACGTTAGAGAGATTGTAAATTTTAATTATGTTGGTCGAACTCGCATGCGTTGCTATCTCAAGCATGTTTGTCAATGTTAGTGATCAAAACTATAAGTCTTGATTTCTAGTCTACTATTAGCTAAGTCTCGGACTAGGATAGAAAGTGTAGTTGTGCTCAAGACTCCATGGCGATCATCATACAAAGACGAAGAACTACTCAAGGAACTTGTGGAACATCATCGACTAAAGGTATGTGGAGACTTGAACTTATCTATCACTCAAACGTATATCTACTCTATCTCTGTCTTGAGACAAAAGTCTTTTTGCTATATAGACTATGATTATACACATTTGCTATTTCGAGCCGAGTTTATCTCGCTTATCTGTTTCTCAAAATATGTGTTGTTAAGCTTTCGCTTTGGCCAAGTTCATCTTTACTAGTGACGAAAGTCATGTTAAGTTTCAATCACTTGAAAATGGATTTGACGAAAAATGGATTGTGAATAACAACTATGTAACGTCCTCTAAGAATGTTTCAATGATTGAAATGAGAGTTTAGATATATAACCATGGAAGGATATAAACATCGTGTGGTAACACATATGTGTGTAAGTCCTTATTCCTTGAACCAAAGTATGCGTACTTTGATGCTCAGGAAAACCTGAACTAAGTCCGCGTATTGTCGGAAGTTCTCATCCCGAGAAATTCTGTTGCAGTTTGTAAACTAAAAGCAAACTTATTCCGCGTACTTAAGTCCGCGTACCAGTCTGCGTACTTAAGTTGGTTATTTTCTAAAAACGATTATTTGTGAACTTAAACTTATATAAACTAAGGAATGCATAATTGCAAACCATGGCTATAAAGTTCATGAATAGATTCGCGTGAATCAAATCGTTTTTGTTTCAATTGTGTCTATTATAAAGTTCTAAGCAATTGAAAAAATCTCTAACTAGTTCATTTGAGTCATTTGAACTAGTTATGGTAAAGAAAGAATATGGTTGATATGAAAGTGCTCATATGGCTAACCATTTGGTTAACTTTTGTTGAACCAACTAAATGTACATGTTTGGAGTACGGTTACACAAACCTAAAAACGTGCATTTCATTTGTGTGTAACAAGCTAAGTTTCGATCTAACGGTTGAAAAATATTAGCTTGAATCTAATAAGGTTTTCATCTAACGGTGAATATTGAATGCTTTGTTACCAAGGTAACTTAGATTGCAAACCACGATTTGAAAGACTATATAAGGGACAACTCTAGCAAATCGGGAAACCTAATTCCCACACCTCCTATGTGATAATAGTTGTATAATCTAGAGTCGATTCTCCTTTAACCTTAGGATTCTATCAAGACCCTGTAAGTTAACGACTTAAAGACTTCATTGGGATTGTGGCTTGAACGATACTACTTTCTCATAGTTGTGTGATCTGATCTTGTTGTTTTCTATCGTACTAAGTACAATCGTAAATATTGGCTTGAGATTGATTTATCCAATAGGCAAGATATAAAAGAAGTCATTAACATCTTCCTCTTATCGTTTGTGATTCCACAATATCTTCTTTCGCTAGTCGATTAAGATTATTGTGAGGTGATTGATAATACTAGGTTGTTAGGGTTATCAATTGGTTCTGTTCACCTTGATTTATCAAAAGACGGAACAAAACTCGTAGGTATTTCGTGGGAGATAGATTTATTTATTACAGTAGACTTTTCTGTGTGATCTTGATTTGTTTATTAAAGTCTTCTTGACTTTGGGTCATAGCAACTCTTTGTTGTGGGTGAGATCGGCTAAGGGAATCAAGTACGTATTATCCTGCTGGGCTCAGAGACGTAAGGAGCGCAACTGTACCTTGGATTAGTGTGAGATTGATTGGGGTTCAACTACAGTCCAGGCCGAAGTTAGTTTGTAGTAGGCTAGTGTCTGTAGCGGCTTAATACAGTGTGTGTTCAATCTGGACTAGGTCCCGGGGTTTTTTTGCATTTTCGGTTTCCTCGTTAACAAAACTTCTGGTGTCTGTGTTATTTCTTTTCCGCATTATATTTTGTTATATAATTGAAATATCACAGGTTGTGCGTTGAATCGATCAATTGGGAAATCCAACCTTTGGTTGTTGATTGAAATTGATTCATCCTTGAACATTGGTCTTTGGTACCGTTCAAGTGATTTTTCTTGTATTCAATTAGACTCGCATATTTCTATTTGCTTGAGTAAGTATTGAATCGAGAAAAGAGATATAAATCTTTGATATACTTTTATTAAGATTGAGTTTGGTATGTCTAGTTGATTCTCTTAAAAGTATATTGGAGTTAGTCCATCTGATTTCTAATCGAAATATTGGGTGTGGTTGTTGTACCTAAAGCTTTTTCAATTGGTATCGAGCAAGCAAACACATTTAAAGACCTTACAAGTCTGTGTTTGTGGCAATCTGAGTCTGTGGACAGAATCTCATCTCTGGCGTATACGCATACCAAAATGTCTTCCAAAGCTTTTAACTTTGCCAAATGTCTTGGGACTACCTCAAAGGATTACTCCTTAGCCGATTCTTCCGAATCCCGAGGTAGAAAGGTTGTTATATCAAATTTTGACATCATTCCCTCTAATGGGATATTTGACAATATCACAAAAGTGAAATGGAGCTCACCAGAATCTCAAAAAAATTCTACTTGAGGCTATTGATTTTCAAAATCATGATCGAGATCATTGATGAATTTGAAAAGTCTCTTGATCGAGAACGTGAACTCTATAATATCATTGAGTCCTTCTCTAACAATGTTGAAAAACTTCTCAAGGAAACTACTCTACAGCGTGAAAAGATTAGTGTTCTTGAGGATATTGTCAAGGAAGACTCAATTAGAGAAAAACATTTGATAGAGATGCATTCATCAGATCTAAACAGACTTCGTGTCGAAAAAGAGAAACTAGGTGCATCCCTTATTCTAGCCCATGAAAAGTGCAAATCCTTGGAAAAGGAAAACTTTGTTTTAAGAAGAAATTATTTTGTACTGACTAATTCTCAGTTTGAATCACGGAACATGAAGAGATGTTCTCCAAGAGAAGGTTTTGTCAAGAAAGGTTTACATGACATGCAATCTTCTAATATGGCTATGAATTTAAAACAGGTTTCAGTCATTGCTTCTCCTCCACGAACCTATACACTCTGTTGGAAAAAGAATCACTATGCTATCCATTGCTTTGCCAGGAGGAAACAAATCTCTAATCTACCTAATTTGCTTCTTTCTACTATCAATGGAGTAAATAGTCTGACGACTTCTGCAGTGAATCTCGTGCCTACAGAAAACCAGAAACCTTATAAAAATGATATGTCATCTAGAAATCGTCACAGGTTACAAGTTCATCTCAATGGTATAAACTCTTATGCCACTAATAAACACATTCCCTGTGTTTATAAGGATAAGTCGGGTAAATCTAAGTCTAGGAAATGGATCTCTCTGTATCCTGATCCTCTTGAACCAATCTCAAGAGGTCCTAGATTTTGTCCTCAGAGATATCCTTCTGACGGATATGTTAAACAGGCTGTGTCCTACTCATCTGGGATGAAAGTCAATCGAAGAAAGGCAAAGAACACAAAAGTCAGACATTCGGATGATGTGTACAACTCTTTCCTCAATGATCGTAGTGGGAATTCTCACTCTACCACCCGATTCAGTATCCTTATCCTTGTTTCTAAATTTAGAGGTGCAAGGGTAATAATTGAGAAATGCTCAAGTATGTTGTATAATATTTCATGTTTTGCTTGTGTTTTTATTCTTGTCGGTCCACAAACGTTTTGCGTCCTCCTCCTATAAGTTCGTAGGGTTTTCATAACAAGAGTCTCCGTCTCATGTTTGCAAACACATATATATTTACTCTATATTGTGTTTTTCCATCCCTAACAAAAAAAATTATATGGAGAACTCTGCAAAATCTCAAGAGATTGTGCATCTTGATATGAAGGAAGATACTCAGGAACGTGAGTCAATTCAAGAGCTGGTTCTAAAGAAGATGCTTGAAAGAAAGGATCACAACTCTTGGATTGATGATTTGTCAAAGATTTAACTCGTTTTGTAACGATCCAAAGGTCGAGTTTGCAAATCTTCAACTACGGATAAACCAACTCTTAGATGGTGGGCCGGAATCCGTGCTAATCAGAATATTACGATACGGAATCAAAAGAAACTCATCATGTTTGTGTCAAGGCTAGACTGACTTGATCGGGTTGTTGATCGTAAAGTTAGTATTCTAACTCACGAACAGGAAATCAGTGATACCTTCTTTGACGGATTCATTGAAAGGTATGAGGTTCTCAATGAACTTTGATTTCTTAACATCTAGTAAATCTTCTAATGAGAATTTTATTTCTTGTTTTATTTAGAAGAATAACTAGAGTTTGGAATAGCCATTATTGTGATTACACATAGCTATATCCAACGTTTTCATCTTTATGTTTTTAGGTTTATTTGTTTAAATTCTAAAATTGCTTGGAAGATGATTTTTGCAGTATTAATCTTTATGGTTTTATATATTGCAATTTGTTATGGGAGATGTGTATTTGCGTCCGTGAACTATGATTGTCCCATACTTTGTCAAAAGTTAAGTCTTTCGATATGTCGATATGCATGTATTGATAAAAGAATGAATGAACTTTTGACATTACAAAAGTTAAAGCCTTTTATGTCATATTTTGATGAAAGAAAGGATAAAACTTTTGTTTACGAGGATTATGTCTATTGTATGTCATTGTGCAAATGGTGATGGAAAATAGAATGAATCCTTGTTTATTCCGCAGTATATTGATCTTCCCTGATCCATATTTTATGTATATACCGTGCGGCTCCATAAGTTCTCTTATGTTGAGCATTTCCGATTAGATTAATCATGGGTTTTCTTGTGGTTAATTTAATTGAGTATTATTTGGATTCAAATTCATATTGGTATGTGATTTGTTATGTCCAAAGAAATCCTTCTTTTCTCGTGAAAGTAAGGTCGCTCTTGTTGTTCTTTCGGGAATGACATTTTATGGGGGAGAGTTCTTAATTGAACTTGTGCTTAATTGCCAAATCTTTGTGGGGAATGCGGCTGTGGAATATTATAGGAGTTATCTTGTATCTTTAAAAACTCCTTGATGAAAGCATTTAGCTTCGGCTATATGATTGCATCTAAAAATTTGATATGTGCTTGCTATTGGTCATGAAATGTCTCTTTGGAAATTTCATTAGGATCCCACTAGTTTTCGTACCTTTGCCAATTTTATTGACAAAAAGGGGGAGAATTAATGTGTAGTTCACACTACAAATACATATATTTTTCGGATCATTATGTAAGGGGGAATGGTTTCCATGTGAGATGAAGTGTTGACTAAGGGGAGTGATACATATCACCAAAGTATTATTGTCGAAGTTATGATGTAATCGAACTTTGATGTTGTGTAATAATACTATGACACTGTGTAACAATGATTGAGAATTCTTGTTTCCTCATTGTTGTGGCTACGGATTTTCAACAACGATGATGCTAAACTTACAACCTTTGGAATCATTGGAGTACTTGGAAGTGACGAAGATTTCGAGTAATGTTGAAGAACCAAGAAGATCAGGCATGTGGAAGAGAAGCTACAAAAGTTTATTTATCTATTTTTGTATTCCATATGTATTGATAGTTTTGTCACTAAAATTGACAAAGGGGGAGATTGTTAGAGCACTGCTTGGTAGAACTCGTATGCGTTGCTATCTCAAGCATGTTTGTCAATGTTAGTGATCAAAACTATAAGTCTTGATTTCTAGTCTACCATTAGCTAAGTCTCGGATTAAGATAGAAAGTATAGTTGTACTCAAGACTCCATGGAGACCATCATACAAAGACGAAGAACTACTCAAGGAACTTGTGGAACTGCATCGACTAAAAGGTATGTGGAGACTTGGACTTATCTATCACTCAAAATTCTATCTACTCTATCTCCTATCTTGAGACAAAAGTCGTTTTTATATATAGACTATGATTATACACATTTGCTATTTCGAGCCGAGTTTATCTCGCTTATCTATTTCTCGAAATATGTGTTGGTAAGCTTTCGCTTTGGCCAAGTTCATCTTTACTAGTGACGAAAGTCATGTTAAGTTTCAATCACTTGAAAATGGCTTTGACGAAAAATAGTTTGTGAATAAAAACTATATAGTGTCCTCTAAGAATGTTTCAATGATTGAAATGAGAGTTTAGATTATATAACCATGGAAGGATATAAACATTGTGTGGTAACACATATGTGTGTAAGTCCTTATTCCTTGAACCAAAGTATGCGTACTTTGCTGCTTAGGAAAACCGGAACTAAGTCCGCGTATTGTCAGAAGTTCTCATCCCGAGAAATTCTGCTGGAGTTTGTAAACTAAAAACAAACTTATTCCGGGTACTTAAGTCCGCGTATCAGTCCGCGTACTTAAGTTGGTTATTTTTTAAAAACGATTATTTGTGAACTTAAACTTATATAAACTAAGAAATGCATAATTGCAAAACGTTGTTATAAAGTTAATGAATCGATTCCAGTGAATCAGGTCGTTTTTGTTTCAATTGTATCTATTATAAATATTTAAGCAATTGAACAACTCTCTAACTAGTTCATTTGAGTCATTTGAACTAGTTATGGTAAAGAAGAATATGGTTGATATGAAAGTGCTCATATGGATAACCATTTGGTTAATTACTGTTGAACCAACTATATGTACATGTTTGGGTACGGTTACACAAACCTAAAAACGTGCATTTTATTGTGTGTAACAAGCTATGTTTTGATCTAACGGTTGAAAGATATTAGCTTGAATCTAATCAGGTTTTCATCTAACGGTGAATATTGAATGCTTTGTTACCAAGGTAACTTAGATTGCAAACCCTGATTTGAAAGACTATATAAGGGAGAACTCTAGCAACTGGGAAACCTAATCCCACACCTCCTGTGTGATACTAGTTGTATAAGATAGAGTCGATTCTCCTTTAACCTTAGGTTTCTATTGAGACCCTGTAGGTTAACAACTTAAGACTTCATTGGGATTGTGAAGCCAGACCGATATTACTTTCTCGTAGTTGTGTGATCTGATCTTGTTGTTTCTATCGTACTAAGTACAATCATAAAGATTGGATTGAGATTGATTTCTCCGATAGGCAAGATATAAAAGAAGTCACAAACATCTTCGTCTCATCGTTTGTAATTCCGCAATATCTTCTTTCGCTAGTCGATTAAGATTAGTGTGAGGTGATTTATAATACTAGGCTGTTCCGCGTTATCAATTGGTTCATGTTCACCTTGATTTATCAAAAGACGGAACAAAACTCGTAGGTATTTCTGTGGGAGACATATTTATCTATTACCGTAGAATTTTCTGTGTGATACTGATTTGTTTATTAAAGTCTTCGACTTTGGGTCGTAGCAACTCTTAGTTGTGGGTGAGATCATCTAAGGGAATCAAGTACGTAGTATCCTGTTTGGGATCAGAGACGTAAGGAGCGCAACTGTACCTTGGATCGGTGTGGGATTGATTGGGGTTCAACTCTGGTCCAGGCCGAAGTTAGTTTGTAGTAGGCTAGTGTCTGTAGCGGCTTAATACAGTGTGTGTTCAATCTGGACCAGGTCCCGAGGTTTTTCTGCATTTTCGGTTTCCTCGTTAACAAAACTTCTGGTGTCTGTGTTATGTCTTTTCCGCATTATATTTTGTTATATAATTGAAATATCACAGGTTGTGCGTTGAATCGATCAATTGGGAAATCCAACATTTGGTTGTTGATTGAAATTGATTGATCCTTGAATATTGGTCTTTGGTACCGTTCAAGTGATTTCTCTTGTATTCAATTAGACTCGCATATTTCTATTTGCTTGAGTAAGTATTGAAAGATATAACTCTTTGATATACTTTTATTAAGATTGAGTCTGACTGTCTAGTTGATTCTCTTAAAAGTATATTGGAGTTAGTTCATACAGATTGTTAATCGAAATATTGTGTGTGGTTGTTGTACCACCTCTTTTTCAGTTTTAATCAATGAAAAAGTAAGACAATTTGTTTAAATGAAAATACATATGTTTAAAATTAAGCGTTTACAATCACTTGAATTATATACATTTAAAATTAAGTGTTTTACATTAGCTTCATCGATGAGAAGTACTAGGTGGAACAACAACTACAAAGAAGGGGTTGAAATTGTTTAACACCTTAAGGATTTTCAAACGAAAAGCCACATTTTTCCATCTTCGCCATTCAACCAAAGATCTTGTTACCATCTCAAGATGGTAGTCGGCTTCACCTCTCGGTCTATATCGATTGACTTGCATAGTTAAAGCTATAAACTCATTTACTTCTTTCTTAATTGTACCAAAAAGATTTTCTATTCGCATATAAAGTATTTAATTGACTCGGATTACGGGTGTCATTGTGGAACCCATCGTGAATAACAACCCAAAATTTCACCTATGGATAGTTTGCTGAGGTAAGCTGAGTAAATAAAAAAACATAGTTACTGCAAACAGATTCATCTTCTTTTTCTAGATACGAGAGCTCTTTAGAACTAACAAGGGCCGAGACTTTCTTTCGACAATTTTGTTGAATTGAAGAATTGAAGAATTTTTTAAGCTCAGAGAAGAAAAGTAAAGAAGACTAGATGTGTGAATTTGGAGTTGAAATTGGGGAGTATTTATAGAACTCAAAATTCTAACCATTGGATGACAAGGATTTTATTTAGTCCGATTTAGCCGTTGGCGATTTTGTGTGAAATCTTTGGAGGATTTAGTATAGACGCTGGCGTGTGAAGTAAATACAGGCGATTTTGGTGCAAACGCCAACGTTTCTGGCTCACACGCCAGCGAATGTGCCTCAACCGCCCAACGTTCCATCAAGCGCTCGCCTGTTCTTCCATCTCACTTAACAAACCAACAAATTTGTTGGTTTTCCTATCCGTTTTTCATGTTTGTTGAGTCCATAGTGAGATCAAAATGAACAAACTTCATGTTTGTTGAGTCTATAGGAACTACTCTATAAAGATAGGCTAGTTTCACGCAAAAATTACACATGAAATATCTTTTGGAAACCTAATTTTTTCTCTTAACTTAACGGGCTTGTCTTAAAAATGTATGCCTACCGAATCATGTATAAAATTATACCCGACTCAAACATCTCGGAAAGAAATTAATAACTAGTCACATATATGATGAAGAACAATCAAGTGGTATGATATATAGTTCAGGGGAGATTGGAGATCGAATCCAAGTGATAGCATAACATTGATTCAAATGTAAATGAGTTCTAACTCCAGGCTGGGGCATTCAAATAAATTATCGCAGTCATATGGTGGCCACTAGTCAGTTGTACAGAGGACCGGTTGAGTAATTTGGGCTTGGGAGTATGGTTTCCCGGTGCTAATTGCAGTGAGTTGAATCGTTTTTAAAATTTTATACCTGAAAAGAATTTAGAGGCCGACTCATTTATATTTCCATTTGATATTCTAATACCATTTTAAGCTGATAAAATATCTAACTTGAAAATGAAATGCTGTTAACTTACATACACTAGAAAACAAAGGAAAGATTTCGAATAATCCCACAATGACCGCATTGATAAATACAAAAGCAAGAGCGGTATTAAGTAAAAGACATTGGAGAAACCTCACGTCTTCACTATCGGAAAAACGGAACCAACTAACATTCCTTTAAAAATTAAAATATCCCATTTTTTATCACGATGCCGATGGTTTTACGCTTCCCTACTTTAAAGGGGTCAAGTACAGACCGTAATTCATCCTCAAAGGAACAAAAATTTAAATTAACTCGTTTGCAAGGCCGTAGTTTAGCAATAATGGTAATGGCCTAGTCCGTACATGCTGTTCTGTCAAAATACACAGAGGCCGTTCCGTTCAGTTTTTCTCACATCATCCTTGTGGGAGTGGGACGGATATTCTGTTTTCATTGTGGATGGGTTAGAACCTACACAACTGCCCGGTGTTGTTATCGCACCATGGCAAGGTTACCGGATGATAATACGAGTAACTTGAGTTTAATGTCACCACTAACATATATTCATCGTTGAAAACAAGAAAATGGAAAGAAAAAAAAAAAAAAAAACTTATACACCAATATGATGGTCTTGGGTTGGTATGTTAGAGGTAAACCCAAGCCCAGTATAGTTGCATTGATATTTTTTGAGTTGTTACATTTTTCTTTTCCTGCACCTAGATTTTGTTCTTGAACAGCCGAGTCAGCTAGATTTTCTGACCTCCATTGCCAATGACAACCTTGCATGGTTACTCAAGGCAGGTACTAAGTAAAAGATCCAGCGGCCTGGATTAATTAATTTTATATGAAATACCAGCCCTAGCAATATTATTTCTGCCTGAGCAAACCATGCGCCTTCAACTATATATCTTGGATTTCTTGCGAGAACTCGCTTTAAAGGCCACACTTAGACATTTCCGTTTTAACCCATTTTGTGCACATAAAATAAGAGAAAGCAAGAACTGAAACTTTGGGTTAAAATATCATCCGCCATCCCGTATGAGCTACCATGACAAACTGTCCCTTGGTTTTTCAAATTGAGGTCGAATATTCCTACCAAAAATTGGATCTTGACGTGGTGTGACTTCTGAGATTAGACTGTGCAGTTGTCCAGTACATTCATTAAATCATTTAGAAACCCCAGTAAGCGAAAAGGACGATTCTGAAACTAGATTCAGTAATTTCAGTAGATTGTCTAGTGATGGTATCTTTTGCTAAAATCTATAAGATTTCCTACCTACTACTTTTACTCCCTCAGTGGCAGTACTACTAGTACAATAAGTTGGATTGGTTAACTTGTATGTTACGTAATTTCTAACCGACCAAAATGAGATTATTTTTTTTTTCTTTTTTTTTTTTTGACACATAATGAGATTTTATTTTATTGTTGTCCTTTTGTATCCGAAACAAAACGAAGAAGATTTGGCCGTAGCTTGCTTAATTACTTCCTTGGTTGAGTGTCCCTTGAGTCTTATTCAATCTAAGATGTCTTTTCCTCCTATAGAAAACACAAGGATTACGAATTATAAGGCAAATGGTCTCGAGGCAAACTAAATGAATCTCGGTTATACCTTATTTGAAGATAAGGGAAAAGGGTCTCAAGTCAACCTCACTATGGTATTGACAATTGTGCTACCTGTTAGCTATATTGCACGAAGATTGACTTTCCGATGTAATAGTGTCGAACGGATATTGAGTTTCTATTTTTCTTTTTTTCCAAAATTTTTCCATTGGAATAACTGTGTAGGTTAATTAAAAGAATTAAGAGAAAAAAAAAAGAAAGAAAAGAAGATGATATAAGGGCAATCCTCACCCAAATCCATAGGTTTGAGTTTTCCCACCGATCCATCCAAGGTTTGATTCAACCCATATAGAAGGACAAGTTAGTCCGTCCGTATGTGTTTGCTAAGTTTCGAAATTTTCTTCCAAATTTACCCCTCAAGTAAAGTTACTTATTAACCATAGTTAGGCTTTATTTGGTTTTGGAGAAATGGGTGGGTTTGAGAAACCGACCAGGATCTTGGCTAGTAGTACACAGTAGAGATGTTTCTCTCTTATTTCGGGTGTAATTCCCAATACCGTGCATATTTTACCTTCTCGTTAGTTTTGTGAATGCGTGAGCTTCAAGTAGTATAATTAAGGTGTGGGCTTGGATGAGGCATCCAAAGTATGTTCACATGCGGATGAATTCACCCTAGTAGCGTGAAAGCATCCTCGCTTGACCATGATATCGAGAAGTTTACTTCTAGCAAAGTAGTGCATATAGTCTTTCAAAATGTCATATAAAATAAATTAGGTATGTACCAACACGGTCGTATGAATAAAAATAGGTACATAATCTTCACGGTACTATAAAATATAATGGGTAATAATTTTGACGGTCACATAAATTAAAATAGGTACAGCAGGAGATGAATGCGGCAAAAGTTGCATATCGTCAACTTAAAGAACGTAAGATTTCATTTGCCCATTTATTACCTCTTTCAATTTCGAGTCCCGAAGAAATGCAGAGATGAATGCGGCAAAAGTAGCGTATTCCCCGCCTATGAAAAGAAAAGTTGTACCCAAGTATCACCAAAGCGCAATGCTATTTGAAATGGCGTTCACCCAATTGCCAAGGTTTCTCATTTCAAAGGCAGAGGCTTTTCAAGTTTGTTTAATCATACTCAGTAGCCTAGTCCTCCATATATCTCCTATATGAATAGGTTTATGTAAAAGAGTCCTTAATGTTTGCTTTTTATGGTAGATTTATTTACATTTTTGGTTTTGCAAGTTAAAAACATGAGATGTGCTTTCTTTTTGCGGAGTAAATTGAGTGCAACAATGATTTCGGAGGAAAGGGTGTTCTTCAATGCACTTCCTCTAACTCGTCCTTGAATCTGGACTTGCAACCACAAGATCGCTTTGGCTACACCACCGTCAGAATCTAAAAGGAATGGAAAGGTAACCTCTACGCCAAGCTCAACTTCGGTTTATGCTAGTTTGTCACCATCTCCAATGGCATGCTAAATCAAATTAGGCCAATGTCGAATATTTTCTTGATTGGTTAGATGTTATAGATAAATACGTATGATCATTGGGACTCTTTGTTAGCTAGATAGATAGCTCTTACAATATCTTCATGGAATTTATGCAAGATATAGGTAGCTACAAGGATGCTAATCGGCAAAGCCCAGTAGATAAGGGACATTCAGCGGAGCCCTCCCTCGGTTGCTTCTTCCTTCAAGCCGGGTGTTACTCCGATTATGAGGAACAAGGCACCGCGCGATAGATGCACGTCTCGCAAGATATAGGTAGCTACAAGGATGCTAATCCGACAAATCCAGTAGATAGGGGACAATTCGAAGTCCCTCCTCGCTTGCTTCTTCCTTCAAGCCGTGTGTTCCTTCAATTACGAGGAACAAGGCACCCGGAGCGATAGATGCACGTCCCCAAGTTCCATTACCTTTTTCGCTTTCCTCCCGATGTCTGTGTGAACTGTTCGCTCTCTCCTCTTCATCATCCGTCCTACAACCTCAGGATCCTTAAGTCTGTATTTTACTAAAATCCTTAATTTGACAAACATCAACTTCATAAAGAAAACTCACCTAAGCCATACACGCCATCATCACATCCATTTAAAACCGGCCCATCCAATGAAATGAAATTGGTTTGAAGCTCAATATACACAAATTCAAGATAATAATTATGGAACCTAAAATTAACTTACCACCTCATCCGAATTAGCTTCAATGCTCAAATCGACATTCATTACAGCCACATCACCTTTCATAAGAACAATCGAACCCTAGTTCCATCAAAGAACTTCAAATTATCCATTTAAATTGAACTTCATAATCGCTGCTACCTTTGGGTTATTCATCAATTCCAAACCCTAATTCTCATCGAACCCATCTTTAATCTTTCTCCTAGACCTTCAATTTCATCTTCTACATCTTCTCCGATTCATCTTATAAAACCCTAACTCCTCAATTCAACTTCAAAACAACCTCACCACTTCAATCGAACGAAAAACCCTCGTTATTTAGCCAATAACAACTCAATTACTTATCAACTTCATACACATTCGATTCTTAATCTAAAAACCTTAATTCAATTATAACAAAGATCGATTCTTCATTCTCCAGTTCAAACCATTATAACTTCATCACTCCCTTCCTCGAGTCATCAACTATTACCTTTGTTGAATCAATCACCTAAATCTAACTTAAACTCATGAATTTGGGATCGAAGGAAAAAGAAGAAACTAAAAGAAGAAGAAAAAGAAGAAACGAGAAGAAGAAAGAGGAAAAGAAGAAGATAAGAACTCTTCTCGACGGGTATGGATTTACTATACCAATCCCGGTTTGGTTAAGTTAAATCGCGGGGACTAGAAGGTCATTTCACACCGATTTTGTGCTAACCAGGACAAGCGATTTGACTCTGTCCGTCTAGGCAGCAAAGCTGAAAAGTTTTCCTTCTGTCAGGGAAAGTGGAAACCTTAGGATTTCCATGAGGATTTCTCATGATATAATAGGTAAAATAAAAAATTAGTAAAAAAAATAAGTGAAAAAGAGTAGTTTTAATGTAAAATTGTGAAAACCAGAAACGAATACTTAATATCCATGTAAACTTTCACGAATACACAGTAACCGTTTTAATTGGCAAATGGATACTTAGTTTCCGTAAAGTTGAAAAATCCAACAGAAACTCAGTTCTCGTGTGATTGCACTTAGCTACAAGGTGGATAACGGATATCGCTACTCTAACGCGATACGGAAGAACATAGTGGTTAAATTTCGCTAAAATTATGTTATAGCGAGCGAATCGCTTACCATAATGTTTGGCGTAAAGGATTTAATCATTGTTCTAATTGATGCAAAAAAAAGAACATAGGTGTCGCGATTTCAACGGATTTTGTACTCAGATCATTGTACCATTTGCCAACCATTTCACCGCTATTTTTTTTTTCCGAAGAGAATGTTATATTAAAAAGAAAAAAGGAAACCAAGGATCAAGCCAAGGTTAATACAACGAAAGTACATACACATTAAAGTATCCCAATTACTCCAAATTAAGCTAGGATCAACATACTTAAAAGTATCGTTTTCACAAGACCATAAGACTACCAATTGCTTAACCAAATCAATGTTTTCTTGCACACTCTTATGACGATCCCCAAATACTCTTCCATTCCTCTCCTTCCACAATATCCAACAAACCGCATAATGAAGGATTTGCCATACATCCTTACCTCTCCCTTTCAACACATTGTTAGACCATGCTTCAAACAATTGAATCAAAGTACTTGACAATGGCCAGGCAATCCTAAAGGATTTGATGAAATATTTCCAAATCTCAAAAGAGTACTTACAATGAATGAACATGTGATTTGCTGACTCCCTGGCGTCATTGCATAAAACACACAACTCACTATCAATGTTTACACCTCGATGTCGCAACATATCCCTGGTAGGTAACGAATCATGAAAAGTAGCCCAAATGATAAAACTCACCTTGTTTGGGATGTTACCTTCCCAAAGGAACTTATCGAAGCCGCACTCTTCAAGGTTGCCTGAAAGTCTTTCATAACATCTCGAGGTATTTCACCGCTATTTTTGCGGGGGCATCTGTTGAAAAAAGGTCATTTTCATGGATGGGCCAACAGACTTCCTTGTTGTCTGGCCATCCACACCATCG